>CANIUD010000684.1:0-7500 GCA_947470075.1 Closterium sp. Yama58-4 | reverse complement strand
GAAGTGAATGCTTCAAAGCTAATGCTAAACTACATCAATGCTGCAGCAAAGGTTGATGGGGTCGTTGAAAAAACGAAAACACGCTGCCCCAACAACGATGGCAACCTCCGCTACATACATCAGGCAAGTTAGCACAAGCCCGAAACAAACACAACCCACAAACTCTTAGAACAATGACGTAAATACAACATATATGTACACGTGTACGCACGCACAGACATTCGCAACAACCACACACACGCACACATTCTGACGCACATACACAAAACACACACGTACACACAGAGACACACATAATGAGCATGCAAGCATCAAGGAGTCGTATGCAAGTTGAGCTGTGTATGTGCATTTCTAGTCTGTCCCCTCTTCCCCTCCCTCACCCCGCTCTCCCCCTCCTTAAAAGTAAGAACCCCGTTTCTCCCAACCCCTCCCCCAACCCCCCTCCCACAACTATCTTCTTGCTCTAACGCCCTTCACAAGAAAACAAAAACAGATTATATAGCTAGCGCGTTCCTTGCAAAAAGATACGAGTAAAGCATTCAGCAAGCAATGATGACCACATAACTAAAAAGAACTACTCAAATTAAGTATTCACACTGCCTCCTCTACACACGCTCTCTCCTTCCCTTACTTCTCTTTCGCTCACTCGCTCTCCCTCACTCACTCTCTTTGTCCCCCCTCCACACACACTCTCCTTCATGTGCACTCAAACCCTCGAATGCTCACGCCTCCTCACACACTCTCTGCTCCCCAATGGACATTCGCTCCCACGCACACTCGACCTCTCACGTGCACTGGCAGCAAAAGTGTCTTAACAACCTCACTCGCATTCGCCCCTCCCCCCCCACACCCCCCCCCTCCCCCCCTCACATTTGCCGTCGCACATGCTGTCCCTGGCTGATGCTAAACTCGCACTCACCCCTCGTCCGCCATCGCCCTACCTACCTCTTGCAGCCACTCTTACTCAAACACTCACACATCCTGCTCCCTCGCCCTAACACTAGGCTGCAGGAAAGCCATAGGTTTCGAATTTCAAGGTAAGTGCACTAAACACCAACAACCAGGTGGAACTAGGTCACTACCAAAGCGTGTCTCAGCCAAGCATCCTGGAAGCGAACACAATAGGTCACAATGCGCAAGCATTCAAATATTACAGAGAAAGGTTACATCCCTCAGCCTCCGGATTTATCTAAAACTCAACCAACCCCTGCCCTCTCCTCTCTAAATCCAAATCCGGCGGCGCCTTAGGCACGACCGCTCTAGGGACATCGCACTAGGTTCTAAGCGCCCACAGCGTCATCGCCCACGCTGTCAGTGCAGACGGTGCCAGCGCCCACGGCGCCAACGACAGCGCGCAAAGGCGCCAGCGCCCACGGCGCCAAAATGCGCCAGCGCGCAAAGGCGTTAGCGCCCACGGCGCCAAAATGCGCCAGCGCCAGCGCCCACGGCGCCAAAATGCGCCAGCGCCAGCGCGCAAAGGCGCCAGCGCCAGCGCCCAAACGCGCAAGCACCAGCGCGCAAAGGCGTCAGCGCCAGCGCCCAAACGCGCAAGCACCAGCGCGCAAAGGCGTCAACGCCAGAGCCCAAAGGCGCAAGCGCCAGCGCCCAAAGACGTCATCGCCAACGGCGCGTGCGCCCAGCGGTGCCACCACGAACGACACCAGCGCCTTACGCACCAATGACGCCTAAGAAGCTAGCGTCCTAAGTCCAACGCCTTTAGCGCTAACGCCCTAGGCGCCATAGGACTAGGTTCCAACGCCTAAGGCGAGAGCGCCCTAGGGCGAGTGATCTATTCTATGCTATATTGCCTAATGCACGAGACAGGGAAAGTGCTCTAGGCGCGCGCGGCTTAAGCACTAACAAGGTACCTGAGGTAGTTGACGTTCTTGATTGATATCGCGAGAGTTGGAAAGGGCGTGAGGGAAAGCCTCGAGGGCAACTTAGGGAGGAGCGGTTGGGTGGGAGGGCAATGAAACTTGCTGGGATGAGTGTGCATTGAGGGTGCATGCTTGAGTTGTGACATGTGGAATGATGGTAGACAGCCAGAGGGGGAGTTTGTTGTGTGATGCTATCATTCGCATTCACGTCTGTCTGCCTCCCATCATATGTTGTGCTTTACATGAGCGGGGTGTGAGCGTGTGCAAGAAATTTGTGTTTTGTGTTGTTTCGATTTTCTGAGTGTGTGTGAATGATATTTGGCTTGAGCAGATATCTGAAGTGATTGCTCTGCTCAAGAGCTTTCTGACGAACCAAGAATCGTCGCAATCGGAGCACGATCAAGAAAGTTACGAACGTTGGAGTTCGTATGCTTTTCATGTTCGGTTGTGGCGACTATGGGAAGTTGTGGGAATGACTCATTAAGGGGTATAGACTTTTGGGGTTGGGAAATTCGAACCCATCACTGTAGATGCTGCCATGTGGTTGGGTGAAGCCAAACCAGGTTGGCAAGTGTGGCCAAGTGGGGTGAGGTGGATTGTGGAGGTTGGGAAAATGACAAGAGAGAGTTGGGTTGCCTATTGAGAGGGAAATGTCAGAACTAGCTGTAGAAAGTAAGAATGAAGAAAGGAGGGTTTGCACTAGCAGCAGTTGGCATACATATAGGAAACCCTAATTGGGTTGTACTCGCTATAGAGTACCCCACTGCAGGCTAGAGCATAATATTCTGACACACCCCCATAGCCAAAGTGGGGTGTAATCAGCAGAGAAAGCAAAGCAGTACAAGCTCAGGGTGGATCACAATGTCACCACACATTCTGAGCACAAGTTTAAGAAGCAATAGTTTAAAGTGCACAATTATGAGCAAAGCTAGAGGCAGTCACAAAGGGCAAGTGAGGAGGAGGAGGGCTGGCGAGAGGAGAGAAGAGTGGAGGCGACGACTGAAGCTGCAGACACACGGGCAACAGACGGCTCTGGTGCAACTCTAGTGGCTACCGGGAGCAAGGGCCCCGGAATACAGGAGTAACAGGCTCTGCGTCTGATCAGCAGCGACAGGAGCAACGGACCCACGGGCGACAGGTGCAACCGGCTCTCTGAGCTACCGGTGGCTATCAGAACCCCGGAATACAGGCGCTGCAGACGACACGACGGCTGCCTCCACCCAACCTCCTCCAACTGTCCCACACCCCCCAACACACACCCCCTGCTGAAACCCTAGCTCCACTCCCATGGCACCCCCCTTAAACCCTAAACCCTCGGCTCCCACACACCCACCCCCCTGAGCAGCAGCTGCAGCAGTGGGAGACGGAGGAGGAGGAGGAGCAGGGGACGGCTGACAGAGACGGCACCCCCATACGCTCCACCCCCAAACCCTAATTCAGGAGTACGGGCAGCAGCAGGGGTGGGGCGCCGTCAGAAGCGCGAGGGACGGCGTGCAGCTCAGTGGGAGAGGAGACCGGGCGCCCGCGGGCCAGGCGCAGCCCGTACGAACCGCGCGCAGGCGGCCCGAGGCGCGCGCGGGCCAGGCGCAGCCCGTACGGGCCGCGCGCGGCGGGTCTGGCGCAGGCCGTACGGGCCGCGCGCGGGCCTGGCGCAGCCAGTACGAGCAGCGCGCGGGCTGTACGGGCCGCGCGCGGGCCTGGCGCAGCCCGTACGGGCCGCGCGCGTGCAGGACAGGCCGCGCGCGGGCCTGGCGCAGCCTGTACGGGCCGCGCTCGTGCAGTACGGGCCGCGCACGGGCGACGGGGGCGACGCGCGGGTCCCCGGGGGCGCTTCGGCGGGCGACGGGGGGAGAAAACCGCCGCGCGCCTCGGGGCGCACGGCGGGCAGAGAACCGCCGCGCGCCTCGGGGCGCACGGCGGGCAGAAAACCGCCGCACACCTCGGGGCGCACGGCGGGATGAAAAATCCGTCGCACGCCACGAGGCGTGCGACACACAGAGTAGCAGTAGCAGTAGCAGTAGCAGCGGAAGGCTTAGGTGGTGGGCCCACCCACAGGATCGACCCAGGAGGGTCGACCTGCTCTGATAGCATGTCAGAACTAGCTGTAGAAAGTAAGAATGAAGAAAGGAGGGTTTGCACTAGCAGCAGTTGGCATACATATAGGAAACCCTAATTGGGTTGTACTCGCTATAGAGTACCCCACTGCAGGCTAGAGCATAATATTCTGACAGGAAATTGTGTGGCATGGGGTTTCATTGCTTGGGGACTCTCTTGGGACCTTCCCTCTCGTCCTCCTCTTCCCTCCCACCTGGTTTAGTCCTACTCTAACGTTCTTGTGTGGTACTTATGAAAACCTGTGAATTGAGAAAGCTTGCTTCTGTAGCAATTGGCATCGTTCTCATTACAATGGGTTCAAGTACAACAGTTCCTAGCAGTTATACTAATATACTATCACATCCAAAATGTCTAAGAACTACTACTCTCATAAGATGAATAGCCTGTGGAGGGTGGGTGGGAATTGAACTTGAGCGATTGTAAAATGAGAGACGTGGGTGGGGGAAGAATGACCCCAGCCCACATTATATATTCGGAGAAGGCGAATACCGCGCTTCGACGATGCACAAAATTGCGTTACAGTCAGCTTCGCTTTCACAATACGCAAATTTGAAAGCGATAAAACGCTTAAAAAAATTTTATATTGAGAAAGCTTGCTTCTGTAGCAATTGGCATCGTTCTCATTACAATGGGTGACGCTGAGACATGTGCAAGGGTGCCTGACGGTGGCGCTTGAGGGCTCTGGAATGTTGTGCTGGTGATGGCGCGTGAGCCGTTGATTGGAGGTTGCGAGAGGCATCAAGCAAACGATCGGCAGTGGGGATGACATACATTTCCTTCGCCATTTCACTGCGCCATCGGCCTAGTTGTTTGAAGAGCCGATCCTCAATTCCTGCGTTTGCCGCCACAATTGCCGCTCCTTTGCGAAAAGAGTGTGTGCCGAGCGCGTGGTCGCCGAGTCCGATGGCATGAAAAGCTTCCTTGCACCAGTTGCGTATTGTGGTATACGATGGTGGTTTGACTGGGAGTGAGTCGCTCGTGGCCGAACCAAACACCCGGATTAATGGCCCTGGAGTGGCAGGACTATATCCTGCTAGCTGGATGAAGCGCTTCGTGCATCGGACGGGGCAGAAAGGTCCCTGGCTTGCGGCAATGGGCACCCATGAGCCCTTCCCCTCTTGGTCGGTCTTCGAGTGCGGGATGAGTAACCACATGGCATCGTCTTCGAACTGAATATCGTTCCAGCAGATGGCGGCGAGATCCGAATACCGAAGGAAGCCGGCGTACATGAGAAGTGGTATGAGTCCTTTTTGAAAGGTGGATGGGTCGTCCGAGCTAATGAAGTGTGCGGCCATGGAGTGCACTTGGTGAAGAGACACCGGTTCTTTGGTCCGGTGGGGTCGCGGGCAGTGGCGCTTGGCAAATTCCCAGACTTGAGATGTCATGGGGCCGATGGTAGGGCAGGCGGCCCCAATCATGCGGTGGGCAAAACCAACCCCGAGCAAGTGAGTTGCACCACCGAGAATGTGGCCTGGTGGCGAATGGCGTAGACGAGGTTACAGCGCGAGTGTCATATCTCGTGCGGGCAGGTACTGTAGTTTAGTCTTGATGCAGAATGAGCGGAACTGCTGCCAGTATGGTTCGTAAGTCTTGATCGTAGATTCCGCACGCGATTGCAGCATCATTGTGAGCAATTGGCTCTGCAGCGAGCGGAGTAATCCTGAAGCGATTAGAGAGGACGCAAGCAAAATTGTTAATAGAAGGAGATGCGCAAAGCCATCATCATGCTATGTGGTAGGCCGGAGCCCGAGAATGCTGTGGTGTGCGTGTGGTGCCTGGTGCGAGGCATTGACTCCCGTAGCCAGGTCGTCCACCCAAGAAGCGTCCGAGTGACCAGTGAGGACAACTCTGTCGCGTCCTCCAAGCACC
Organism: Closterium sp. Yama58-4; assembly: GCA_947470075.1. Classification (NCBI taxonomy): domain Eukaryota; kingdom Viridiplantae; phylum Streptophyta; class Zygnematophyceae; order Desmidiales; family Closteriaceae; genus Closterium; species Closterium sp. Yama58-4. The sequence goes on along the minus strand of CANIUD010000684.1, from coordinate 1,639 downwards.
AGCCCCATGCCTGATGTACTGCACAGGTAACGCAGCACCCTCTTAGCAGCCTCCCAGTGCTCTCGCCTGTGTCTCCCAGGCGCAACGTAACGAGCAAGGATGCTAAGAGGGTACGCGAGGTCAGGTCGCGTGCAAGTCATCAGGTACATGAGGCAGCCTACAAGCTCTGGGTACGGGCCACTCGGCTCTACGGACTCGTCCGAAGGTGGAGCTGAGAGCGAGTGGCTGGTAGCCAGAGGAGTGGACTGTGGTGAGGAGAACTGGAAGCCGAAGCGCTGAAGGACCTGCTGCACCATGTGTGACTAAGTCAGGGTGATGGTGCGGCGAGCTCTGTCCCGGGTGATCTGCAAGCCAAGGTAGCTACGCAGTTCACCCAGGTCAGTGCAGGTGTGTCTCTTCTGCAGCTCCGACTTCACACGAGCGAGGCCTCAGTGTCAGCAGTAGCAAAGACCAAGTCGTCGACGTACACGAGAATGTAGAACGGCGGCAGCGACGTGTCTGTGCGCAGAAACAGCGACGGGTCAGCAGTAGACGGCGCGAACCCAAGAGCCGCAAGTGTAGTCCTCAGTGTGTCGTGCCACTCACGTGGCGCCTGGCGGAGACCGTAGACTGGCCGGCGGAGACTCCACTGGGTACCAGGGGGAAACGACCCAGTAAAGCCAGGTGGGCGGCGCAGCCAGATCTCCTCGTGCAGGCTGCCCTGCAGGAACGCTGTGCTGAAGTCAAGAGAGTGAAGCTCGTAGTCACGCTGAGCAGCAACGTGCAGCAGAACCCGAAGAGTGGTCATCTTCGGGGTGGGGGAGAAGGTCTGGAAGAAGTCGACCCCCTGACGCTGACTGAAGCCTCTAGCAACGTAACGAGCCTTGAAGACAGGCGGAGAACCAGGCGGCGCTTCACCCTGAAAATCCACATGCCATCGACGATGTTCGCCCCAGGGGGGGAACCTCGTCGACGTAGGTACCTGTGGACTTCCAGGATGCCATCTCTGCGTCCATGGCTGTCTGCCACTGAGAGGAGTAGGGACCCGAGATCGCCTCTGCGTAAGTGCGCGGAGTGGGGATGTCTAGTGCATCCGGGTCTCCCTCAGGGGCAAGCAACCAGGCCACGAGATGAGGTACAACAGCCGCAAGAGAGTCAAAGTCCTCCTGCCTGTCCTCAAGGACGTCCGTGCCAAGAGCACACTCACCCCCGACGGACGGAGGACAGACAGACGCAGACTCTGACTCAGCAACAAGGCTAGCAGCGTAGTCTAGACGACAGGCAGCAGCAAAGTCAACCAACTCAGCGACCAGAGCAGACGCAGCCGAGGACTCAAAGGTAGGGTCAGTGACAACAGTAGCGAGGAGACGCGTGACTGTAGGGTGCTCCGCGGATACCGGTCCAGATCAGGGTCCGGAACGGCAGGCAAAGAGGACGCAGGAGGAGACGGTAGAGGGACACGCCGAGGAGCAGTAGAGGGACGCAGAGTCATGTAGTGAGTGCCTGGGACAGGAGGAGGACGCTCACGACGGACACGACTACCAGTGCGAGCAGGACGAACAGGCGACACAGGACGAGACTCAGGCTCACGACGCTCTGTAAGACCTCCTGTGGGACCAGCGTAAGGAGAGGGAGCAGGGAGAGGCGAGGCAGGAGGTAA
>CANIUD010000682.1:0-146932 GCA_947470075.1 Closterium sp. Yama58-4 | reverse complement strand
CCCATAAGGATCCAGTACTCACAAGGACCAACGTCGCGCGCCGAGCGAGGTCCCCGACTGGAGGGGGCGCCACTGCGCACAGTTCTCGGGGGACCCGCAGACCTCCACTGCTTCTGAGGGCCCCCACTGCTGCTGAGGGCCCCACTGCTGCGGCGGGCCCCCATGCTGAGCTGCTGCTGTGGCGGGCGCTGCTGATGCTTGTTCCCTGCCGCTGCTGTTATTCAGCGGTTGGTCGGCAGCTGTGAGAAGTCGCTGTGTTGGTGTAAGGGCCTAATAAACTCAAGCTATTAGGACTTAATCAAACTTAAAACCTCTCCTCGGGGTCACCTCCAAGGGTCCCTGGGTGCCTGGTACAAGACCAGCCCCTATCCTCGGGTCCGAGTTTGTAGAGAGAGGGATCAAGGACTTAGTCAAAACAGCAAGAGTACCTTGAACGTCGCGCAGCGTGCCGTGCAGACCGTCGGTCGGATTAAGCTGAGAATTCGCTATATCGAAGCTCGCTCCAAGAGCTTTAAAATGAGCCAAGTTGCCTCGCGAAAAGTTCTGCCATTACTAAGTTATGGACACGGACAGCGTTTGCCTAGCGTTGGAGTGCTAGCATACTAGCGTTGACTCGGGTAGCATTCCGCCGTCGAATAGCGCAGAAACGAAATTCCAGCGAGGAAGGAATTCGCTTGAATCAATTTGACTATATTCAGGTACAAACAGAGAAGGATTAAATAGTTCTAGCTAGCAAGGACCTTGGGAATCAACCTGGGAACAACCAGGGATGATCCCAAATAATTCCAAGCAACAGAACCAACCTGGCTGGACAAAATAGCAGGTGGTAGGTTGGTAAACAACCTCTGGTTCTGTTTTTCCAACCTGGGAAAACAACAACCAGGTTCAGGTTCTAAAAACAGAACCTGTTTTGTCTTTGCCCAACCAGCCAAATGCTGGTTCCGCTGGTTTCCCCTGGCCTTGTAGCATGCAGATACAGACAAACAACATCCAACCTTCACCTAAATTGTACCCCTATAGTGCCTTCCCTGCTACACTATAGTTAACCAAACAAAACAGTACAAATTCGAGTTGGATAGAACTGAATCTGCGCAATCAACTCAACCGAACTGCAAAGCTTCCATCTTGGGTTCCTTTGCGAGCTCGTCCTTTCTGCTTACACTGTTCATAGCGCGTACAATGTTGTGCCGAAGCGCACAGTACCTGCAAATGCATCAAGCGAAAAATGCGAAAGCAAACAAACACAACGAACAAACACCATTCACACGCAAATGCATTCGCACACGCATACTCGTACAAACAGACGGCAGGATGTCGTGCAATGTAAATTTGCACCCAACACACTCCCCCTCAGCCTGCCGGCTGCATCCCCGTCATTCCATGCTAGTTCATGCTCATTCCACTCATGCGCACACAACGCCAATGAGGCTCATCCGCAAGCCTCTTGGTGAGAAAGTCTGCTGGCTGCTGGTGAGTCTTGATGTAGATCGGATGCACCGTCCCCCTCTTCACCTCCTTACGCAGCCAGTGCCACTTGATACGCATGTGCTTGTTCAGCCCATGAAGCACAGCGTTTCTGGCCATCCCAAGAGCCCCCTTGCTATCACAAAACAGCGGCGTAGCAACTTTCTGCTCCTGGCCAATCTCCTCTAACAGCCTCCTCAGCCAAATCACCTCCTTCACCCCATGGAACATCGCCATGTACTCTGATTCTACGGAAGAGAGTGCCGTCTCCGTCTGCTTCTTGGACCTCCAACTAACAGGTCCTCCCCCAACTACGCAGATGTATCCTCCCACAGATGAGGAATCCTCCTTCTCAGAAGCCCATGTAGCATCGGTAAAGCAAGTGAGAAATAGCTTGCCTTCTCCAAGCCTCTCCCCCTTCTCTTTCAGCACCTCCACCCCTTTCTGCTTCACCTGTGCAGATGCGGAGTATTGAACTCCAATGCTTGGGTGAGAGTTCAGGTACTTCACCACACGCTCAGCTGCATCCACCTGCTCCTCTGATGGATTCTGCACCACCCTAGCCAGCTGCCCAACCGAGAAAGAGATGTCGGGCCTCGTGTGAACTGCTGCGTACAAGAGGCTGCCCACCAAGGACTGAAATTGCTGCTGCTCTTCAGCTTCAACCCCTTCATCCTCTGCAGCCTTCACAAGCTTGAATTCTGCTGGCAGGGGAGTTGCAACCTTGCGCTCATTCTCAATCCCATACTTCTCCCCCAGCTCCTTGATGAACTTCTCCTGGTGCAGCTTCAACCACCTGTGATCAGGATCCCTCTCCACGTGCATCCCGAGGTAGTACTTTACCTCCCCAAAGTTCTTGCACTTGAAGTTTTCCATCAGTTGCTGCTGCACTTTCTGGATCTCCTTCATGCTGCTGCTGAAGAGAAGAATGTCGTCCACATAGACCAAAAACAGCACCAGCTTCTCCCCCTCGCCCTTGAGAAAGAGGCTCTCATCACAGCTGCTGGTCCTGAATCCCATCTCCTCTAAAACAGCTGCCAACTTCTGGTACCAGCAGCGTGGCGCCTGCTTCAAGCCGTAGATGGACTTGTTGAGCTTGCACACCCTGCCCGTACCATCCTCATACCCAGGCGGCTGCGTCATGTACACATCCTCCTCTAAAATCCCATTCAGGAATGCCGTTGAAATATCCATCTGAATGATGAATTTCCCACTAACAGCTGCATCTGCCAACAAGACACGGAGGGTAGGGGTTTGGCAGTGGGAGCAAAGATCTCGTTGAAGTCCTGCTTCTCCTTCTGCATAAACCCCTTCGCCACCAGCCTACTCTTGTAGATGGTGACCTGCCCCTTGTCATCGGTCTTGATCCTCAGCACCCACTTGCATTGTATCGCTTTCTTCCCATCAGGCAGCACCACCAGATCCCATGTCCTATTCTCCAGCAGACTCTGGTACTCAGCATCCCTAGAAGCCAGCCACTTGTCCCTATCTGGTCCAGCTAATGCCTCCTCCATGCTAGCTGGTTCCTCTGGTGCAGGGGCAAGAAAACAGTACGCAGGCTCATCCTCCTCATCCGGGTCATAGCCATGAGGTAGAATCAGCAATGCCTCTTCGGTCCCTAGCTGCTGCTCTGCTGCATCAGTTCCTGCAGTCAGCTTCTTAGTAGCCATACGGGTACGTCCTGGCCTGGAGACGGGTGTCTCCCATCCCTTCATAACGACACCCTTCGGCTTCTTAGTTTTTTCCTGCTGCTTCTCTCCTCCCTCGGGTCCAGCAGCTCCACTAGTGCTGCCGCCAGTTTCCACACCATTTTCTCCACCAGCAGATGCCTCCTGTACCTTCTCTCCATCACCATTTCCAGCAGCTGCCTCCTCTCCCTCCTCCCACACACTAGGAGTCAGGTCCAGCTGCATGGTGATCTGCTCCATCTGCTGGGACACCCTTGCCTCCGGCTGTTTCTCCCAGCTCCCATACATCATGCCCTCAATGAATTTCACATCCCTGCTGTCAAACAACACACCTTTGGATGGTTCCCACAGCAGCCATCCCTTGCTCTCAGCAGCCAGCCCCAAATGCACACACCAGATTGCATTCGCCCCCAACTTACTGCGGTAGGTCTTGGGGACGTGGGCGACTGCCATGCAACCGAACACCCTCAGCATGTCCACCGGCGGCTTCCTCCCAAGCCACCTCTCCAACGGCACCCACGAGTCATCCCCAACCTTGGTGAGCACCCTGTTCCTAGCGACAGTGGCGTGCCGGACAGCATGAGGCCACATAGAATTGCTCAGCCCAGATTCTATGAGCAGCGCCCTAGCTGTCTCCAGAATGGTCCGGTTTGCCCGTTCTGCTACACCATTGGACTGTGGGGTATAAGCCGTGGTCAGCTCTCTCTGGATGCCCTGCTTCTTGAGCCAGGCCGTCATTTCAGCTCCAAGGAACTCACCACCCCGGTCTGTCCTAATCCGCTTCACTACACACTCCGCCTGCTTCTCCACAAATGGCAGCCAATCGTCCCGTATCGTGGAGGCGGCGTGGTCCTTCTGCTTCAGCGGATACGCCCACATCAGCCTGCTCCAGTCATCCACAATTGTAAGAAAATACCGCTCCCCCTTGTGCCCTTGCACCGGCAGCGGCCCCACCAAGTCCATGTGGACCAGCTCCAAAGGCTTCTTGCTCCTGCCAGCCACACTATGGAAAGGGAAACGGGTGAACTTTGAAAGCAAACAGATTTCACAGTTGTCATCGGGTGGCTGTCCGTTCAGCTTCAGACCCTTAACGGCTCCATCCTTCTCCAGCTGCTTCAGCAAAGGCATTGCCACATGCCCTAAGCGCCGGTGTGCCGTTGCCCAATCTGTCTCCCCAGATCTGGCCGACACTTTCACACCAACCCCTCCAACGGCATTGCACTCCCCCTGGGATGCAGACCCCTCTCCAGCCTGCCCCCCACCATGCCACGCCAGGGCCGGCAGCTGCCACATAGATCTGTACACGTCCTTGCTCTCGTGCAGATCCCAAAGCACCCGATTGCCCAGCTTCCCCTTATAAGTGCGTGCCCCATCCGTGTTGGTGTTCACCCCAGCCTTGCCAAGCTTACGGAGGGAGATAAGGTTGGCCTTCAGGTCGGGGACGAAGAGAACGTCGTGCAGCACCACCGGCTTGCCATCCGCTCCCTTAAACGCAGCTCGTCCCGCACCAGCCACCTTCAACATGTGTCCAGAGGCGGAGCACACTTCATTGATCGGTGCAGCTCGTACTTCGTCCAGCAGGTCCTTGCGCGGCGTCATCGTCCAAGCAGCGCCTGTGTCCAACACCCAATAGTCTAGGGGGTGCAGCTCTGCTCCAACTTTGGCAGAGGCGTCTCCTTGCTCCCCCTTGTCTCCCACATGGAAGAATTGGCCCGCGGTGCGCTCCTTCTTCTTCTCCGCACCGCCGTTGCCCTTCGGGTTGTTGTCGGACGAATCAGCGACCATGTTGGCGCCGTTTTTCTGGTTCCTCCGCGCGCCGCCATCCTGGTGACGATTCTGGGGGGTCCATCCATCGGGTTTCTTATAGCACAAAAACCAGGGGTGCCCTTCCTTCTCACAATACCAGCAACTCCCTTTCATTTTGCCACCAGCACCCGACTTGCCCCCACGTCCAGATTTCGCACCGCGACCCCAACCGGTACCTCCTTGTTGGTCGTTGGAGTCGTCGTCTTTCTTTGCACCGCGTCCAGCACCACCGAAGCCACGTCCTCTGCCACGTCGGCTCCCTTGCATCCCGTAGCCGCTGCTGCCGTCGTCTCCACCCCTCAGTTGGCGGCGACGGAAGTCCTCCTCCAGAATCTTCGTCCGCACCCACTCGAGCGTCCACAAGCTCTGGTTCTGCGGCAGGCTCAATCCGCTCGTAAATTGAAGCCACGATTCTGGCAGCAGCGAGAGCATCTTCAAGCACTTGGTCTGCTCCGGGTAGGTGATTCCCGTGGTCGCCAACTTCGCGTAGAGGTCGCGCATCTTGTCCAGGACTGGTTGCACCGGCTCTCCCTCGCTCAGGCGCAACGCGGACAGCTCCCTCTCCAGCATCAACGTTGCGACAACGGAGGTCGGGGCGTGCAGCTCCTTCAACACGGTCCACGCCTTCGGACCGCATTCAACCTCCGGCAGCAGGTGCATGACGTGGTGACGCTGGTTCAGCTCCAAACTCTGCGACATCAAATAGTAGCCAGCCGAGGAGCGCTCGTCCCAATCTTCCTGCAGCGTGGGGTCACTCGGTCTAGGCTCCTCCCTAATCATTAGTTTCAGCAAACCGATCTGACGGAAATATAATTGCATTTTCCAGGCCCAATCATCATAGCCCTCACCATTGAACTTCTCGACGGTGAAATTCTTCAGCACCTCCTTGACAAGCGAGCCCTGGTTTGTTCGCGCTCCCCGTGGCGCTGAAAGACCAGAATCTTGGCTGCCGCTACGATCTTGGGCTGAAGATTCACCAGCTCCCGCCGAGGTGTTGCCCGCCATAGCTACCTATAACGAGGATCACTATAATGCAGCTCTGATACCAGCTTGTTGGTGTAAGGGCCTAATAAACTCAAGCTATTAGAACTTAATCAAACTTAAAACCTCTCCTCGGGGTCACCTCCAAGGGTCCCTGGGTGCCTGGTACAAGACCAGCCCCTATCCTCGGGTCCGAGTTTGTAGAGAGAGGGATCAAAAAGGACTTAGTCAAAACAGCAAGAGTACCTTGAACGTCGCGCAGCGTGCCATGCAGACCGTCGGTCGGATTAAGCTGAGAATTCGCTATATCGAAGCTCGCTCCAAGAGCTTTAAAATGAGCCAAGTTGCCTCGCGAAAAGTTCTGCCATTACTAAGTTATGGCTCGGACAGCGTTTGCCTAGCGTTGGAGTGCTAGCATACTAGCGTTGACTCGGGTAGCATTCCGCCGTCGAATAGCGCAGAAACGAAATTCCAGCGAGGAAGGAATTCGCTTGAATCAATTTGACTATGTTCAGGTACAAACAGAGAAGGATTAAATAGTTCTAGCTAGCAAGGACCTTGGGAATCAACCTGGGAACAACCAGGGATGATCCCAAATAATTCCAAGCAACAGAACCAACCTGGCTGGACAAAATAGCAGGTGGTAGGTTGGTAAACAACCTCTGGTTCTGTTTTTTCCAACCTGGGAAAACAACAACCAGGTTCAGGTTCTAAAATCAGAACCTGTTTTGTCTTTGCCCAACCAGCCAAATGCTGGTTCCGCTAGTTTCCCCTGGCCTTGTAGCATGCAGATACAGACAAACAACATCCAACCTTCACCTAAATTGTACCCCTATAGTGCCTTCCCTGCTACACTATAGTTAACCAAACAAAACAGTACAATTCCGAGTTGGATAGAACTGAATCTGCGCAATCAACTCAACCGAACTGCAAAGCTTCCATCTTGGGTTCCTTTGCGAGCTCGTCCTTTCTGCTTGCACTGTTCATAGCGCATACAATGTTGTGCCGAAGCGCACATTGCGCGAGTACCTGCAAATGCATCAAGCGAAAAATGCGAAAGCAAACAAACACACGAACACACCATTCACACGCAAATGCATTCGCACACGCATACTCGTACAAACAGACGGCAGGATGTCGTGCAATGTAAATTTGCACCCAACAACTGCAAGAAGATGGCGCTCACTCTGGCAACTGCAAGGCGTGAATGCGAAACAAGTTTGCGCGGTTCCCGTTTCCACGTGCGGAGGGATCAGCCAAGGCACCATTGGAGGTAGTGCGCATGGACCTGGTGGGTCCTATGAGGACGGAGGGGACTGGGGGAGTGTTGTACTTCCTCATCATAGTGGACGAATAGAGCCATTTCACATGGGCACGTCCCTTGTCCAAGAAGATCGATGCTACAGTGGCGATCAAGGAGGATTGGTTGCCGATGGTGGAGCGGCAAGCGATGCGATTGGTGAAAGTGTTGAGGAGTGACTTTGGAGGAGAGTTCCTTGGAGCGGAATTCACCAAGTTTCTCAAGAGGAACGGCATCCGACACCAGCTGACCTGCCCTGGAACACCGCAGCAGAACGGCATTGCTGAGCGTGCCAACCGGACCAATGGCGAGACGGCTAAGACTATGTTGGGGGCTGAAGGCATGCCCTACAAGTTCTGGCCTGAAGCTGTTCGCCATGTCATCACGGTAAAAAAACAGGGTCTTAACGCATGTTGGCGACAAGCACTGGGTGCCGTACGAGCGTTGGCTTGGGAAGAAGCCATCCATTGACATGCTGCGGGTGTGGGGCTGCATGGGGCTTGTGATGGTGCCTAAGGAGCAGAGGCACAAGCTGGAAGTTGCTGCTGTGTGGGCTGTCCATCTTGGGATGGCTCCTGACTCGAAGGGGTGACTGATATGGGACCCCAAGAGCAAGAAGACGCTGGTCAGCCGTGACGTCAAGTTTGTGGACGACATCATGTACAAGGACTAGTAGCAGCAGCAGGTGCAGATTGGCTTGCGTCTGCAGGAGATTGAGCGGTCTGCAGTGGAGGAGGTTCAGCTGCACCTTGATGATCTCCCTGGGTCAGAGCTGACCAGTGACCACAGTGGCGGTGGTGAGCAGCAAATTTCTGGTCCTACTACGGAGGAGGGGTTGGAGGATGAGTCGGCACGTGTGGACTCACCATCTCAGCCCGAGCCTGCTGCAACTGCCAAGGTCACCAAGAGGAGTGTGCAGAAAGGAGCTTCACCACATGGGCAGCAGACTGCAACCTGCGAGAAAAGAGTGGCAACAGCACCTTAAAGGATGAAACTAGTATAGCCGTTTGGGAGGACCCAAGCAAGGTGCCATGGCGGTTCAGGCGGATGAGGGAGAGGATGAGGAGATGGCCTTCTGTTTCTTCACACCCTTGCCCGGAAAACCAGCCACAATAGAGGCACTGAGTGGACCCCAGAAGGAGGAGTGGAAGGCTGCCATGGATGCGGAGTTGAACAGTCTCATTGAGAATGAGACTTGGGAGCTTGTTCAGTTACCCGAGGGACGACGGCCGATCAGCGGCAAGTGGGTTTTCAAGGTGAAGTCTGAAGCTGATGGCGATTTGGAGCGGTTCAAGAGCCGCTTAGTCGCTAAGGGGTTTCAGCAGAAGGAGAAGGTCGACTTTGGGAAGATCTTTGCTCATGTTGCTAAGCAAGTGATATTGACGACTGTGCTGGTTGGTGCAGGTGTGAAAGGATGGCATGCGAAGCAGATGGATATCATCACGACATTTCTCAATGAAATAATGCTAGAGGATATCTACATGGCGCAGCCCGACGGCTATGAGGATGGGACCAGCCGGGTGTGCAAGCTGAAAAAGGCTATCAATGGCCTTAATCAAGCGCCCAGGTGCTAGTACGAGAAGTTGGGGGAGGTGCTGCTGAGTGTAGGCTTCAAGACATCCCAAGCAGATCACAGCTTGTTTCTGCTTGGAGAGGGGGAGCAGCTGCTCTTGCTGTTTGGTGTATGTCGACGACATATTGATATTCTCACCTTCCATGGAGCAGATTGAGAGGGCACAGAAGCTGCTAGTGGACAACTTCAAGTGCAAGATGCTGGGGGATGTCCACTACTACTTGGGGCTACAGATTGAGAGGGATGATGAGAGGAGTTGGCTAAAGGTGGATCAGTCACACTACATCTCTGGTGTCATGGAGCGCTATGGTGTGACTGGGGGTCGCACAGTGATGACACCGTTTCTTGCAGGCTTCAAACTGAAGAAGGCAGCTAAGGAGGATGACGTACTTGAGGATGAGCAGCAGAATGAGTACCAGTCACTCATTGGGAGTGTGATGTATGCTTCTGTGCATACACGACCTGATGCTTCAGTCGGAGTGGGGCGGCTGGCTAGAGTTGTGCAGCGGCCCACTGAGGAGCAGTTGAAGGTGGCAAAGCACTTGGTACACTACCTCGGATCAACGACATCTGCTGGTGTTCAGTTTTCAGCTGGCGGTCAGCTGAGACAGATTGGAGCAGATGGGGTTACGCCCGTAACCTTGAAGTTGTCGTGCTTCACCGATGCTACATGGGCCTCGGAGGATCATCAGCCATCAGTTGGCGGCTTTGTGTGCATGGTCGGAGGTGGACCAGTGAGCTGGAGGTCCAAGAAGCACATTGCTCAGTCTTCCGGAGAGGCAGAGTACATGGCGATGTACCATGCCATCAAGGAAATCGTGCTTCTGAAAAAAGCTACTAGAGGACATGGGAGCTGAACAGCAGGGACCTACACCACTTTTCTCTGACAGCGAGGCTGCTATTGGCATGGCCAATAATCCTATCCTGAATGGGCTGAACAAGCCAATGAAAATTAAGTGGCACTGGGTGAGGCAGATGGTGAAGGAGGGAGTTGATGAGCTTCACTATGTGAAGGTTAGCAAGCAGGTGGCAAATTTTCTTACCAAGAGACTTCCCGAGAGCGCACATTGGAAGTGTGCTAAGATGTGTGGCATGGCATTGCACTAGTGTGGGTCGCGGTGTCATGAGTGCATGTGTGATTGTGTGCATGAGAGTTTGCATGTATGTGAGTATGCGTGCATGTAGTCTGTTAGTCTGAGGGGGAGTTTGTTGGATGCACGTCATTCTGAGTGCATGTCATCCTAACGTCCTGCCGAGTGCTCGTGCTATGTGTGCTTGCATTATTTGCATGAGCATATGTCTATGTGCATGGCTGTTGGATTTTGTCATCGTTTCTTTTTCTCCAAGTGTACATGCATTCAGAGCTTTCCAACGATAGAAAGATCGCCTTATTCCGAATATGATCGCCCAAGTTACAAGAGTTCCAAGACTTGGATCTCTTATTAAATTTTTGGGGTTTATATCTAATTTGAGCAATTATTGGTCATGACTATAAAGAGATCATCTTTGGTTGGGTGGTTAGGAAGGCAACTTTGACTTTTGGATTGGGGTGGCTAGAAGTTTCTAGCATGGGTTGCAAATGTTGCAACACCTAAACAAAATCCAACTAGATTGGATTTTGCATGTGACACCTCAAGGACCTCATGATGAGGGTTGCATTCTTGCTGTTAGAAAGGTTCCTACCATCCTTCCCTAGCTCTTGGAGAACCCCTTCCCTCTCATGGTTCTCTTGGAGTCCCCAACTTCAACCATTTTATGTCTTAATGCTTATACTTCCTCTACCATTCTAGTTATGAGAGTGTTTCTCACTCTCTAAACCATCTTTTTAAGCGATACAAGTTGGAGATGGTAGCTAAGCATAAGGCAGAACATCCTACCGAGCGGATTTGCGTTTAGTTGAGAAATGAGTTCGTCGTAAGCTCTCGAAGTGACGGATCCTGAACAACATCAGGTTTACCCGCCCCCCTTGGTTGAGTGTTTAAAGGTCTTCTCTGACACCTCTGGCCCAGCCGAAGGGGGTGACCCAGCTGCTGTTGATGCAGTGGCCCCTCGTCTCTCACCGCGCTTGGAGACGCCTCTTGGTTTTCAACCTCAGCCGACTTTTCCGCCTTTGTATCCAGTCGCTGTCCGGTGCTGCTGGGGGCAGTGATACTGGAGGAGTGGACTCTGGGGGGTGCTACTGGGGGCAGTGTGTTGTTCAGGATCCGTCACTTCGAGAGCTTACGACGAACTCATTACTCAACTAAACACAAATCCGCTCGGTTGGATGTTGCCATCTCCAATCAGCTTAGGCTTAGCTACCATCTCCAATTTGAATCACTTAGAAAGATGGTCTAGAGAGTGAGAACCATGTGAAAACGTCCAGCAGCTGCATGACTAGAATGGTGGAGGAAGTACAAGCATTAAGGCATAGAAAGGTTGGAGTTGGGGACTCCAAGAGAACCATGAGAGGGAAGGGGTTCTCCAAGAGCTACGGAAGGATGGTAATGACCTTCCTAGCAGCAAGGATGCAACCCTCATCATGAGGTCCTTGAGGTGTCACATGCAAAATCCAATCTAGTTGGATTTTGCCTAGGTGTTGCAACACTTCCAACCCATGCTAGAAACTTCTAGCCACCCCAATCCAAAAGTCAAAGTTGCCTTCCTAACCACCCAACCAAAGATCCCTTTATAGTCATGTCCCAATAATCGCCCAAATTAGATATATCTCCTGAAAGATAATAAGAAATCCAAGTCTTGGAAATCTTGTAACTTGGGCGATCTTGGTCGGAATAAGGTGATCTTGGTATCGTTGGAAAGCTCTGAATTTCTCCTGCATGATCAAGCATGTAGACTTGGAGAAAAACACAGAGATGGTAAAATCCAACAGCCATGCACAATGACATATGCTCATGCAAATAATGCAAGCACACATAGCACGAGCACTCGGCAGGACGTTAGGATGACATGCACTCAGAATGACGTGCATCCAACAAACTCCCCCTCAGACTAACGGACTGCATGCACACACACTCACATTCGTGCAAACTCTCATGCACACAATCACACATGCACTCATGACATCGCTGCCCACTCAGAATGACGTGCATCGAACACAGTGACACTAGAGGTGCAGACTCTGGGGGTGCTGAGTTTGGGGGTTGCTGGTTAAGGGGGTGCTGAGTGTCCTAGTGGTGGTAGGGTCGTGGGTGCTTCTTTTGGAGACTATGATGGTGCACAGCGGCAGCAGCCGAGACAGCGGGAGAGTCTCTGAAGGTGCTGGGGGTCCTGATGCTGAAGGTACTGGAGCTGGAGGTACTGGAGCCGGAGGTGTTGGTGCTGGAGGTGCTGGAGCTGAAGGTGCCGAAGGCGCTGCTGCTAGTGGTATTGGAGGTTGTAGTGCTGGGGGTGTTGCACAACCTAAGCATCTGCGACCGCTCTTCTTGCCTATGCCTGAGTCGTCGCTGTCACCATTTGGCTCGGCACTTCGCCATGTTTGTAGTCTTCCGTCTTCCACTGGCCTTACTCCTCCCCTATTGTGCCCTCCGCCTGACCAGTCACAGCCATAGTTATAGCCCGACTCCCCATTACCAGCTCCTCCATACTCTGAGGAGACAAACTCTCTGATAGAGCGTCGTGAGCCTACGTCTTGTCCTATCTCACCTGTTTGCACTCTTCGTCGTGCTCGTCTCGCTCCCCGGCACACACTATGTCACTTCATCCTTCCTCTGTTCCAGAACGTATTGCCCTAGCGTCTCCTCATGGATCCTCTCTTTCTGATGTTCCTGACCTTGGGTCTTACCTTGTTCATGCTACTAGTCCTACTATCACACGTTTTTCTGGCCACAGTTGTTACCGACGCTTCCTTTGAGTCTTCTGCTGTGTCAGCCTTGATCACTGAGCTCGTTGACTTTTCTGCTGCCTGTCGTCTCGATTACTTTGCGAGTCTTGTCACTGAGTCTGAGTCTAACTGTCCTCCATCCGTCGAGGGTGAGCTTTCCCTTGGCAGTGACGTCCTTGAGGACAAGCACTTGGAGCTCCAGTGCCTCGCGGCTACTGTACCTCATCTCGCTGCCGTGCTGCCTGCACTGGATATCCAGACCCCACGCTCTTGCCGAAAGGCAATCATGGTTCCTTACTCCTCTCAATGGCAAACAACTGAGGAAAAGAAGATGGCACCTTAGAAAGTCCACAGGCGCCTACGTTGACGCAGTTCCTCCTCTTAGGGCGAACATAGTCAATGGCATGTGGTTTTTTAGGGTGAAGTGGCTTTCAGGTTCTCTACCTGACTTCAAGGCACGCTACGTTGACTTCTTCCAGACCTTCTCCCACACCTCGAAGATGTCTTTTGGTGTCACTGAACATCGCAGCACAGCATGACTACGAGCTGTTCTCCCTCGATTTGTCGACAATTTCTTGCAGGGCAGCCTTCACGAGGAGATCTGGCTGCTCTGCCCACCTGCCTTTATTGGATTTTCCTAAGGGTACCCAGTGGAGCCTCTGACGGCCAGTCTTCGGTCTCCGCCAAGCGCCCTGCGAGTGGCACGACACACTGAGGACTACAGTTGCGGCTCTTGGCTTTTCTCCTTCGACTGCTAACCCGTCATTGTTTCTTCTCACATACCCTTGTTTACTTTGACAACTTGGTCTTTGCTACTGCTGGCACTGATGCACCGGCCCTTGTCAAGGTGGAGCTGCGGAAGAGAAACACCTGCACTAACCTAGGTGAGCTGCGCAGCTATCTTGGCTTGCAAATCACCTGAGACAGAGCACGGTGCACCATCACTCTGACTCAGTCATACATGGTGCACCAGGTGCTTCAGCACTTCAGCTTTGAGTTCTCCTCGCCTAGTCCACCTTTATGTGAAGCTATATTTGTTATAGCTTCTATTTGTTAGTCTAGGTGTACTATCTCTTCCCTAGGGTTAGGGTTAGGTTTCCTATATCTATTTCATTCAAAGCGAACGATCCTAAGGGCCCACCGTCCCGTCCCTCGCCTGTTCCCATAGTGCCTCGTAGCCCGAAGCGCCCTGCCCTATAGCAACCGTCTATCGCACCCCATCTTTCGTAGATCGCGCCCTAGTAGCACCCGTAGATCGCGCCCCCCGTTGGCCCCGAGCATCACCTATTTTTGCCCCGTGCATTGTCCGCCAGCCCGCTAGAGCGCAGCAGACGCACGCGCGCAGCTGCACATGCAGAATTAGTGGCATGCGCAGCCGTGCCACGTACGGCGCGACCAAACGTATGCTCAGCAGCAGTCGTGCGCACGTCATAGCTGTTAGCCACGCCTTTCTCCTGGACTTCTCGAGGGCAGGTAGTTCGAGCTTGGTTTTCTTGCGACCGCCCTTCCTCATCCTTGCGCCAAGATGTCGACGAGAAAGGCCCTGCCCTCGCTTGGGCACAGCTGATCTCACCGTTGACGAGAAGTTCGTGACGGATCGGTCGAAGAAGTGGGCTTCTGCAGTTTGGCAGAAGTTGACGAGCTCTGCGCGACGCGCTCTGGTCGACGATCTCCGCGCAAAAATCTCATACCCGTCGAAGAGCGCTGGTCGAAGAACTCTGGTCGAAGAGTTCTGGTCGAAAAGCTCTGCTCGGCAAACTTTGTTCGACTAAGCCAGAGTTGAGATAAACGACCGAAGTTGCAGAGTTGTGCGAAACTCTGCGAAGGTGTGCGAACTTTCGCCAGGAGGTTTTGGCGAAGTTCTACCTGCGGAACGGCATCACGTGGTCGACGGTGCGCACCTGGCAAAACCGACGACACATGTTTTACCTGGCACCTGCGCAATGTGCCTGACGGTGAAACCGCCAACCTGCACCTACTTGGTAGGTACGCAAATCTGTGCAGATAGACCTGCGACTGCAGATAGTTACCAGCAACTGCAGATAGTCACCTGCGACCGCAGTGCTGGTAGACCGCGCATAGTGCAACGCTGGCAGACCACTCTGCTGCAGCGTTGGCAAGCCGCTCTTCTGCTGCGCTGGCAGATTTCGCCCTTGCTAGGTGTTGCATGCCATTCTAGCCATATCATCCTGCATGCCTCAATTGAACTCTAACTTTTCCAATGTTCTTTCAACTTCCTTAGTGGAAACTATTGTCAACCTTCTACTTTCTTTTGCAAGTAGTAAGAACTTTAGCAGAGTGCTACGATCACTCACGCAATCCCGTGCCCTCCTCCGTAGTGACTCTCTGCATGGTGCGATGAGCGTGGATGGCCCCGCGTTAGAACCTTCAGGTTAGCCAACTTCTGCGCTCACTACATAAGTTGTACGCTAGAAGCCGTCTAGACTGCCATGGTCGACCAGGAGGTCGCTGCAGGTGTAGATGATACCCACCCTGCGGGCGCGGTTAGATGACGTTAGGGCACGCTACGCAGTTGGCGAGTACAGCGGAGTGAACTTGGATGTTCTACTCTTTGGAACCCGGGTGCAGTGGGCGCGCGATCACCCAACGATGCGTACTTAGGCGGATGGTCTGCCCGCCACTCCCCGACCGGCACGCAACGAAGGTGGCGTCGACGACCAGGTCGACGGTGGTAACCAAGTCGGCAGCGAAGGAGGCACGAGGATGTCCCGTGGAGTGATTTGGGCAGCTAATGGCGTTGTCGCCGGAGTGCAGGCGCGAATTCAGCGATCAGCACGAAGCTCGAACGGAAATAGCGACGGTCGACGACGTTCTCCTGACCGGAGTGGAGTCGGGCCGACTTCATCGATTCATGTGTCGGCTGGTCGAGATGGAGGCATCGCACCGTCGTATGGCTACTTTAAATTTTCGCTAGACAAGATCACTGTGCCGAAGCCGCTCGAAGGTCGGCACGACTTGATCACGTGGACGGAGTCTATCGAACCGCAGCTGGAGATTGCCGTATTGAAGAAGTTCGTTGACGGAGATGCGTTGGCGCCAAACGAGGAGGAAGTCGAGCTCTGGCCGGAATTTCCCGCTGCCCATCTTCTGACCTTTATGATTATTTCGAGGTGCTGCTTGCCTCTGGTGCGAGTCGCATTGAAGTCGTGTAGAATTCGGGTGGATGCTAGCCACCAAGCGTGGCAGTACATCGTGCGCACTTACAAGGCGACTGACAACCTCTACATCGGCCAACTGGAGTAGAGGTTGACGAACATCAAGATGGGCGAGCACGAGTCGACAACCGAATACTGCAACTGTGCTCGGCGAATTTTGGCCGAACTGCAGATGGCTGGTGTTGACTACTCTTTACGCACGTCCTCAAGGGTCTGCCAACGGGCTACAATTTGATGCGCCGGATGCTGGCGATGCCTGGCGCACGCGAGACGCTTAACGAGGACGCGTTGTCAAGCCAGATCATCAACGACGAGTTCATGCAGGAGTCCAAGAGGCCCGCATAACTGCTTCTGCAAGCCAAATACGTCGCCCCGGCGAAGCAGGGACACCAACAGGGGCAGCGTGGGAAGTCTGGCAGAGGCAGTGGTGGGAAGTCGTCAAACGCGAAATTGACGGAGGGCGCCGACCGTGTGAAGTCGGTGAAAGGTTGAGATCTCAGCAGCAGTGGCTCATGTTGAGAAGGACGGCGCTGTTACATCTGCGATGCTCCCGACCTCCTCTCGTACGACTGCCCCGACCGAGACGAGTCTGACGATGACCGGGACGCCAACCGTAGAAAGAGAGGTGGTGGCCGTCGTCGTCGGGACAACCAGCCGCGCAAGGAGAAGCAGGCGTCGAAGACGTCTTCGACGAAGGATGCTGACTCTTCTGGCGGCAATGCTCATAGCGAGGAGGCCTTGTGCTCAATGGTCGGCATGTTAGAGCCGACGATCTCGCTGGCGCTGGAGGCTGGCGAAGATTTCAATGCTGTCGCCGCTGCTGTGCAAGCGAACCCAACGGTGGTGCTGCTCGACAGCGGCTGTTCCCACCATCTATCTGATCGGGACGGAGGGGGCGTTTGTTAAAATAAAGCCTCGCGGCGATGTCAAGCATGTGCGCGGCTTCAATGGGGCGCTGCAGTATGTCGAAGGCTGTGGCTCCGTTGCTTTGCGAGGAGAGGCCGAGAAGCAGGTCCTCGTCCCCGATGTTCTCTACGTTCCGGGTGTGCACGCGAACCTGCTGTCTGCTGGCCAGCTCAAGGAGAACGGCGTGAAGCTACAGGACGACGGTCCTGTAGCTATAGATGCTGTTGGTGTATTCTGCTGGCGATGTCCTTGGTCGTGCATCCTACTCTGGCAGAGAGCTCTGCACGGACCTGCACCCCTGCTCGACAAAGTTGACGACGACTTCGACGGAGGTCGTGGCTCTGTGGACGATCCCGGCGGCGACAAAGTGTTCCCCGGGCAAGTGGCACGCTCGCCTTGCGCACGTCGAGATCGACACGATCAAGAGCTCGGCGAAGCATGAGGTCACCACCGGTCTGGATATCAAGCAGTCAACTGCAGATGATCTGCCGTGTGCCTCCTGCGTCAGTGGCAAGCTTGTGCGGCACACCTTTCCCGGCAAAGGTGCAGATGCAGAGAACGCGCTCGATGTGGTGCACATCGACCTCTGCGGACCGTTTCGAGTGGCTGCCAATGATGGCAGCCTCTACTTTCTTCTGCTGAAGGACCAGGAGTCTCGTTACGTGTTGGTGAGGCCGATCGCGAAGAAGGGCGACGTGCTGGGCGTCTTTGACAAGTGGCTGAAAGTTGTGGAGCGGCAGACTTCGAAGACGGTGAAGATGCTGCGTTTTGACCGCAGAGGGGAGTTCCTCGGTTGCGACCTTACCGACCTCGTAGAGGACAAAGGCATCCTTCACAACATGACGTGCCTTTACACTGCACAGCAAAACGGCATGGCGGAGCGGGAGATGCGCACGGTGGTCGAGGCCGTGCGAACGATGCTTCTGCACATGGGCGTGAAGCATCACTGGTAACACCATGCTCTGCGGCAGGCCGTCTGGGTGCGCAACTGCCTTGAACGGGCTTCTCTGCCGAAGGGGACGACGCCGCACGAGCTGCTCTTCGAGAAGAAGCCAGATTTGACGCTGTCGCACGTGTGGGGCTGCATGGTGCAGTTCATGGTCCCCGAGCAACAGCGCGGCGGGAAGCTGGCATTGAAAGCTCGCTGGGGTCTTCACCTCGAAGTGTTGCTAGAGAGCAAGGGCTGGGAGGTGCTTAACCTGACTGTAAACAAAGTCGTTACGACGGTCGAAGCAATCTTCTACGAGAACATGTCGAAGGCAGAGTACGGGTCGGCGTCGATGCGGACGCCGTTTGCCCCGCCGCCGGCTTTCTTCTCGAAGATGCCTCCTCTGCTCACCGTCGTCGACGAGCCTGATGACGAAGACGTAGAGGAAGCCCCACTCCCTCCTCCTGTTGTGCCCTCGTCGGCCGCCGGCGATGAGGGGAGGCTTGGTTCATCGCCTGCGGCGCCGACCGGTTGCATCGCCGGTGACCGACGTGACGTCGAGAAGGTCGGCGACGGGAAGCGGCAGATGACAGGAGAGCTCTCGGCGTCGAAGCTGACTTTAGAGAAGCCGTCGGCAGAAGTGCTGTTAGAGACTAAGGACGGAGTCTAGAAGGTTTAGGAGCCGAAATATAAAAAAAATGTTGGCTTGAAATTCTGGGCAGAATCGTCGACTTCACAAGAAACGCCGTCGACAAAAAGTTCACTGTTAGAAATGGCTCAAACTCGAGTATGTTACAGCCCTATCTTTCCCAATTTGAATTGGATCAGACGATGGAGTATAACTTGAGTTATGAACTTCGGCGCACTAGGGGTTATTCTGCCACAGAAACTTAACTCAATCAAAATCATCTCACAAGTTCCACAAAGGAAATTAGAGTAGCTAGAAACCAGGTGGGAGGGGATGAGGAGGACGAGAGGGAAGGTCCCAAGGGAGTCCTCAACCAAGGAAACCCCATGCCACACAATTCCCCTCTCTATAGGCACCCCAACTTTGACATTTGACACCTTCCCAACCTCCACAATCCACCTCACCCAAGTTGGCCACACTTGCCAACCCAATTTGGTTTCTCCCAACCACTTGGCATCACCTAGAGTAATGGGGATGGATTTACCAAACCCCAAAAGTCTGTACCCCATATTGAGTCACTTCACAACT
This sequence comes from Closterium sp. Yama58-4, assembly GCA_947470075.1. NCBI lineage: Eukaryota > Viridiplantae > Streptophyta > Zygnematophyceae > Desmidiales > Closteriaceae > Closterium > Closterium sp. Yama58-4. The sequence continues at coordinate 128,074 of CANIUD010000682.1, read as the reverse complement.
TCCCAAAGTCGTCGCATCCCAATCAAAACTTCGAACGATTATAACTTCGTCGTTCTTGCTCCGATCGCAACGATACTTGGTTCGTAGGAAAGGTCTCGAGCAGAGAAGCCATCTTAAACATCTTCCCAAGCAAAATATCATTCACACACACTCAGAAAATCCAAACCACACCGAACACAAATTCTTGCACACGCTCACACCACGCATGCACCGCACGAACATATGATGGGAGACAGACAGACGTGAATGCAAAAAATTGCACCACACAACAAACTCCCCCTCTGGCTGCCAACCATCATCCCACATGCCATAGCTCAAGCATGCACTCTCAATGAACGCTCATTCCAGCAAGCTTCATGCCCTTCCAATGCTCAGGTTCTGCCAGGCGCTTGGTGAGAATGTCAGCCGTCTGCTGCTGGCTCTTCACAATCTCCAGCCACACCTCCTTATCCAGGAGCCTCCCCGTCCAATGCCACTTGTTACTAATGTGCTTTGTCAGGCCATGAAGACAAGCATTCTTGGCCAGCTTCACTGCTGACTCGTTGTCACAAAACATCACAGTCGACTCCCTCTGAGCAACACCAATCTCTTTCAACAAATTGTTGGGTGCAAATGCACATTGCACGACATCCTGCCGTCTGTTTGTACGAGTATGCGTGTGCGAATGCATTTGTGTGTGAATGGTGTGTTCGTGTGTTTGTTTGCTTTCGCATTTTTCGCTTGATGCATTTGCAGGTACTCGCGCAATGTGCGCTTCGGCACAACATTGTACGCGCTATGAACAGTGCAAGCAGAAAGGACGAGCTCGCAAAGGAACCCAAGATGGAAGCTTTGCAGTTCGGTTGAATTGATTGCGCAGATTCAGTTCTATCCAACTCGGAATTGTACTGTTTTGTTTGGTTAACTATAGTGTAGCAGGGAAGGCACTATAGGGGTACAATTTAGGTGAAGGTTGGATGTTGTTTGTCTGTATCTGCATGCTACAAGGCCAGGGGAAACCAGCGGAACCAGCATTTGGCTGGTTGGGCAAAGACAAAACAGGTTCTGTTTTTAGAACCTGAACCTGGTTGTTGTTTTCCCAGGTTGGAAAAACAGAACCAGAGGTTGTTTACCAACCTACCACCTGCTATTTTGTCCAGCCTGGTTGGTTCTGTTGCTTGGAATTATTTGGGATCATCCCTGGTTGTTCCCAGGTTGATTCCCAAGGTCCTTGCTAGCTAGAACTATTTAATCCTTCTCTGTTTGTACCTGAATATAGTAAAATTGATTCAAGCGAATTCCTTCCTCGCTGGAATTTCGTTTCTGCGCTATTCGACGGCGGAATGCTACCCGAGTCAACGCTAGTATGCTAGCACTCCAACGCTAGGCAAACGCTGTCCGAGCCATAACTTAGTAATGACAGAACTTTTCGCGAGGCAACTTGGCTCATTTTAAAGCTCCTGGAGCGAGCTTCGATATAGCGAATTCTCAGCTTAATCCGACCGACGGTCTGCATGGCACGCTGCGCGACGTTCAAGGTACTCTTGCTGTTTTGACTAAGTCCTTCTTGATCCCTCTCTCTACAAACTCGGACCCGAGGATAGGGGCTGGTCTTGTACCAGGCACCCAGGGACCTTTGGAGGTGACCCCGAGGAGAGGTTTTAAGTTTGATTAAGTCCTAATAGCTTGAGTTTATTAGGCCCTTACACCAACAAGCTGGTATCAGAGCTGCATTATAGTGATCCTCGTTATAGGTAGCTATGGCGGGCAACACCTCGGCGGGAGCTGGTGAATCTTCAGCCCAAGATCGTAGCGGCAGCCAAGATTCTGGTCTTTCAGCGCCACGGGGAGCGCGAACAAACCAGGGCTCGCTTGTCAAGGAGGTGCTGAAGAATTTCACCGTCGAGAAGTTCAATGGTGAGGGCTATGATGATTGGGCCTGGAAAATGCAATTATATTTCCGTCAGATCGGTTTGCTGAAACTAATGATTGGGGAGGAGCCTAGACCGAGTGACCCCACGCTGCAGGAAGATTGGGACGAGCGCTCCTCGGCTGGCTACTATTTGATGTCGCAGAGTTTGGAGCTGAACCAGCGTCACCACGTCATGCACCTGCTGCCGGAGGTTGAATGCGGTCCGAAGGCGTGGACCGTGTTGAAGGAGCTGCACGCCCCGACCTCCGTTGTCGCAACGTTGATGCTGGAGAGGGAGCTGTCCGCGTTGCGCCTGAGCGAGGGAGAGCCGGTGCAACCAGTCCTGGACAAGATGCGCGACCTCTACGCGAAGTTGGCGACCGCGGGAATCACCTACCCGGAGCAGACCAAGTGCTTGAAGATGCTCTCGCTGCTGCCAGAATCGTGGCTTCAATTTACGAGCGGATTGAGCCTGCCGCAGAACCAGAGCTTGTGGACGCTCGAGTGGGTGCGGACGAAGATTCTGTTGGGTGCAAATTTTACATTGCACGACATCCTGCCGTCTGTTTGTACGAGTATGCGTGTGCGAATGCATTTGGGTGTGAATGGAATGTTCGTGTGTTTGTTTGCTTTCGCAATTTTCGCTTGATGCATTTGCAGGTACTCGCGCAATGTGCGCTTCGGCACAACATTGTATGCGCTATGAACAGTGCAAGCAGAAAGGACGAGCTCGCAAAGGAACCCAAGATGGAAGCTTTGCAGTTCGGTTGAGTTGATTGCGCAGATTCAGTTCTATCCAACTCGAAATTGTACTGTTTTGTTTGGTTAACTATAGTGTAGCAGGGAAGGCACTATAGGGGTACAATTTAGGTGAAGGTTGGATGTTGTTTGTCTGTATCTGCATGCTACAAGGCCAGGGGAAACCAGCGGAACCAGCATTTGGCTGGTTGGGCAAAGACAAAACAGGTTCTGTTTTTAGAACCTGAACCTGGTTGTTGTTTTCCCAGGTTGGAAAAACAGAACCAGAGGTTGTTTACCAACCTACCACCTGCTATTTTGTCAAGCCAGGTTGGTTCTGTTGCTTGGAATTATTTGGGATCATCCCTGGTTGTTCCCAGGTTGATTCCCAAGGTCCTTGCTAGCTAGAACTATTTAATCCTTCTCTGTTTGTACCTGAATATAGTAAAATTGATTCAAGCGAATTCCTTCCTCGCTGGAATTTCGTTTCTGCGCTATTCGACGGCGGAATGCTACCCGAGTCAACGCTAGTATGCTAGCACTCTAATGCTAGGCAAACACCGTCTGAGCCATAACTTCGTAATGGCAGAACTTTTCGCGAGGCAACTTGGCTCATTTTAAAGCTCTTGGAGCGAGCTTCGATATAGCGAATTCTCAGCTTAATCCGATCGACGGTCTGCACGGCACGCTGCGCGACGTTCAAGGTGCTCTTGCTGTTTTGACTAAGTCCTTCTTGATCCCTTTCTCTACAAACTCGGACCCGAGGATAGGGGCTGGTCTTGTACCAGGCACCCAGGGACCCTTGGAGGTGACCCCGAGGAGAGGTTTTAAGTTTGATTAAGTCATAATAGCTTGAGTTTATTAGACCCTTACACCAACAAGCTGGTATCAGAGCTGCGTTATAGTGATCCTCGTTATAGGTAGCTATGGCGGGCAACACCTCGGCGGGAGCTGGTGAATCTTCAGCCCAAGATCGTAGCGGCAGCCAAGATTCTGGTCTTTCAGCGCCAAGGGGAGCGCGAACAAACCAGGGCTCGCTTGTCAAGGAGGTGCTGAAGAATTTCACCGTCGAGAAGTTCAATGGTGAGGGCTATGATGATTGGGCCTGGAAAATGCAATTATATTTCCGTCAGATCGGTTTGCTGAAACTAATGATTGGGGAGGAGCCTAGACCGAGTGACCCCACGCTGCAGGAAGATTGGGACGAGCGCTCCTCGGCTGGCTACTATTTGATGTCGCAGAGTTTGGAGCTGAACCAGCGTCACCACGTCATGCATCTGCTGCCGGAGGTTGAATGCGGTCCGAAGGCGTGGACCGTGTTGAAGGAGCTGCACGCCCCGACCTCCGTTGTCGCAACGTTAATGCTGGAGAGGGAGCTGTCCGCGTTGCGCCTGAGCGAGGGAGAGCCGGTGCAACCAGTCCTGGACAAGATGCGCGACCTCTACGCGAAGTTGGCGACCGCGGGAATCACCTACCCGGAGCAGACCAAGTGCTTGAAGATGCTCTCGCTGCTGCCGGAATCGTGGCTTCAATTTACGAGCGGATTGAGCCTGCCGCAGAACCAGAGCTCGTGGACACTCGAGTGGGTGCGGACAAAGATTCTGGAGGAGGACTTTCGTCGCCGCCAACTGAGGGGTGGGGACGACGGCAGCAGCGGCTACGGAATGCAAGGGAACCGACGTGGCAGAGGACGTGGCTTCGGTGGTGCTGGGTGCGGTGCAAAGAAGGACGACGACTCCAACGACCAACAAGGAGGTACCGGTTGGGGTCGCGGTGCGAAATCTGGACGTGGGGGCAAATCGGGTGCTGGTGGCAAAATGAAAGGGAGTTGCTGGTATTGTGAGAAGGAAGGGCACCCCTGGTTTTTGTGCTATAAGAAACCCGATGGATGGACCCCCCAGAATCGTCACCAGGATGGCGGCGCGCGGAGGAACCAGAAAAACGGCGCCAACATGGTCGCTGATTCGTCCGACAACAACCCGAAGGGCAACGGCGGTGCGGAGAAGAAGAAGGAGCGCACCGCGGGCCAATTCTTCCATGTGGGAGACAAGGGGGAGCAAGGAGACGCCTCTGCCAAAGTTGGAGCAGAGCTGCACCCCCTAGACTATTGGGTGTTGGACACAGGCGCTGCTTGGACGATGACGCCGCGCAAGGACCTGCTGGACGAAGTACGAGCTGCACCGATCAATGAAGTGTGCTCCGCCTCTGGACACATGTTGAAGGTGGCTGGTGCGGGACGAGCTGCGTTTAAGGGAGCGGATGGCAAGCCGGTGGTGCTGCACGACGTTCTCTTCGTCCCCGACCTGAAGGCCAACCTTATCTCCCTCCGTAAGCTTGGCAAGGCTGGGGTGAACACCAACACGGATGGGGCACGCACTTATAAGGGGAAGCTGGGCAATCGGGTGCTTTGGGATCTGCACGAGAGCAAGGACGTGTACAGATCTATGTGGCAGCTGCCGGCCCTGGCGTGGCATGGTGGGGGGCAGGCTGGAGAGGGGTCTGCATCCCAGGGGGAGTGCAATGCCGTTGGAGGGGTTGGTGTGAAAGTGTCGGCCAGATCTGGGGAGACAGATTGGGCAACGGCACACCGGCGCTTAGGGCATGTGGCAATGCCTCTGCTGAAGCAGCTGGAGAAAGATGGAGCTGTCAAAGGTTTGAAGCTGAACGGACAGCCACCCGATGACAACTGTGAAATCTGTTTGCTTTCAAAGTTCACCCGTTTCCCTTTCCATAGTGTGGCTGGCAGGAGCAAGAAGCCTTTGGAGCTGGTCCACATGGACTTGGTGGGGCCGCTGCCGGTGCAAGGGCACAAGGGGGAGCGGTATTTTCTTACAATTGTGGATGACTGGAGCAGGCTGATGTGGGCGTATCCGCTGAAGCAGAAGGACCACGCCGCCTCCACGATACGGGACGATTGGCTGCCATTCGTGGAGAAGCAGGCGGAGTGTGTAGTGAAGCGGATTAGGACAGACCGGGGTGGTGAGTTCCTTGGAGCTGAAATGACGGCCTGGCTCAAGAAGCAGGGCATCCAGAGAGAGCTGACCACAGCTTATACCCCACAGTCCAATGGTGTAGCAGAACGGGCAAACCGGACCATTCTGGAGACAGCTAGGGCGCTGCTCATAGAATCTGGGCTGAGCAATTCTATGTGGCCTCATGCTGTCCGGCACGCCACTGTCGCTAGGAACAGGGTGCTCACCAAGGTTGGGGATGACTCGTGGGTGCCGTTGGAGAGGTGGCTTGGGAGGAAGCCGCCGGTGGACATGCTGAGGGTGTTCGGTTGCATGGCAGTCGCCCACGTCCCCAAGACCTACCGCAGTAAGTTGGGGGCAAGTGCAATCTGGTGTGTGCATTTGGGGCTGGCTGCTGAGAGCAAGGGATGGCTGCTGTGGGAACCATCCAAGGGTGTGTTGTTTGACAGCAGGGATGTGAAATTCATTGAGGGCATGATGTATGGGAGCTGGGAGAAACAGCCGGAGGCAAGGGTGTCCCAGCAGATGGAGCAGATCACCATGCAGCTGGACCTGACTCCTAGTGTGTGGGAGGAGGGAGAGGAGGCAGCTGCTGGAAATGGTGATGGAGAGAAGGTACAGGAGGCATCTGCTGGTGGAGAAAATGGTGTGGAAACTGGCGGCAGCACTAGTGGAGCTGCTGGACCCGAGGGAGGAGAGAAGCAGCAGGGAAAAACTAAGAAGCCGAAGGGTGTCGTTATGAAGGGATGGGAGACACCCGTCTCCAGGCCAGGACGTACCCGTATGGCTACTAAGAAGCTGACTGCAGGAACTGATGCAGCAGAGCAGCAGCTAGGGACCGAAGAGGCATTGCTGATTCTACCTCATGGCTATGACCCGGATGAGGAGGATGAGCCTGCGTACTGTTTTCTTGCCCCTGCACCAGAGGAACCAGCTAGCATGGAGGAGGCATTAGCTGGACCAGATAGGGACAAGTGGCTGGCTTCTAGGGATGCTGAGTACCAGAGTCTGCTGGAGAATAGGACATGGGATCTGGTGGTGCTGCCTGATGGGAAGAAAGCGATACAATGCAAGTGGGTGCTGAGGATCAAGACCGATGACAAGGGGCAGGTCACCATCTACAAGAGTAGGCTGGTGGCGAAGGGGTTTATGCAGAAGGAGAAGCAGGACTTCAACGAGATCTTTGCTCCTACTGCCAAACCCCCTACCCTCCGTGTCTTGTTGGCAGATGCAGCCGTTAGTGGGAAATTCATCATTCAGATGGATATTTCAACGGCATTCCTGAATGGGATTTTAGAGGAGGATGTGTACATGACGCAGCCGCCTGGGTATGAGGATGGTACAGGCAGGGTGTGCAAGCTCAACAAGTCCATCTACGGCTTGAAGCAGGCGCCACGCTGCTGGTACCAGAAGTTGGCAGCTATTTTAGAGGAGATGGGATTCAGGACCAGCAGCTGTGATGAGAGCCTCTTTCTCAAGGGCGAGGGGGAGAAGCTGGTGCTGTTTCTGGTCTATGTGGACGACATTCTTCTCTTCAGCAGCAGCATGAAGGAGATCCAGAAAGTGCAGCAGCAACTGATGGAAAACTTCAAGTGCAAGAACCTTGGGGAGGTAAAGTACTACCTCGGGATGCACGTGGAGAGGGATCCAGATCACAGGTGGTTGAAGCTGCACCAGGAGAAGTTCATCAAGGAGCTGGGGGAGAAGTATGGGATTGAGAATGAGCGCAAGGTTGCAACTCCCCTGCCAGCAGAATTCAAGCTTGTGAAGGCTGCAGAGGATGAAGGGGTTGAAGCTGAAGAGCAGCAGCAATTTCAGTCCTTGGTGGGCAGCCTCTTGTACGCAGCAGTTCACACGAGGCCCGACATCTCTTTCTCGGTTGGGCAGCTGGCTAGGGTGGTGCAGAATCCATCAGAGGAGCAGGTGGATGCAGCTGAGCGTGTGGTGAAGTACCTGAACTCTCACCCAAGCATTGGAGTTCAATACTCCGCATCTGCACAGGTGAAGCAGAAAGGGGTGGAGGTGCTGAAAGAGAAGGGGGAGAGGCTTGGAGAAGGCAAGCTATTTCTCACTTGCTTTACCGATGCTACATGGGCTTCTGAGAAGGAGGATTCCTCATCTGTGGGAGGATACATCTGCGTAGTTGGGGGAGGACCTGTTAGTTGGAGGTCCAAGAAGCAGACGGAGACGGCACTCTCTTCCGTAGAATCAGAGTACATGGCGATGTTCCATGGGGTGAAGGAGGTGATTTGGCTGAGGAGGCTGTTAGAGGAGATTGGCCAGGAGCAGAAAGTTGCTACGCCGCTGTTTTGTGATAGCAAGGGGGCTCTTGGGATGGCCAGAAACGCTGTGCTTCATGGGCTGAACAAGCACATGCGTATCAAGTGGCACTGGCTGCGTAAGGAGGTGAAGAGGGGGACGGTGAATCCAATCTACATCAAGACTCACCAGCAGCCAGCAGACTTTCTCACCAAGAGGCTTGTGGATGAGCCTCATTGGCGTTGTGTGCGCATGAGTGGAATGAGCATGAACTAGCATGGAATGATAGGGATGCAGCCGGCAGGCTGAGGGGGAGTGTGTTGGGTGCAAATTTTACATTGCACGACATCCTGCCGTCTGTTTGTACGAGTATGCGTGTGCGAATGCATTTGGGTGTGAATGGAATGTTCGTGTGTTTGTTTGCTTTCGCAATTTTCGCTTGATGCATTTGCAGGTACTCGCGCAATGTGCGCTTCGGCACAACATTGTACGCGCTATGAACAGTGCAAGCAGAAAGGACGAGCTCGCAAAGGAACCCAAGATGGAAGCTTTGCAGTTCGGTTGAGTTGATTGCGCAGATTCAGTTCTATCCAACTCGAAATTGTACTGTTTTGTTTGGGAAGGCACTATAGGGGTACAATTTAGGTGAAGGTTGGATGTTGTTTGTCTGTATCTGCATGCTACAAGGCCAGGGGAAACCAGCGGAACCAGCATTTGGCTGGTTGGGCAAAGACAAAACAGGTTCTGTTTTTAGAACCTGAACCTGGTTGTTGTTTTCCCAGGTTGGAAAAACAGAACCAGAGGTTGTTTACCAACCTACCACCTGCTATTTTGTCCAGCCAGGTTGGTTCTGTTGCTTGGAATAATTTGGGATCATCCCTGGTTGTTCCCAGGTTGATTCCCAAGGTCCTTGCTAGCTAGAACTATTTAATCCTTCTCTGTTTGTACCTGAATATAGTAAAATTGATTCAAGCGAATTCCTTCCTCGCTGGAATTTCGTTTCTGCGCTATTCGACGGCGGAATGCTACCCGAGTCAACGCTAGTATGCTAGCACTCTAATGCTAGGCAAACACCGTCTGAGCCATAACTTCGTAATGGCAGAACTTTTCGCGAGGCAACTTGGCTCATTTTAAAGCTCTTGGAGCGAGCTTCGATATAGCGAATTCTCAGCTTAATCCGATCGACGGTCTGCACGGCACGCTGCGCGACGTTCAAGGTGCTCTTGCTGTTTTGACTAAGTCCTTCTTGATCCCTTTCTCTACAAACTCGGACCCGAGGATAGGGGCTGGTCTTGTACCAGGCACCCAGGGACCCTTGGAGGTGACCCCGAGGAGAGGTTTTAAGTTTGATTAAGTCATAATAGCTTGAGTTTATTAGACCCTTACACCAACAGATTCTGGAGGAGGACTTCCGTCGCCGCCAACTGAGGGGTGGAGACGACGGCAGCAGCGGCTACGGGATGCAAGGGAGCCGACGTGGCAGAGGACGTGGCTTCGGTGGTGCTGGACGCGGTGCAAAGAAAGACGACGACTCCAACGACCAACAAGGAGGTACCGGTTGGGGTCGCGGTGCGAAATCTGGACGTGGGGGCAAGTCGGGTGCTGGTGGCAAAATGAAAGGGAGTTGCTGGTATTGTGAGAAGGAAGGGCACCCCTGGTTTTTGTGCTATAAGAAACCCGATGGATGGACCCCCCAGAATCGTCACCAGGATGGCGGCGCGCGGAGGAACCAGAAAAACGGCGCCAACATGGTCGCTGATTCGTCCGACAACAACCCGAAGGGCAACGGCGGTGCGGAGAAGAAGAAGGAGCGCACCGCGGGCCAATTCTTCCATGTGGGAGACAAGGGGGAGCAAGGAGACGCCTCTGCCAAAGTTGGAGCAGAGCTGCACCCCCTAGACTATTGGGTGTTGGACACAGGCGCTGCTTGGACGATGACGCCGCGCAAGGACCTGCTGGACGAAGTACGAGCTGCACCGATCAATGAAGTGTGCTCCGCCTCTGGACACATGTTGAAGGTGGCTGGTGCGGGACGAGCTGCGTTTAAGGGAGCGGATGGCAAGCCGGTGGTGCTGCACGACGTTCTCTTCGTCCCCGACCTGAAGGCCAACCTTATCTCCCTCCGTAAGCTTGGCAAGGCTGGGGTGAACACCAACACGGATGGGGCACGCACTTATAAGGGGCAGCTGGGCAATCGGGTGCTTTGGGATCTGCACGAGAGCAAAGACGTGTACAGATCTATGTGGCAGCTGCCGGCCCTGGCGTGGCATGGTGGGGGGCAGGCTGGAGAGGGGTCTGCATCCCAGGGGGAGTGCAATGCCGTTGGAGGGGTTGGTGTGAAAGTGTCGGCCAGGTCTGGGGAGACAGATTGGGCAACGGCACACCGGCGCTTAGGGCATGTGGCAATGCCTTTGCTGAAGCAGCTGGAGAAGGATGGAGCCGTTAAGGGTCTGAAGCTGAACGGACAGCCACCCGATGACAACTGTGAAATCTGTTTGCTTTCAAAGTTCACCCGTTTCCCTTTCCATAGTGTGGCTGGCAGGAGCAAGAAGCCTTTGGAGCTGGTCCACATGGACTTGGTGGGGCCGCTGCCGGTGCAAGGGCACAAGGGGGAGCGGTATTTTCTTACAATTGTGGATGACTGGAGCAGGCTGATGTGGGCGTATCCGCTGAAGCAGAAGGACCACGCCGCCTCCACGATACGGGACGATTGGCTGCCATTCGTGGAGAAGCAGGCGGAGTGTGTAGTGAAGCGGATTAGGACAGACCGGGGTGGTGAGTTCCTTGGAGCTGAAATGACGGCCTGGCTCAAGAAGCAGGGCATCCAGAGAGAGCTGACCACGGCTTATACCCCACAGTCCAATGGTGTAGCAGAACGGGCAAACCGGACCATTCTGGAGACAGCTAGGGCGCTGCTCATAGAATCTGGGCTGAGCAATTCTATGTGGCCTCATGCTGTCCGGCACGCCACTGTCGCTAGGAACAGGGTGCTCACCAAGGTTGGGGATGACTCGTGGGTGCCTTTGGAGAGGTGGCTTGGGAGGAAGCCGCCGGTGGACATGCTGAGGGTGTTCGGTTGCATGGCAGTCGCCCACGTCCCCAAGACCTACCGCAGTAAGTTGGGAGCGAGTGCAATCTGGTGTGTGCATTTGGGGCTGGCTGCTGAGAGCAAGGGATGGCTGCTGTGGGAACCATCCAAGGGTGTGTTGTTTGACAGCAGGGATGTGAAATTCATTGAGGGCATGATGTATGGGAGCTGGGAGAAACAGCCGGAGGCAAGGGTGTCCCAGCAGATGGAGCAGATCACCATGCAGCTGGACCTGACTCCTAGTGTGTGGGAGGAGGGAGAGGAGGCAGCTGCTGGAAATGGTGATGGAGAGAAGGTACAGGAGGCATCTGCTGGTGGAGAAAATGGTGTGGAAACTGGCGGCAGCACTAGTGGAGCTGCTGGACCCGAAGGAGGAGAGAAGCAGCAGGGAAAAACTAAGAAGCCGAAGGGTGTCGTTATGAAGGGATGGGAGACACCCGTCTCCAGGCCAGGACGTACCCGTATGGCTACTAAGAAGCTGACTGCAGGAACTGATGCAGCAGAGCAGCAGCTAGGGACCGAAGAGGCATTGCTGATTCTACCTCATGGCTATGACCCGGATGAGGAGGATGAGCCTGCGTACTGTTTTCTTGCCCCTGCACCAGAGGAACCAGCTAGCATGGAGGAGGCATTAGCTGGACCAGATAGGGACAAGTGGCTGGCTTCTAGGGATGCTGAGTACCAGAGTCTGCTGGAGAATAGGACATGGGATCTGGTGGTGCTGCCTGATGGGAAGAAAGCGATACAATGCAAGTGGGTGCTGAGGATCAAGACCGATGACAAGGGGCAGGTCACCATCTACAAGAGTAGGCTGGTGGCGAAGGGGTTTATGCAGAAGGAGAAGCAGGACTTCAACGAGATCTTTGCTCCCACTGCCAAACCCCCTACCCTCCGTGTCTTGTTGGCAGATGCAGCTGTTAGTGGAAAATTCATCATTCAGATGGATATTTCAACGGCATTCCTGAATGGGATTTTAGAGGAGGATGTGTACATGACGCAGCCGCCTGGGTATGAGGATGGTACGGGCAGGGTGTGCAAGCTCAACAAGTCCATCTACGGCTTGAAGCAGGCGCCACGCTGCTGGTACCAGAAGTTGGCAGCTGTTTTAGAGGAGATGGGATTCAGGACCAGCAGCTGTGATGAGAGCCTCTTTCTCAAGGGCGAGGGGGAGAAGCTGGTGCTGTTTCTGGTCTATGTGGACGACATTCTTCTCTTCAGCAGCAGCATGAAGGAGATCCAGAAAGTGCAGCAGCAACTGATGGAAAACTTCAAGTGCAAGAACCTTGGGGAGGTAAAGTACTACCTCGGGATGCACGTGGAGAGGGATCCAGATCACAGGTGGTTGAAGCTGCACCAGGAGAAGTTCATCAAGGAGCTGGGGGAGAAGTATGGGATTGAGAATGAGCGCAAGGTTGCAACTCCCCTGCCAGCAGAATTCAAGCTTGTGAAGGCTGCAGAGGATGAAGGGGTTGAAGCTGAAGAGCAGCAGCAATTTCAGTCCTTGGTGGGCAGCCTCTTGTACGCAGCAGTTCACACGAGGCCCGACATCTCTTTCTCGGTTGGGCAGCTGGCTAGGGTGGTGCAGAATCCATCAGAGGAGCAGGTGGATGCAGCTGAGCGTGTGGTGAAGTACCTGAACTCTCACCCAAGCATTGGAGTTCAATACTCCGCATCTGCACAGGTGAAGCAGAAAGGGGTGGAGGTGCTGAAAGAGAAGGGGGAGAGGCTTGGAGAAGGCAAGCTATTTCTCACTTGCTTTACCGATGCTACGTGGGCTTCTGAGAAGGAGGATTCCTCATCTGTGGGAGGATACATCTGCGTAGTTGGGGGAGGACCTGTTAGTTGGAGGTCCAAGAAGCAGACGGAGACGGCACTCTCTTCCGTAGAATCAGAGTACATGGCGATGTTCCATGGGGTGAAGGAGGTAATTTGGCTGAGGAGGCTGTTAGAGGAGATTGGCCAGGAGCAGAAAGTTGCTACGCCGCTGTTTTGTGATAGCAAGGGGGCTCTTGGGATGGCCAGAAACGCTGTGCTTCATGGGCTGAACAAGCACATGCGTATCAAGTGGCACTGGCTGCGTAAGGAGGTGAAGAGGGGGACGGTGCATCCGATCTACATCAAGACTCACCAGCAGCCAGCAGACTTTCTCACCAAGAGGCTTGCGGATGAGCCTCATTGGCGTTGTGTGCGCATGAGTGGAATGAGCATGAACTAGCATGGAATGACGGGGATGCAGCCGGCAGGCTGAGGGGGAGTGTGTTGGGTGCAAATGCACATTGCACGACATCCTGCCGTCTGTTTGTACGAGTATGCGTGTGCGAATGCATTTGTGTGTGAATGGTGTGTTCGTGTGTTTGTTTGCTTTCGCATTTTTCGCTTGATGCATTTGCAGGTACTCGCGCAATGTGCGCTTCGGCACAACATTGTACGCGCTATGAACAGTGCAAGCAGAAAGGACGAGCTCGCAAAGGAACCCAAGATGGAAGCTTTGCAGTTCGGTTGAGTTGATTGCGCAGATTCAGTTCTATCCAACTCGGAATTGTACTGTTTTGTTTGGTTAACTATAGTGTAGCAGGGAAGGCACTATAGGGGTACAATTTAGGTGAAGGTTGGATGTTGTTTGTCTGTATCTGCATGCTACAAGGCCAGGGGAAACCAGCGGAACCAGCATTTGGCTGGTTGGGCAAAGACAAAACAGGTTCTGTTTTTAGAACCTGAACCTGGTTGTTGTTTTCCCAGGTTGGAAAAACAGAACCAGAGGTTGTTTACCAACCTACCACCTGCTATTTTGTCCAGCCAGGTTGGTTCTGTTGCTTGGAATTATTTGGGATCATCCCTGGTTGTTCCCAGGTTGATTCCCAAGGTCCTTGCTAGCTAGAACTATTTAATCCTTCTCTGTTTGTACCTGAATATAGTAAAATTGATTCAAGCGAATTCCTTCCTCGCTGGAATTTCGTTTCTGCGCTATTCGACGGCGGAATGCTACCCGAGTCAACGCTAGTATGCTAGCACTCCAACGCTAGGCAAACGCTGTCCGAGCCATAACTTAGTAATGGCAGAACTTTTCGCGAGGCAACTTGGCTCATTTTAAAGCTCCTGGAGCGAGCTTCGATATAGCGAATTCTCAGCTTAATCCGACCGACGGTCTGCATGGCACGCTGCGCGACGTTCAAGGTACTCTTGCTGTTTTGACTAAGTCCTTCTTGATCCCTCTCTCTACAAACTCGGACCCGAGGATAGGGGCTGGTCTTGTACCAGGCACCCAAGGACCTTTGGAGGTGACCCCGAGGAGAGGTTTTAAGTTTGATTAAGTCCTAATAGCTTGAGTTTATTAGGCCCTTACACCAACAAATGCCTCAGCCACACCACCTCCTTTGCCCCATGATGAAGGGCCATGTACTCGGTCTCACACGAGGACAGCCCCACCTCGTTCTGCTTCTTGCTGCGCCAGCTTACTACAGCACCTCCAAACAGGCACACATAGCCTCCAATGCTGGTGCCATCCGCCTTCACAGAGTTGAAGCTGGCGTCGGTGTAGCAAGTCAAGAGCATCTCCCCCTTGCTCAAGTCAGCTGCACCCCTCTGCAGCCTCTGTCGCACAGCACTGTACTCCAAGCCCACTGATGCTGTAGCGCTCACATAGCGGACCAACCTCTTGGCCGCTTCCAGCTGCTCATGACTGGGGCGTGAAACCACACTCGCAAGCCTGGATGTAGCAAAGGCAATGTCAGGCCGCGTGTGGTTAGCCGCATAGTTGAGTGCCCCCACCATGGAGTGAAAGAGCTTCTTGTCACTCTCACCCACCACCTCCTCATCAGCACAGGGCTCCACAGTGAACCCCGAAGGCAGTGGGGTGGCTGGCTTTCCTCCATCTTGCAGCCCATACTTCTCAGCCAGCCCCTCACAATACTTCCTCTGGTGCAACCTCAACCTCTCTTGTCGAGGTCTCTCTCCACATGCATCCTAAGATAATACTTCACATCTCCCATCTTGGAACACTTGAACTGCATCTCCAGCACCTCCTCCACATGCTCAATAATCGCAGATTACTCGAAGAACAGCAGGATGTCTGTTGGGTGCAAATGCACATTGCACGACATCCTGCCGTCTGTTTGTACGAGTATGCGTGTGCGAATGCATTTGCGTGTGAATGGTGTGTTCGTGTGTTTGTTTGCTTTCGCATTTTTCGCTTGATGCATTTGCAGGTACTCGCGCAATGTGCGCTTCGGCACAACATTGTACGCGCTATGAACAGTGCAAGCAGAAAGGACGAGCTCGCAAAGGAACCCAAGATGGAAGCTTTGCAGTTCGGTTGAGTTGATTGCGCAGATTCAGTTCTATCCAACTCGAAATTGTACTGTTTTGTTTGGGAAGGCACTATAGGGGTACAATTTAGGTGAAGGTTGGATGTTGTTTGTCTGTATCTGCATGCTACAAGGCCAGGGGAAACCAGCGGAACCAGCATTTGGCTGGTTGGGCAAAGACAAAACAGGTTCTGTTTTTAGAACCTGAACCTGGTTGTTGTTTTCCCAGGTTGGAAAAACAGAACCAGAGGTTGTTTACCAACCTACCACCTGCTATTTTGTCCAGCCAGGTTGGTTCTGTTGCTTGGAATTATTTGGGATCATCCCTGGTTGTTCCCAGGTTGATTCCCAAGGTCCTTGCTAGCTAGAACTATTTAATCCTTCTCTGTTTGTACCTGAATATAGTCAAATTGATTCATGTGAATTCCTTCCTCGCTGGAATTTCGTTTCTACGCGGTTCGTTGGCGGAATGCTACCCGAGTCAACGCTAGTACGCTAGCACTCTAATGCTAGGCAAACACCGTCTGAGCCATAACTTCGTAATGGCAGAACTTTTCGCGAGGCAACTTGGCTCATTTTAAAGCTCTTGGAGCGAGCTTCGATATAGCGAATTCTCAGCTTAATCCGATCGACGGTCTGCACGGCACGCTGCGCGACGTTCAAGGTACTCTTGCTGTTTTGACTAAGTCCTTCTTGATCCCTCTCTCTACAAACTCGGACCCGAGGATAGGGGCTGGTCTTGTACCAGGCACCCAGGGACCCTTGGAGGTGACCCCGAGGAGAGGTTTTAAGTTTGATTAAGTCCTAATAGCTTGAGTTTATTAGGCCCTTACACCAACAATGTCGTCCACGCACATCAGGAGCAAGAACAGATTGTGATCACACTCACTCTTCTTGAATCCCCCAGCCAGCAGTGTCTCCTCCAGCTTGTGGTACCATGCACGAGGAGCCTGCTTTAGGCCATACATATCCTTCTTCAGCCTGCACACCCTGCCGCTCCCATCATCCAACCCCTCAGGCTGTAACATTTACAGCTCCTCTAGAATGATCCCATTGAGGAAGGTGGTGGTAATGTCAATTTGCTTCACCTGCCATCCACGGTTTGCAGTTTTTGCCAATGACACTCTCAGTGTTGTCCCTTTCCCCACAGGAGCATAGAGCTCGTTGAAGTCCTTCCCCTTTGTCGGCTGGAATCCCTTAGTTACAAGCCTTGACTTGTAGCGGGTCAGCTCCCCATCAGGTCCGTACTTGTGCCTGAAGATCAGCTTGGAAGAAATAGCCTTTTTCCTAGGAGGCAGCTCACACAGCTCCCACATATCATTCTCCAGCAGAGAGTCATACTCCTCCTGCAGTGCGCTATCTCCTCCTCATCACACTGCTCAGCCACACTCCCAGCGCTTACAACCTTTGGCTTTTTTTTTTTTTTTTTTTTTTTTTTTGGACATAATACACTATGCAATGCATTACATCCACAGTCGTAACTGGAAAGGGAGGGAAGGTGCAGGCCAACTTCTTACTGTTTGCAATGCCTTCCCTGTAGCCTTCTATGGTGGATTAAAGAAAGTACTGCGTCGCTCCCATATCGAAGTGAAAGCACTGTTCCACACCAGTTGCTCGTCTTGTTCGCAGATGCGGCTTAGTGCAGCCGCCTCACCAGTTGTCAAGTTTGGCTAGACTCCTCCAGCCCCACCCCTCCTCTGCCCTCCTTTGCCACCAAACCCCTCACTGTAAATCCGCACATGCCTCCTGAAATTTTGCTCCAATCTTCCTGGCCACGCGATTGGGTTCGAATTTTTTCTTCCGGAAGACCGCATCACACCTCTCCAGCCATATGTGTCTGAAAGTGACCGCAATAAGCCTCGATTCCGGGAAATCGGAGGTTGTGCTATCTTCAGCAAATAGCAGCTCGCCCAGTGTTCCCACTGCTCTTGCTGGATTGATCAGGCGTAGTGAGTCTTGAAGCGCGCCACAAATCCCTTTAACCACCGGGCAGCTCATCAAGCAGTGAGTTGGCGACTCCTCCAGCTTGCAATAAGGGCAGCATGCACGCGAGCCGAAGAAAGCCTGCCTGCTGCCCACTTGCAGGTTGTGGCTAAGCAGCCTCAGCAAAACCTCTCTTGCCTTGGCTGGGATGGCCAGCGAGTCCCTCTTCGCAATGGCTTTTTCCCAGTTTATCTTTCGTCCCCAGCTCTCTTCCCACTTTTTTTGCTGCTTTGGCTGCTGCGTCGGCTTCTTGAGTAGATGCATCAGCTTCCTTTGCGCCGTTGGCTTACCCTCCGCACATAGAAACGAGGCCCGTAATCGTGTCAGGGGGTCTCCCGCCTGCCCTAACACGTATCCCCCGCTCGCCACCATCGGAGTTAGTATACTAATCAGCGACGACGGCTGTACTTCCATCCCCACCTGTTTTATATTTCCTCTGTTATCCACCACCACTCTTTCGCACTTCAACTCTTTATTTTCCGACAGTGCCACTCGAAGGTAACTCTGATTCCCTCCCACCGTTTTTCCCACTTTGACCAGGGTCGTAGTTTCCGCAATTTCTGCCGCCGACACCTTTGCGAGCAATTTCCTTTTCTAGCTCTCCAGGACGTCCTTCCAGGCCATTAAAGCCTACCTCGCCGTGGACGATCTCCCTGTGCTTGGTCAGCGTCCACAGGCCTTTCACCTTCCAGCTCCCATCGTATTCCTCC
Organism: Closterium sp. Yama58-4; assembly: GCA_947470075.1. Classification (NCBI taxonomy): domain Eukaryota; kingdom Viridiplantae; phylum Streptophyta; class Zygnematophyceae; order Desmidiales; family Closteriaceae; genus Closterium; species Closterium sp. Yama58-4. The sequence goes on along the minus strand of CANIUD010000682.1, from coordinate 110,129 downwards.
TGCAGTAAGTCCCCCACTATCATACCCTTCAGGCATTCCGAGCCTTTCTGCCTTTCAAAAGGGCTCTCTCCTTGATAGTGAATCCATCTGCTGAACCATAGATGCTCCTTCTCCATCTCCCATCTGTTTGCAGGTTCAGGCAGCTCCGGCAGTTGCTTCTCCCACATTAACGGCACCAGCTCCTGCCGGGGTTCTCTACCGCCTTTCCACTCTGCGAGGATGGCCTTGTGTGCCAACAGTGTTGCCCAACCCAGGGGCATATTTGCCGTGCTCTCCATCAGCCACTGCTTCATCGGCTTTTCCTCCAGCAGGGCTGCAACCAAGTTCCATAGTGCTTGTCCGTTGATTCTTACTGTTGGGCTGATCACCCCCAGTCCCCCCTCTCTCCTGCTCAGGTGTGCCAAGAGCTCGCTCCAGAGGATGAAATGCTTCTCCTCATCTGCGCAACCTTTCGATATGAAGTTGTGATACAGCTTTCGGATCTTCTTCCAGATCTGCTTCAGCGGCTGGTAGATCTGCGCCTGGATCAGGAGGGCAGATAGGTCAGCCGGTTAGGAGGGCGCACATCCCTCCTAGGACAGTCAGCTGGACGTGCGGCACCTTGTGGAGCACCTTGCTGCTGCTGCTGCTGCTGCTGGTCCTCCACCTCAGGTTCTGCCCCAGCCTCAGTCACCCCAGAGATCTCCTCCTCTGAGACAGTGACCTGCACTTGCCTCGAAGGCCGCTGCACCTCATCGGCCTCAATGATCAGCGGTGTAGTAGGAAGCTTCTGCTGCTGCTGCTGCTTCCACTCATCGTAGTACAAGGACTCAAGGAACTTCACGTCCCTTGACACAGTCAGCTGCTGGCTTGTCAAGTCCCATATCAGCCAGCCCTTGTGATCCTTAGCAAGCCCCAAGTGCACACCCCATCTCCCAGAAGCTTCCAGCTTTCCCCTCTTCTCCTTCGGCACATGAAACACCACCATGCAGCCGTAGGCTCTCAGCATGTTGACTGCAGGTGCACTCCCATACCACTTGGTGTAGGTAATCCTCTGCTTCTCCCCGACAGTCGCCAGCACCCTGTTCTTCACAAGGGCGACCTGCCTCAGTGCAGTCACCCAAAACGGATCTGGCAGCCCTGCACGCCCAAGAAGAGTGCAAGCACCTTCCTGCAGGGTTCACGCCGTTCTGCTGAGGATTGTAGTGTTGGAGTAGGCTAGAGCTCGCTCTGGCCTTTATTTTGGTGTGTTCTTTCTCTGGGCTTAGAGCGAGTTACGCACTCAGGTTCATTTTAGGTTCATTTCATAATTGTTAGAACAAACCGAACACACCCTAGGTTCAATTAGGGTTTCCAACCTTCTCTCTTTTGTATCTCGATATTCTCATTCTAGTCGTTCTTCTTCTACCTAACCAAAACCTCTCACCATCCATGGCTTCTCTTACTTTAACATGGTATTCAGAGCCTAGTCCTAGGCGTTTCCGTTTTATCCGCATCTCTTAGAAAGTTTCTGGCCCTTAGGCAATTTCCGCGCTAATAGCTAGACGATTTTTTTCCCTTGTTTTTTTTGTTTTTTTTTTTTCTATTTTATCGTTTCTTTACTGTCACTCTTAGCATCCTCGCGGTTTTCTTCATTTTAGTCACACGGCGCCTTCCCTCTTCGTCGCGCCTCCCCCTCCTCACGTTCCCGGCGGTAGCGCGCCGATTTCTGCTCGTAGCGCGCTTAGACCCCACCCCCCCCCCCCCCCCCCCCCCCAGCCCACCTCCGCCCCCTCCCGTCTCGTCGCGCGCGCTTCGCTTCGTCGAGCAGCGCGCGTGCCTGCCTCCCATGCGGCACGCCTTGCTCTTTCACAATCCGCCCTCCCTCCCTCACCCTCCTCCTCCTTTCCTCTCTCCCTTGTGCATCCCTCACTATCTCACCTCTTCCTCCTCATCTTTTCTCTCCTCTTCTGCTGCAGCTCGTACGTACTTGTGGCACGGCCTTCCCACAAGTCCGCCCCTTCACCATCCTCCTCCCCTCCTCTCTTCCTCTCAATCCCCTTCCACTCTTTCACCCCCCTTTTCCTCCACCTCTTTTCTCTCCTCATCTGCTACAGCTGGTGGCTGATTGCGTTTTTGAATTTGTTACTCCTCCCCACCTTTCCTCCTCCTCAGTACCCTCCCCTCAACTGCTCAACTGTGAACTCCTTCACAACTCTCCCTCCTCTTGTTTCTCCCTTCACCGGCCCAGCAGCAGACTACCTCGCCGCTATCCCTCCTCCTCTAGTTTCTCCCCTCAGCGGCGCAGCAGCAGACTACTCCGCCACTATCCCTCCTCCTCTAGTTTCTCCCCTCAGCGGCGCAGCAGCAGACTAGTCCGCCACTATCCCTCCTCCTCTAGTTTCTCCCCTCAGCGGCGCAGCAGCAGACTACTCCTCCACTATCCCTCCTCCTCTTGTTTCTCCCCTCAGCGGCTCAGCAGCAGACTACTCCGTCCATATCCCTCCTCCTCTTGTTTTCTCCCCTCAGCGGCTCAGCAGCAGACTGCTTCGCCCCTTATTCCTCCGCCTCTTATACCTCTCCCCTCATCTGCTCTGCAGCTGTCTCCTCCTCCTTATGGCGACTTCTCTCGCCCTCTGCTGGTCCTTCAGCTCGCGCCTGATGGCAGCGCAGTCAACTTCCCCAGTTGGCTGAACTGTCTTGAGCGCACGCTGTCTGGCACCCTCGTGAGTGGCTTTAACCTCTAGTTTGTCACTCAGCAAAGTGGTTCTGGCGCCATTCCTAAACCTGCCTCTACACCTACCTCTACCTCCTCCGATCCCTATGCTGATGGCCTTCGTGCTGCTATCGCTGAAACTGAGCGGATTGCGGCCACGGCCCAAACCACTGCCATGGCTGCTCCTGACAATGCTGCTGCCCGTGACCTCGCTCGTGTTCTTTTTGAATCCTTGAGCTACCCCTTCTCCTCGCTCTGCCCCGCCGACCATTGGTCATTCTCTCGTGTCTCTGCCTTCCTCCTCCAGGCAGAGCTCAACCTCCGCAGCTGCCCTCTTACTGCCGCCGCTGTTGCACCCTCTTCTGTCCCCCCTCCTCTCCCCACCACCACTGCCGCTGCCGCTTCCTCTCGCCCTCGCAACACCTTTCCTCCTTGCACCTACATCATTCGCCAGGGGCCCCGCAAGGGTCAGCCCTGCGGTCGCACCAATCATCCCGCCACCTCCTGCTTCCAGAAGCTCACCGATGACTGGTTCCTGGCTGGCAACACTGGTCGCCCTCCCAACTGGCTTCAACTCTCTCGTCAGCGTCGCCAGTCTTCTGCCCAGGCGGTACTTGTGGCCGCCGACTCTGGTGCCAGTACTCAAACCTCTGCTCTCAGTGTGACTATGCCTAGTCAGGATAGCATTCTGGGGGCTTCTCCCCTTATGGACCCTCGTTTTGCCATGATGTTTGCTCCTTCTGTTAATGGCAATGATTCTCAGTATCTTGGTCCCACAGCTGCTGCTCTTTCCCTCCCTTGCATACTTGAGTTGGTTCTTGACAGTGGTGACTCTGTTTTTCGTGACGCTGGTGTGCTTCGCTCTTTTCCCCATCCCCTCTCCATTCAAGGGGCTGGGGATACCATGACCATGTCTTGTACTGCTACCTCCTCTCTCCCCTGTCCTGCCTCCCCCTCTGGTGCTGTGACTGGCCTCTATGTTCCTTCTTGCCGCCACAACCTTCTTTCTCTCTCTGCTCTTCAACGTCTTTCTGTGTGAGCTATCTTTCGTGAATGTGACTCCTAGTGTGATCTCTATCATCGCAACCGCCATCTTGCACGCTTCACGCTTTCCCCTATCACTCGCCTCTACACTCTTCGTGTCTCTCTCCCCCCTTCTGCCCATCATGCCTCTTCCGCTTCCGCCCCTCCTGTTCCTTCTTGCGACTGTCGTTCTCTCACTCAACCTACCCTCCTCCTCCATCATCGACTTGGCCACCCCAATTTTCCCCTTCTTCGCAGTATGGTCTCCTCCAAGCTTCTTCATGGCCTCCCTTCCTCTCTCCCCCCCCTTCCTGCCTCTCCCGCTCCTCCATGCACCCCATGTGTCCAGGCCAAGCTATCCCAGTCACCCCATCCCTCTTCTCCCTCTGCCTCTCCCCAACCCCTTGACCTTGTTCATATGGATCTCTGGGGTCCTTCACCTACTGCTTCTCGCCAGGGTCATCGATACTTTCTGCTTTTGGTTGATGATCACTCACGATTTGCCACTGTCTATCCCCTCCCTGCCAAATCTGACGCTCCCTCCCTGATCATTCGCTGGGCTGAGCAGGCTCGTCTGCGCTTTCAGCGTCCTGTCGCGCGCTTTTACTCAAATGGTGGTGGCGAATTCTTTAATCACTCTCTCCCCTCTTACTGTGCCTCTCATGGCATTCGCCAGACCTCCACCCTTCCTCACTCCCCAGAACAGAATGGGGTTGCTGAGCGTCGCAATCTCACTCTAATGGAAATTACTCGCTGCCTACTCATTCATGCTTCTGCTCCCCACTCTCTTTGGAGCTATGCTCTCCTCCATGCCACTCTAATCTCTAACCTCCGCCCTCATCCTCATCGCCCTAGTACCACCCCTTTCCAGCTTTGGACTGGCCGCCAGCCCTCTGTTCGCCCTCTTTGGGTCTGGGGGTGTGTCGCCCATGTTCTTGTCAATCCAGCAGACCGGTCCCGTCAGGGTGGGAAACTCGCTCCCAAGACTCAACTCTGTGCCTTCCTTGGCATAAACTCTGACTGTCCTGGCTACCTTTTCTATGCCCCTTCCTCTCACCAACTCATCCGCAGCCAGGACGTCATTTTCAATGAGACTCGATCCCCATTCCATTCCCCCCCACCCGCCCCTCCTGTCCTCTCTCTTAACTGGTCTGATTTCGATCAGCCGCCGTCTGTTCTTCCCTCCCCTCCTCCCCCCCCTCTTATCCCGCCCCTTCCCGCCCCTCCCCCCGCGCCAGCCTCTACTGCCTCACCTTCCGATATAATCTCTGGAGCCTCCCCACCCTCCTCTTCCTCTTCGGCTCCCCTCCCTTCCTCACCTCCAACTTCCTCTCCACCTCCTTCGCCTGTTCCCATCCCCCCCCCCAACCCCCGCTTCCCCCTGCCTTACTCGCTCCATGACTCGCGCACTTTCTAACTTTCAGTACTCTGCTCTTTTCGCTCGTACTTCTCCATCCCAGAATGTTAATCTTCTTGAAGATCGCTTTGAGGAGCTCTTCAACATTCATCCTGTTTCTCCTCTTCTGTGTGTCACCGTCGGTGACTTTAGCAATTCTCCCACTCTTCTTTCTGTTGACACCGCTGCCATTCCCACCCCTCAGTCCTACTCCGAGGCTGTGTTAGGCTTTCATGACACTGATGGATGACTGCCATCATTGCTGAGTGCGAGGCATTTACCAGAATTAATTCATATATTGACTCTGTCCCCCCCCCCTGGCGCCACAATTGTTAAAGGCAAATAGGTCTTCCGTGTCAAGCAGCTGCTCTCCGAACTTCCTGTCTTCAAGGCCCGCTACTGTGCCAAGGGCTTCACTCAGCGTGAAGGCATTGACTACTTTGCCACTTACTCCCCCACAGCCCGTCTCCCCACTCTCCGCCTCCTTCTTGACTTAGGCGCTCGCTGGAATTGGGAGATCCACTCCATGGACGTTTCTAATGCTTTCCTCCATGGCGAGTTGCATGAGCGCATAATCGTTGAGCACCCCGCTGGTTTTCCTTGCCTTTTCCTTCCAGGCACTGTTTGGGAATTAAAGCGACCTGTGTATGGCCTTAAACAGGCCCCGCGCGAGTGGCACGCCAAGCTCGCCTCCACCCTTCACTCTCTTGGCTTCTCTACCTCATCTTCCGACCCCAGTCTTTTCATTCGCACATCCCCCCACAGGCTTTACATCCTTGCCTACGTGGACGATTTGGTGCTGCTTGCTGAGGACTCCGCCGATCTTGCAGCTGTCAAGAAAGCCCTGCAGGCGCGTCTCATGTGCAAGGATCTTGGCGAGCTTCGTCACTACCTCGGCATGGAGATCCGTCGTGATCGTACTGCCCGTACCATCTCCCTCTCCCAGTCTTTCTACATCCAGTCCATCCTCCAGCGGTTCGAGATGTTGCAGGCTAAGCCGGTTGTCAACGGGAGTGTTGTGTGGCCCCGTCCTCGCTTGGGCGGAGCCGACTTCGTGGTCGGGTGCTTGGGGGATGCAGCCGACCTGCAGCAGTGGGCACGGGGGCCACTGCAAGGGCGTGGTGTTGGGAGGCGCCTGGCTGGTGGGCGCCGAGCAGGTGGACGCCGTCCTTGGCGTCTGGACGGCGTCCTGGGCGTCTGCTCGGCGTCCTGGGCGCCTGGACGCCGTCCTGGGCGTCTGCTCGGCGTCCTGGGCGCCTGGACGCCGTCCTGGGCGTCTGCTAGGCGTCCTGGGAGGTGGGACGCCGACCTGGGGGTCTGCTCGGCGTCCCGGGCGCCTAGACGCCGTCATGAGCGCCTGGACGGCGTCCTGGGCGAGTGGACGCCGACCTGGACGCCAGGACGCCGACCTGGGGACGCCGGGCTTGGCGTAGCCGGCGTCCGACTGGGCTGGACGACCAGGCGGGGTTGCCCGGTCGACCGGGATACCCGGGCGACGTGTGCGAAGGTCGCCGGGGGTGGTTTCTGCGAGGACGACCTCGGGGGTGGTATCCCGAGGTCGACGTGGCTGATGGGCGCCGTCACGGGCGGGAATGTCTGCGCTGGGCACGTGACGAGGAGTTGGACGCCAACCAGCCGCGCACATCTGCGAAGCAGGTGCACCGTTGTCCTGCGGGTGCAACGCTGTGCAGCCGACTTGCTGCAGCGTTGGCACACCACGGACATGCAACGTTGGCGCGCCGCATCTCTGCAGCGCTGGAGCGGTGCGAACACTGCTGCGCTGGAACGCGGTCGACCGTGCTACGCTGGAGGTCGACCAGCAGCTGTGCTAGCTCTGATGTAGTGATGCATGCCAATGTTGTTGCAATCATTCTGAACCTTTGTTGTGATGTTTTCCTAGTGGAACTCTTGCCAATTCTCCCCGTGAACTAGCAAGCAGTGTGCGCACAAGGAAACGACTAAGTGAACGAACGCAGAGCTACCTCTCACACACGTGCCTTCCCCGTAGTCAAGCTCCCATTGCTAGAGTTATCTCCGCATGGTGCGGTGAGCGTGGACGACACCGCGAAGGCACCTTCGATTTAGCCGACTTTGCACTTCCCGATTGTGTTCGTAGACCCGCAGCTTTGCGTTAGTCACCATGGTAGGCGGCGTAGGTGACGCCGGGGTGGTGGACACCCTGGAGGCACGGCTGGAGAACGCGAGGAGAAAGCACGAGGCCAACGAGTATGGCGACCTGCCGTGGGCGGTCGTCGAGGCCGTGCCCCGAAGCATGTGGGCGTCGGAGCACCCTTCTCGGCCTGCTTCTCCTCAACCGGTGGACACCGAGGGCGGCGTCAACGTGGGCGCCAACACCGGAGGAGGCCAGGTCGGCAGCAGTGCGGGAGGCACGTCGAGGCAGAGAGGAGTGATACACGCCGATGAAGTCGGCGGCGTTCAGGCGCGAGGGATGCAGTCGTCGGCGGCTGCAGGGACCTCGCAGGGCTACGTCGGAGGGCGACGAAGTGAATTGGCGCCGATGTCGGCGTCGCACGTGACAGCGGGAGGGATAGCGCCGAGCTACGGCTACTTCAAATTTACGCCGGACAGGATTCAGGTCACCCCCCTGCTGGTCGGTCGACCGGACATCCTCACCTGGAAGGAGGCGATCGAGCCTCAACTGGAGATGGCCGGGCTGATCGGCTTCGCTCGTGGGACCGTGGAGACGCCGGAGGAGATCTACCCTGACTTGCGTGCGGAGTTTCGCGCCGTGCAGCTGCTGACCTTCACGGTCATCTCGCGGTGCTGCTCGCCGGGCGTGCAGATCGCCTTGAAGTGGTGCAGGGAGTACCTTGACGCCGGGCACCAAGCGTGGCACTTCATCGAGACGACGTACCAGGTCACCGACGACCTGTACATCGGCCAGCTCGAGGAGCAGATGACGCATCTGCGGATGGGCGAGCAGGAGACGGCGACGGACTACTGCAACCGGGCACGGCGACTTCTCGCCACCATGAGGATGGCCGGCGTGCAGTATTCCACAGCGTCGTATGTCACGCACGTCCTCAAGGGGCTCCCGAGCAGCTACAACCTGCTGAAGCGGCAGTCAGTGGCTCCGAGTACGAGGGCGACGCTCAACGAGGATTCCCTTACCTCGTACATCCTGCAGGACGAGGCGATGCAGGAGGCCGAGAAGTCCACGGAGCTCCTGCTGCAGGCAAACTACGCCGCCCCGGCGAAGCAAGGTAGCCGACCAGGGCAGCGCGGTAAGCCTGGCAGCGGTGGTAGCGGAGGTGGGAAGCCGGCCAAGGACGCCGACAAGGGTAAGTCGGCGAAAGATGGCAGTCGTGGAGGAGGAAGTCGGCGTCGGGAGTGTTGGATCTGCCACAGCCCCGACCACCTCTCCTTCGAGTGCCCCGACCGCAGCGAATCCGACGACGACGACGCCAAGGGAGGCCGCGGGAGGTCGGCCAGCCGTCGTCGACGTTGAGGCAACCAGCCGCGCAAGGAGAAACAGTCGAACAAGTCGACCTCGGCGAAGGACGCCGACTCCTCTGCTGGCGGCAAGGGGAGCGACGACAAGTCGGCGTCGTGCTCCCTGGTCGGCGTCGTGGAGCCGACCGTCTCACTGGCGCCGGAGGCCGTTGAGGAGGCGATGGCAGCAGCAGTGCAGGCGAACCCGGCGGTGGTCCTGCTGGACAGCGGCTGCTCCCACCACCTGATGGGGACGAAGGAGGTCTTCGTCGACATGGGGCCGAGCGGCGACGTGAAGCACGTGCGCGGCTTCAATGGGGCGTTGCAGGACGTTCGCGGCCGTGGCATGGTTGCGCTGCAAGGGGAGGCCGGGAAGCGTGTGCTCATCCCCGACGTGCTGTACGTCCCGGGCGTGCATGCGAACCTGCTGTCGTCCGGCCAGCTGAAGGAGAACGGCGTGAAGCTGCAAGACGACGGCGACGGTATGCTGCTCATCTCGGCGCAGGGCGACATCCTCGGCCGAGCAACGTACTCCGGCCGGGTTCTCTGCACCGACCTCTGTCCCTGCCCGGCGACGACCGCAGCGGAGGAAGTGGCCCTGCGGGCAATCGTCTCGGCGACGAAGGCGACGCCGGACAGGCTGCACGCGAGGCTCGCGCACGTCGGCATGGACACCATACGGAGCTCGGCGAAGCACGAGGTCGCCACCGGGCTGGACCTCAAGTCGGCGTCCGGCGCCACTACGCCATGTGTCTCGTGCGTCGGCGGGAAGCTTGCGCGGCACTCCTTCCCCGACAAGGGCTCGGACGCCGAGGACGCCCTGGCCGTCGTGCACATCGACCTGTGTGGGCCGTTTCGTGTGGTCGCCACGGACGGCAGCTTGTACTTCCTGCTGCTGAAGGACCGCAAGACCCGCTACGTGTGGGTGAAGCCGGTCGCCAAGAAGTCCGACGTGCTGCGGGAGTTTGAGCAGTGGCTGGTGACGGTTGAGCGGCAGACGAAGAAGTCGGTGCTGATGCTGCGTTCTGACCGGGGAGGGGAGTTCCTCGGGAAGGACTTCACCGCCCTCGTGGACGGCAAGGGGATCCTCCACGACCTGACCTGCCCCTACACCCCGCAGCAGAACGGCATGGCGGAGCGGGAGATGCGGACGGTCGTGGAGTCGGTGCGGACGATGCTGCTGCACATGGGCGTGCAGCACCACTGGTGGCACCTTGCTCTGCGGCAGGCCGTCTGGGTCCGCAACTGCCAGGAACGGTCAGCGACGCCGGGCACGACGCCGTACCAGCTGCTCACCGGGAAGAAGCCGGACTTGTCGCTGGCCCGCGTGTGGGGCTGCATGGCGCAGTTCCTCGTCCCCGAGCAGCAGCGTGGTGGGAAGCTGAAGCCGAAAGCCCGGTGGGGCCTTCATCTCGGCGTATCGGAGGAGAGCAAGGGATGGGAGCTCCTCGACATCGCTGCCAACCGGGTGGTCACCACGTCGGACGTGGTGTTCTACGAGGACATGTCGCTGGAGGTGTGGAAGTCGGAGCACGGGCCGGTGTCGGGCCGGACGCCGACCACCCCACCAACCGACACCTCGGCGGCGACGCTGCCTCTGCTCGCCGAGGTCGGTGAGCTTGCTGATGAGGACGCCGAGGTCGTCCACCCTTCCCCTGCCCCTCCCCTCGTCGCTGATCTGCATGGGCTGACTCCGGCGTCGGCCTCCGGCGATGAGGGGAGCAGTGGGGCGTCGCCTGTGGCGCCGACCAAGAGCATCGCCGGTGGCCGCCGTGACGCCCAGCAAGTCGGCCTGGAAGTGAAGTCGACAGAAGGGACGCCGGGGAAGCAGCAGGCAGCAGCGCGGCCGACCCAGGAGCAGTCGGCGACCTGACATTCGGCAGGGGAGCTGACCGCAGGGGAGACATCGGTCGGGACGCCGACCGAGGTGCAGCAGGGCGAGCCGACCAAGGTGCAGCAGGACACCAAGGACAGTGAAGCCGGCGAAGCTGAAGGGGAGCAGTCGGACGCCGGGCAGTCTACTGACAGCGACAGCGATACTGTGGAGGTCAGCACCGAGCAGCCTGAACTGCGGCGTTCGGGACGAGTCCGGAGGCCGCCAGAGCGGCTAACCTACCATGTCTGCCTCCCGGCGGCCGCCTTCACCACGCTGTACGACAACGACGATGACGACCCGGCGTTGTACGACGACGCCGACGAGGATGAGGAGTTCCCGGAGCTCGACCCCGACATGCACGCCGACCCCGAGCACCGCTGGGACATCGCGACGATGACGGTGAAGGAGGCGTTGGCAAGCTGGAAGGGCCCGGCAGTGAAGGCCGCCATGGAGGAAGAGATCCGCAGTCTCCTCGCCATGGGCACGTGGGAGCTGGTAGAACGCCCGCCGGGAGTGAACATCATGAAGAACCGGTGGGTGTTGACCACGAAGTACCGCATCGACGACACCGTCGAGCGCGAGAAGGCGAGGCTGGTCGTGAAGGGCTTCACGCAGGTGTACGGCGCCGACTACGACGAGACGTTCGCGCCGGTGGGGAGCTACGTGACGCTGAGGATCTTCCTCAGCATCGTCGCCGTCCTCAACCTCAACCTGATGCAGCTCGACATGAAGAACGTGTTGGTGTAAGGGCCTAATAAACTCAAGCTATTAGGACTTAATCAAACTTAAAACCTCTCCTCGGGGTCACCTCCAAGGGTCCCTGGGTGCCTGGTACAAGACCAGCCCCTATCCTCGGGTCCGAGTTTGTAGAGAGAGGGATCAAGAAAGACTTAGTCAAAACAGCAAGAGTACCTTGAACGTCGCGCAGCGTGCCGTGCAGCTCACGGATCGGATTAAGCTGAGAAGTCGCTATAACGAAGCTCGCTCCAAGAGCTTTAAAATAAGCCAAGTTGCCTCGCGAAAAGTTCTGCCATTACTAAGTTATGGCTCGGACAGTGTTTGCCTAGCGTTTGAGTGCTAGCATACTAGCGTTGACTCGGGTAGCATTTCGCCGTCGAATAGCGCAGAAACGAAACTCCAGCGAGGAAGGAATTCGCTTGAATCAATTTTACTATATTCAGGTACAAACAGAGAAGGATTAAATAGTTCTAGCTAGCAAGGACCTTGGGAATCAACCTGGGAACAACCAGGGATGATCCCAAATAATTCCAAGCAACAGAACCAACCTGGCTGGACAAAATAGCAGGTGGTAGGTTGGTAAACAACCTCTGGTTCTGTTTTTCCAACCTGGGAAAAACAACAACCAGGTTCAGGTTCTAAAAACAGAACCTGTTTTGTCTTTGCCCAACCAGCCAAATGCTGGTTCCGCTGGTTTCCCCTGGCCTTGTAGCATGCAGATACAGACAAACAACATCCAACCTTCACCTAAATTGTACCCCTATAGTGCCTTCCCTGCTACACTATAGTTAACCAAACAAAACAGTACAATTTCGAGTTGGATAGAACTGAATCTGCGCAATCAACTCAACCGAACTGCAAAGCTTCCATCTTGGGTTCCTTTGTGAGCTCGTCCTTTCTGCTTGCACTGTTCATAGCGCGTACAATGTTGTGCCGAAGCGCACATTGCGCGAGTACCTGCAAATGCATCAAGCGAAAAATGCGAAAGCAAACAAACACACGAACACACCATTCACACGCAAATGCATTCGCACACGCATACTCGTACAAACAGACGGCAGGATGTCGTGCAATGTAAATTTGCACCCAACACACTCCCCCTCAGCCTGCCGGCTGCATCCCCATCATTCCATGCTAGTTCATGCTCATTCCACTCATGCGCACACAACGCCAATGAGGCTCATCCGCAAGCCTCTTGGTGAGAAAGTCTGCTGGCTGCTGGTGAGTCTTGATGTAGATTGGATTCACCGTCCCCCTCTTCACCTCCTTACGCAGCCAGTGCCACTTGATACGCATGTGCTTGTTCAGCCCATGAAGCACAGCGTTTCTGGCCATCCCAAGAGCCCCCTTGCTATCACAAAACAGCGGCGTAGCAACTTTCTGCTCCTGGCCAATCTCCTCTAACAGCCTCCTCAGCCAAATCACCTCCTTCACCCCATGGAACATCGCCATGTACTCTGATTCTACGGAAGAGAGTGCCGTCTCCGTCTGCTTCTTGGACCTCCAACTAACAGGTCCTCCCCCAACTACGCAGATGTATCCTCCCACAGATGAGGAATCCTCCTTCTCAGAAGCCCATGTAGCATCGGTAAAGCAAGTGAGAAATAGCTTGCCTTCTCCAAGCCTCTCCCCCTTCTCTTTCAGCACCTCCACCCCTTTCTGCTTCACCTGTGCAGATGCGGAGTATTGAACTCCAATGCTTGGGTGAGAGTTCAGGTACTTCACCACACGCTCAGCTGCATCCACCTGCTCCTCTGATGGATTCTGCACCACCCTAGCCAGCTGCCCAACCGAGAAAGAGATGTCGGGCCTCGTGTGAACTGCTGCGTACAAGAGGCTGCCCACCAAGGACTGAAATTGCTGCTGCTCTTCAGCTTCAACCCCTTCATCCTCTGCAGCCTTCACAAGCTTGAATTCTGCTGGCAGGGGAGTTGCAACCTTGCGCTCATTCTCAATCCCATACTTCTCCCCCAGCTCCTTGATGAACTTCTCCTGGTGCAGCTTCAACCACCTGTGATCTGGATCCCTCTCCACGTGCATCCCGAGGTAGTACTTTACCTCCCCAAGGTTCTTGCACTTGAAGTTTTCCATCAATTGCTGCTGCACTTTCTGGATCTCCTTCATGCTGCTGCTGAAGAGAAGAATGTCGTCCACATAGACCAGAAACAGCACCAGCAACTCCCCCTCACCCTTGAGAAAGAGGCTCTCATCACAGCTGCTGGTCCTGAATCCCATCTCCTCTAAAACAGCTGCCAACTTCTGGTACCAGCAGCGTGGCGCCTGCTTCAAGCCGTAGATGGACTTGTTGAGCTTGCACACCCTGCCCGTACCATCCTCATACCCAGGCGGCTGCGTCATGTACACATCCTCCTCTAAAATCCCATTCAGGAATGCCGTTGAAATATCCATCTGAATGATGAATTTCCCACTAACAGCTGCATCTGCCAACAAGACACGGAGGGTAGGGGGTTTGGCAGTGGGAGCAAAGATCTCGTTGAAGTCCTGCTTCTCCTTCTGCATAAACCCCTTCGCCACCAGCCTACTCTTGTAGATGGTGACCTGCCCCTTGTCATCGGTCTTGATCCTCAGCACCCACTTGCATTGTATCGCTTTCTTCCCATCAGGCAGCATCACCAGATCCCATGTCCTATTCTCCAGCAGACTCTGGTACTCAGCATCCCTAGAAGCCAGCCACTTGTCCCTATCTGGTCCAGCTAATGCCTCCTCCATGCTAGCTGGTTCCTCTGGTGCAGGGGCAAGAAAACAGTACGCAGGCTCATCCTCCTCATCCGGGTCATAGCCATGAGGTAGAATCAGCAATGCCTCTTCGGTCCCTAGCTGCTGCTCTGCTGCATCAGTTCCTGCAGTCAGCTTCTTAGTAGCCATACGGGTACGTCCTGGCCTGGAGACGGGTGTCTCCCATCCCTTCATAACGACACCCTTCGGCTTCTTAGTTTTTCCCTGCTGCTTCTCTCCTCCCTCGGGTCCAGCAGCTCCACTAGTGCTGCCGCCAGTTTCCACACCATTTTCTCCACCAGCAGATGCCTCCTGTATCTTCTCTCCATCACCATTTCCAGCAGCTGCCTCCTCTCCCTCCTCCCACACACTAGGAGTCAGGTCCAGCTGCATGGTGATCTGCTCCATCTGCTGGGACACCCTTGCCTCCGGCTGTTTCTCCCAGCTCCCATACATCATGCCCTCAATGAATTTCACATCCCTGCTGTCAAACAACACACCCTTGGATGGTTCCCACAGCAGCCATCCCTTGCTCTCAGCAGCCAGCCCCAAATGCACACACCAGATTGCACTCGCCCCCAACTTACTGCGGTAGGTCTTGGGGACGTGGGCGACTGCCATGCAACCGAACACCCTCAGCATGTCCACCGGCGGCTTCCTCCCAAGCCACCTCTCCAACGGCACCCACGAGTCATCCCCAACCTTGGTGAGCACCCTGTTCCTAGCGACAGTGGCGTGCCGGACAGCATGAGGCCACATAGAATTGCTCAGCCCAGATTCTATGAGCAGCGCCCTAGCTGTCTCCAGAATGGTCCGGTTTGCCCGTTCTGCTACACCATTGGACTGTGGGGTATAAGCCGTGGTCAGCTCTCTCTGGATGCCCTGCTTCTTGAGCCAGGCCGTCATTTCAGCTCCAAGGAACTCACCACCCCGGTCTGTCCTAATCCGCTTCACTACACACTCCGCCTGCTTCTCCACGAATGGCAGCCAATCGTCCCGTATCGTGGAGGCGGCGTGGTCCTTCTGCTTCAGCGGATACGCCCACATCAGCCTGCTCCAGTCATCCACAATTGTAAGAAAATACCGCTCCCCCTTGTGCCCTTGCACCGGCAGCGGCCCCACCAAGTCCATGTGGACCAGCTCCAAAGGCTTCTTGCTCCTGCCAGCCACACTATGGAAAGGGAAACGGGTGAACTTTGAAAGCAAACAGATTTCACAGTTGTAATCGGGTGGCTGTCCGTTCAGTTTCAGACCCTTAACGGCTCCATCCTTCTCCAGCTGCTTCAGCAAAGGCATTGCCACATGCCCTAAGCGCCGGTGTGCCGTTGCCCAATCTGTCTCCCCAGATCTGGCCGACACTTTCACACCAACCCCTCCAACGGCATTGCACTCCCCCTGGGATGCAGACCCCTCTCCAGCCTGCCCCCCACCATGCCACGCCAGGGCCGGCAGCTGCCACATAGATCTGTACACGTCCTTGCTCTCGTGCAGATCCCAAAGCACCCGATTGCCCAGCTTCCCCTTATAAGTGCGTGCCCCATCCGTGTTGGTGTTCACCCCAGCCTTGCCAAGCTTACGGAGGGAGATAAGGTTGGCCTTCAGGTCGGGGACGAAGAGAACGTCGTGCAGCACCACCGGCTTGCCATCCGCTCCCTTAAACGCAGCTCGTCCCGCACC
This sequence comes from Closterium sp. Yama58-4, assembly GCA_947470075.1. Taxonomy (NCBI): domain Eukaryota; kingdom Viridiplantae; phylum Streptophyta; class Zygnematophyceae; order Desmidiales; family Closteriaceae; genus Closterium; species Closterium sp. Yama58-4. Next base: position 94,556 of record CANIUD010000682.1, on the reverse strand, counting down.
AGCCACCTTCAACATGTGTCCAGAGGCGGAGCACACTTCATTGATCGGTGCAGCTCGTACTTCGTCCAGCAGGTCCTTGCGCGGCGTCATCGTCCAAGCAGCGCCTGTGTCCAACACCCAATAGTCTAGGGGGTGCAGCTCTGCTCCAACTTTGGCAGAGGCGTCTCCTTGCTCCCCCTTGTCTCCCACATGGAAGAATTGGCCCGCGGTGCGCTCCTTCTTCTTCTCCGCACCGCCGTTGCCCTTCGGGTTGTTGTCGGACGAATCAGCGACCATGTTGGCGCCGTTTTTCTGGTTCGTCCGCGCGCCGCCATCCTGGTGACGATTCTGGGGGGTCCATCCATCGGGTTTCTTATAGCACAAAAACCAGGGGTGCCCTTCCTTCTCACAATACCAGCAACTCCCTTTCATTTTGCCACCAGCACCCGACTTGCCCCCACGTCCAGATTTCGCACCGCGACCCCAACCGGTACCTCCTTGTTGGTCGTTGGAGTCGTCGTCTTTCTTTGCACCGCGTCCAGCACCACCGAAGCCACGTCCTCTGCCACGTCGGCTCCCTTGCATCCCGTAGCCGCTGCTGCCGTCGTCTCCACCCCTCAGTTGGCGGCGACGGAAGTCCTCCTCCAGAATCTTCGTCCGCACCCACTCGAGCGTCCACAAGCTCTGGTTCTGCGGCAGGCTCAATCCGCTCGTAAATTGAAGCCACGATTCTGGCAGCAGCGAGAGCATCTTCAAGCACTTGGTCTGCTCCGGGTAGGTGATTCCCGCGGTCGCCAACTTCGCGTAGAGGTCGCGCATCTTGTCCAGGACTGGTTGCACCGGCTCTCCCTCGCTCAGGCGCAACGCGGACAGCTCCCTCTCCAGCATCAACGTTGCGACAACGGAGGTCGGGGCGTGCAGCTCCTTCAACACGGTCCACGCCTTCGGACCGCATTCAACCTCCGGCAGCAGGTGCATGACGTGGTGACGCTGGTTCAGCTCCAAACTCTGCGACATCAAATAGTAGCCAGCCGAGGAGCGCTCGTCCCAATCTTCCTGCAGCGTGGGGTCACTCGGTCTAGGCTCCTCCCCAATCATTAGTTTCAGCAAACCGATCTGACGGAAATATAATTGCATTTTCCAGGCCCAATCATCATAGCCCTCACCATTGAACTTCTCGACGGTGAAATTCTTCAGCACCTCCTTGACAAGCGAGCCCTGGTTTGTTCGCGCTCCCCGTGGCGCTGAAAGACCAGAATCTTGGCTGCCGCTACGATCTTGGGCTGAAGATTCACCAGCTCCCGCCGAGGTGTTGCCCGCCATAGCTACCTATAACGAGGATCACTATAACGCAGCTCTGATACCAGCTTGTTGGTGTAAGGGCCTAATAAACTCAAGCTATTAGGACTTAATCAAACTTAAAACCTCTCCTCGGGGTCACCTCCAAGGGTCCCTGGGTGCCTGGTACAAGACCAGCCCCTATCCTCGGGTCCGAGTTTGTAGAGAGAGGGATCAAGAAGGACTTAGTCAAAACAGCAAGAGTACCTTGAACGTCGCGCAGCGTGCCGTGCAGACCGTCGATCGGATTAAGCTGAGAATTCGCTATATCGAAGCTCGCTCCAAGAGCTTTAAAATGAGCCAAGTTGCCTCGCGAAAAGTTCTGCCATTACTAAGTTATGGCTCGGACAGCGTTTGCCTAGCGTTGGAGTGCTAGCATACTAGCGTTGACTCGGGTAGCATTCCGCCGTCGAATAGCGCAGAAACGAAATTCCAGCGAGGAAGGAATTCGCTTGAATCAATTTGACTATATTCAGGTACAAACAGAGAAGGATTAAATAGTTCTAGCTAGCAAGGACCTTGGGAATCAACCTGGGAACAACCAGGGATGATCCCAAATAATTCCAAGCAACAGAACCAACCTGGCTGGACAAAATAGCAGGTGGTAGGTTGGTAAACAACCTCTGGTTCTGTTTTTCCAACCTGGGAAAACAACAACCAGGTTCAGGTTCTAAAAACAGAACCTGTTTTGTCTTTGCCCAACCAGCCAAATGCTGGTTCCGCTGGTTTCCCCTGGCCTTGTAGCATGCAGATACAGACAAACAACATCCAACCTTCACCTAAATTGTACCCCTATAGTGCCTTCCCTGCTACACTATAGTTAACCAAACAAAACAGTACAATTCCGAGTTGGATAGAACTGAATCTGCGCAATCAACTCAACCGAACTGCAAAGCTTCCATCTTGGGTTCCTTTGCGAGCTCGTCCTTCCTGCTTGCACTGTTCATAGCGCATACAATGTTGTGCCAAAGCGCACATTGCGCGAGTACCTGCAAATGCATCAAGCGAAAATTGCGAAAGCAAACAAACACACGAACACACCATTCACACGCAAATGCATTCGCACACGCATACTCGTACAAACAGACGGCAGGATGTCGTGCAATGTGCATTTGCACCCACAAGCTCAACCTCTGGCCCCGTGTCACTTTGCTAGAGACCTCCTACACTGCGTTGGACGGGGGTTGGCGATGCATCGGTGTTCGGGTTTGGGGCTTGCTTGCCCTTGCCCGCGATCCTACCGCAGCAGGCTCTCTTCTCGCACTCTCCGCTGCGTCTTCCTTGCTTTTCCAACCACGCCCCGCCCTAGCTGTCTTACCTCCCCGCCACACTCGGCGTTCTGTCCTCCCACGACGCCACCTTTGACGAGCCGATTTTCTACTACCAACTCCACCCCACAGCACTTCACCCATCCCCCCCCCCCCTGCTTCACTTCCTGGTAGACCTCCTCTCCACCAACAGGGTTCTGCCCCCCTCAGGTGTGTCTCAGGTCAACCAACCCCCCTTGGTTGAGCCTTTGGAGGGTCTCCTCTGACACCTCTAGCCCAGCAGAGGGGGTGACCCTGCTGCTGATGACACAGCGGCCACTCGCCGCTCACCGCGCTTGGAGACCCCTCTTAGATTTCCGCCTCGGCCGTCTTCGCTGCCACTACAGCTGTCGCTGTGGACTCCAGTATTGCTGAGGGTGGTGACACTGGAGGTGCGGATTCTGGGGGTGCTGGTCCTGGGGTGCGGACTCTGGAGGTGCTGGTTCTAGGGGTGCTGAGCTTCATCGTTGTTGTGGCGTCGTGGGTGTTCCTACTGGAGATTCTGGGGGTGGTCAGCAGCAGCAGTCTCGTCGACAGAGGCTCTCATGCCGCAGCAAGCTTCGCGAGTGGGTTTTTCGACGAGGCCGCTCTGCTGGCGGGCGATGGAGCTGCTGGTGCTGGAGGTATGGGCTGGAGGTGCTGGTCCTGGAGGTCCTAGCGTTGGAGGTGCTAGAGGTAGAGGTGCTGCTGGTGCTGGAGGTGCTGGTGCTGGAGGTGCTGGTGCTGGAGGTACTGGAGCTGCTGGTGCTGGAGGTGCTGGTGTTGGAGGTTAAAGAGCTGCTGGAGCTGGAGGTACAGGCTGAGGACAGGTGCTGGAGGTGCTGGTGCTGGAGGTGCTGGTGCTGGAGGTTTTGGAGGTGCTGGTGCTGGAGGTGTTGGAGCTGTCGATGCTGGAGGTACTGGAGCTGGGGTGCTAAAGGTGCTGGTATTGTAGGTACTGCGCAGCGGCGACCGTTTTTCTTGCCGCAGCAGCAGTCATCCCTACAACCCTGGTTCAGCACTTTGCCAGGTTATTAGCCTTCCGTCTTCCACCGGTCTTACTCCACCTCTACTGTGTCCTCCGCCTGACCAGTTACAGCCTGGCTCCCCACTGCCTGCTCCTTCTCCTTACACTGAGCCGACAGACTCCCTGACAGAGCGTCGTAAGCCTGAGTCTTGTCCTGCCTCGCCTATTCGCACTTTTAGCGGTACTCGTCATGCTCGTCCTCCCCCAGTCCCCAGCACACACACTATGGCACTTCGTCCTTCCTCTGTCCACAGTGTGTTGCTCTGCTGTCTCCTTCGGGGGCCTCTCGTCCTGACGTTCCTGACCCTGAGTCTGACCTGCTTGTTCTGCTAGTCTTATTGTCACGCGTTTACCTGGCCCACTTGTCACTGACCCTTCCTTTGAGTCTCCTGCTGCATCTACCTTAGTCACTGAGCTCGTTAAATTTGTTGCTACCTGTCGTCTTGACTACTTGCGAGTCTTGTCACTGATTCTGAGTCTGACTATCCTCCGTCCGTCTCGGAGAGCTTGCCCTTGGCAATAACGTTCTTGGCAATACCTCACCTCGCTTCCATGCTGCTTTGTTGCTCCTGAGGGAGACCCGGATGCACCAGACATCCCGACCCCGCGCTCCTACGCAGAGGTGATCTCGGGTCAGTACTCCTTTCAGTAGCAGACAGCATGGATGCAGAGATGGCTTACTGGATGTCCACAGGCACCTACGTCGACGCAGTTTCCCCTCCTGGGGCGAACATTATGTTGGGTGCAAATGCACATTGCACGACATCCTGCCGTCTGTTTGTACGAGTATGCGTGTGCGAATGCATTTGCGTGTGAATGGTGTGTTCGTGTGTTTGTTTGCTTTCGCATTTTTCGCTTGATGCATTTGCAGGTACTCGCGCAATGTGCGCTTCGGCACAACATTGTATGCGCTATGAACAGTGCAAGCAGAAAGGACGAGCTCGCAAAGGAATCCAAGATGGAAGCTTTGCAGTTCGGTTGAGTTGATTGCGCAGATTCAGTTCTATCCAACTCGGAATTGTACTGTTTTGTTTGGTTAACTATAGTGTAGCAGGGAAGGCACTATAGGGGTACAATTTAGGTGAAGGTTGGATGTTGTTTGTCTGTATCTGCATGCTACAAGGCCAGGGGAAACCAGCGGAACCAGCATTTGGCTGGTTGGGCAAAGACAAAACAGGTTTTGTTTTTAGAACCTGAACCTGGTTGTTGTTTTCCCAGGTTGGAAAAACAGAACCAGAGGTTGTTTACCAACCTACCACCTGCTATTTTGTCCAGCCAGGTTGGTTCTGTTGCTTGGAAATATTTGGGATCATCCCTGGTTGTTCCCAAGTTGATTCCCAAGGTTCTTGCTAGCTAGAACTATTTAATCCTTCTCTGTTTATACCTGAATATAGTCAAATTGATTCATGTGAATTCCTTCCTCGCTGGAATTTCGTTTCTACGCGGTTCGTTGGCGGAATGCTACCCGAGTCAACGCTAGTACGCTAGCACTCTAATGCTAGGCAAACACCGTCTGAGCCATAACTTCGTAATGGCAGAACTTTTCGCGAGGCAACTTGGCTCATTTTAAAGCTCTTGGAGCGAGCTTCGATATAGCGAATTCTCAGCTTAATCCGATCGACGGTCTGCACGGCACGCTGCGCGACGTTCAAGGTACTCTTGCTGTTTTGACTAAGTCCTTGATCCCTCTCTCTACAAACTCGGACCCGAGGATAGGGGCTGGTCTTGTACCAGGCACCCAGGGACCCTTGGAGGTGACTCCGAGGAGAGGTTTTAAGTTTGATTAAGTCCTAATAGCTTGAGTTTATTAGGCCCTTACACCAACAAGCTGGTATCAGAGCCGCGTATATGATCCTCGTTATAGGTAGCTATGGCGGGCAACACCTCGGCGGGAGCTGGTGAATCTTCAGCCCAAGATCGTAGCGGCAGCCAAGATTCTGGTCTTTCAGCGCCAAGGGGAGCGCGAACAAACCAGGGCTCGCTTGTCAAGGAGGTGCTGAAGAATTTCACCGTCGAGAAGTTCAATGGTGAGGGCTATGATGATTGGGCCTGGAAAATGCAATTATATTTCCGTCAGATCGGTTTGCTGAAACTAATGATTGGGGAGGAGCCTAGACCGAGTGACCCCACGCTGCAGGAAGATTGGGACGAGCGCTCCTCGGCTGGCTACTATTTGATGTCGCAGAGTTTGGAGCTGAACCAGCGTCACCACGTCATGCACCTGCTGCCGGAGGTTGAATGCGGTCCGAAGGCGTGGACCGTGTTGAAGGAGCTGCACGCCCCGACCTCCGTTGTCGCAACGTTGATGCTGGAGAAGGAGCTGTCCGCGTTGCGCCTGAGCGAGGGAGAGCCGGTGCAACCAGTCCTGGACAAGATGCGCGACCTCTACGCGAAGTTGGCGACCACGGGAATCACCTACCCGGAGCAGACCAAGTGCTTGAAGATGCTCTCGCTGCTGCCAGAATCGTGGCTTCAATTTACGAGCGGATTGAGCCTGCCGCAGAACCAGAGCTTGTGGACGCTCGAGTGGGTGCGGACGAAGATTCTGGAGGAGGACTTCTGTCGCCGCCAACTGAGGGGTGGGGGTGGAGACGACGGCAGCAGCGGCTACGGGATGCAAGGGAGCCGACGTGGCAGAGGACGTGGCTTCGGTGGTGCTGGACGCGGTGCAAAGAAAGACGACGACTCCAACGACCAACAAGGAGGTACCGGTTGGGGTCGCGGTGCGAAATCTGGACGTGGGGGCAAGTCGGGTGCTGGTGGCAAAATGAAAGGGAGTTGCTGGTATTGTGAGAAGGAAGGGCACCCCTGGTTTTTGTGCTATAAGAAACCTGATGGATGGACCCCCCAGAATCGTCACCAGGATGGCGGCGCGCAGAGGAACCAGAAAAACGGCGCCAACATGGTCGCTGATTCGTCCGACAACAACCCGAAGGGCAACGGCGGTGCGGAGAAGAAGAAGGAGCGCACCGCGGGCCAATTCTTCCATGTGGGAGACAAGGGGGAGCAAGGAGACGCCTCTGCCAAAGTTGGAGCAGAGCTGCATCCCCTAGACTATTGGGTGTTGGACACAGGCGCTGCTTGGACGATGACGCCGCGCAAGGACCTGCTGGACGAAGTACGAGCTGCACCGATCAATGAAGTGTGCTCCGCCTCTGGACACATGTTGAAGGTGGCTGGTGCGGGACGAGCTGCGTTTAAGGGAGCGGATGGCAAGCCGGTGGTGCTGCACGACGTTCTCTTCGTCCCCGACCTGAAGGCCAACCTTATCTCCCTCCGTAAGCTTGGCAAGGCTGGGGTGAACACCAACACGGATGGGGCACGCACTTATAAGGGGAAGCTGGGCAATCGGGTGCTTTGGGATCTGCACGAGAGCAAGGACGTGTACAGATCTATGTGGCAGCTGCCGGCCCTGGCGTGGCATGGTGGGGGGCAGGCTGGAGAGGGGTCTGCATCCCAGGGGGAGTGCAATGCCGTTGGAGGGGTTGGTGTGAAAGTGTCGGCCAGATCTGGGGAGACAGATTGGGCAACGGCACACCGGCGCTTAGGGCATGTGGCAATGCCTTTGCTGAAGCAGCTGGAGAAGGATGGAGCCGTTAAGGGTCTGAAGCTGAACGGACAGCCACCCGATGACAACTGTGAAATCTGTTTGCTTTCAAAGTTCACCCGTTTCCCTTTCCATAGTGTGGCTGGCAGGAGCAAGAAGCCTTTGGAGCTGGTCCACATGGACTTGGTGGGGCCGCTGCCGGTGCAAGGGCACAAGGGGGAGCGGTATTTTCTTACAATTGTGGATGACTGGAGCAGGCTGATGTGGGCGTATCCGCTGAAGCAGAAGGACCACGCCGCCTCCACGATACGGGACGATTGGCTGCCATTCGTGGAGAAGCAGGCGGAGTATGTAGTGAAGCGGATTAGGACAGACCGGGGTGGTGAGTTCCTTGGAGCTGAAATGACGGCCTGGCTCAAGAAGCAGGGCATCCAGAGAGAGCTGACCACGGCTTATACCCCACAGTCAAATGGTGTAGCAGAACGGGCAAACCGGACCATTCTGGAGATAGCTAGGGCGCTGCTCATAGAATCTGGGCTGAGCAACTCTATGTGGCCTCATGCTGTCCGGCACGCCACCGTCGCTAGGAACAGGGTGCTCACCAAGGTTGGGGATGACTCGTGGGTGCCGTTGGAGAGGTGGCTTGGGAGGAAGCCGCCGGTGGACATGCTGAGGGTGTTCGGTTGCATGGCAGTCGCCCACGTCCCCAAGACCTACCGCAGTAAGTTGGGGGCGAGTGCAATCTGGTGTGTGCATTTGGGGCTGGCTGCTGAGAGCAAGGGATGGCTGCTGTGGGAACCATCCAAGGGTGTGTTGTTTGACAGCAGGGATGTGAAATTCATTGAGGGCATGATGTATGGGAGCTGGGAGAAACAGCCGGAGGCAAGGGTGTCCCAGCAGATGGAGCAGATCACCATGCAGCTGGACCTGACTCCTAGTGTGTGGGAGGAGGGAGAGGAGGCAGCTGCTGGAAATGGTGATGGAGAGAAGGTACAGGAGGCATCTGCTGGTGGAGAAAATGGTGTGGAAACTGGCGGCAGCACTAGTGGAGCTGCTGGACCCGAGGGAGGAGAGAAGCAGCAGGGAAAAACTAAGAAGCCGAAGGGTGTCGTTATGAAGGGATGGGAGACACCCGTCTCCAGGCCAGGACGTACCCGTATGGCTACTAAGAAGCTGACTGCAGGAACTGATGCAGCAGAGCAGCAGCTAGGGACCGAAGAGGCATTGCTGATTCTACCTCATGGCTATGACCCGGATGAGGAGGATGAGCCTGCGTACTGTTTTCTTGCCCCTGCACCAGAGGAACCAGCTAGCATGGAGGAGGCATTAGCTGGACCAGATAGGGACAAGTGGCTGGCTTCTAGGGATGCTGAGTACCAGAGTCTGCTGGAGAATAGGACATGGGATCTGGTGGTGCTGCCTGATGGGAAGAAAGCGATACAATGCAAGTGGGTGCTGAGGATCAAGACCGATGACAAGGGGCAGGTCACCATCTACAAGAGTAGGCTGGTGGCGAAGGGGTTTATGCAGAAGGAGAAGCAGGACTTCAACGAGATCTTTGCTCCCACTGCCAAACCCCCTACCCTCCGTGTCTTGTTGGCAGATGCAGCTGTTAGTGGGAAATTCATCATTCAGATGGATATTTCAACGGCATTCCTGAATGGGATTTTAGAGGAGGATGTGTACATGACGCAGCCGCCTGGGTATGAGGATGGTACGGGCAGGGTGTGCAAGCTCAACAAGTCCATCTACGGCTTGAAGCAGGCGCCACGCTGCTGGTACCAGAAGTTGGCAGCTGTTTTAGAGGAGATGGGATTCAGGACCAGCAGCTGTGATGAGAGCCTCTTTCTCAAGGGCGAGGGGGAGAAGCTGGTGCTGTTTCTGGTCTATGTGGACGACATTCTTCTCTTCAGCAGCAGCATGAAGGAGATCCAGAAAGTGCAGCAGCAACTGATGGAAAACTTCAAGTGCAAGAACCTTGGGGAGGTAAAGTACTACCTCGGGATGCACGTGGAGAGGGATCCAGATCACAGGTGGTTGAAGCTGCACCAGGAGAAGTTCATCAAGGAGCTGGGGGAGAAGTATGGGATTGAGAATGAGCGCAAGGTTGCAACTCCCCTGCCAGCAGAATTCAAGCTTGTGAAGGCTGCAGAGGATGAAGGGGTTGAAGCTGAAGAGCAGCAGCAATTTCAGTCCTTGGTGGGCAGCCTCTTGTACGCAGCAGTTCACACGAGGCCCGACATCTCTTTCTCGGTTGGGCAGCTGGCTAGGGTGGTGCAGAATCCATCAGAGGAGCAGGTGGATGCAGCTGAGCGTGTGGTGAAGTACCTGAACTCTCACCCAAGCATTGGAGTTCAATACTCCGCATCTGCACAGGTGAAGCAGAAAGGGGTGGAGGTGCTGAAAGAGAAGGGGGAGAGGCTTGGAGAAGGCAAGCTATTTCTCACTTGCTTTACCGATGCTACGTGGGCTTCTGAGAAGGAGGATTCCTTATCTGTGGGAGGATACATCTGCGTAGTTGGGGGAGGACCTGTTAGTTGGAGGTCCAAGAAGCAGACGGAGACGGCACTCTCTTCCGTAGAATCAGAGTACATGGCGATGTTCCATGGGGTGAAGGAGGTGATTTGGCTGAGGAGGCTGTTAGAGGAGATTGGCCAGGAGCAGAAAGTTGCTACGCCGCTGTTTTGTGATAGCAAGGGGGCTCTTGGGATGGCCAGGAACGCTGTGCTTCATGGCCTGAACAAGCACATGCGTATCAAGTGGCACTGGCTGCGTAAGGAGGTGAAGAGGGGGACGGTGCATCCGATCTACATCAAGACTCACCAGCAGCCAGCAGACTTTCTCACCAAGAGGCTTGCGGATGAGCCTCATTGGCGTTGTGTGCGCATGAGTGGAATGAGCATGAACTAGCATGGAATGACGGGGATGCAGCCGGCAGGCTGAGGGGGAGTGTGTTGGGTGCAAATGCACATTGCACGACATCCTGCCGTCTGTTTGTACGAGTATGCGTGTGCGAATGCATTTGCGTGTGAATGGTGTGTTCGTGTGTTTGTTTGCTTTCGCATTTTTCGCTTGATGCATTTGCAGGTACTCGCGCAATGTGCGCTTCGGCACAACATTGTATGCGCTATGAACAGTGCAAGCAGAAAGGACGAGCTCGCAAAGGAACCCAAGATGGAAGCTTTGCAGTTCGGTTGAGTTGATTGCGCAGATTCAGTTCTATCCAACTCGGAATTGTACTGTTTTGTTTGGTTAACTATAGTGTAGCAGGGAAGGCACTATAGGGGTACAATTTAGGTGAAGGTTGGATGTTGTTTGTCTGTATCTGCATGCTACAAGGCCAGGGGAAACCAGCGGAACCAGCATTTGGCTGGTTGGGCAAAGACAAAACAGGTTCTGTTTTTAGAACCTGAACCTGGTTGTTGTTTTCCCAGGTTGGAAAAACAGAACCAGAGGTTGTTTACCAACCTACCACCTGCTATTTTGTCCAGCCAGGTTGGTTCTGTTGCTTGGAATTATTTGGGATCATCCCTGGTTGTTCCCAGGTTGATTCCCAAGGTCCTTGCTAGCTAGAACTATTTAATCCTTCTCTGTTTGTACCTGAATATAGTCAAATTGATTCATGTGAATTCCTTCCTCGCTGGAATTTCGTTTCTACGCGGTTCGTTGGCGGAATGCTACCCGAGTCAACGCTAGTACGCTAGCACTCTAATGCTAGGCAAACACCGTCTGAGCCATAACTTCGTAATGGCAGAACTTTTCGCGAGGCAACTTGGCTCATTTTAAAGCTCTTGGAGCGAGCTTCGATATAGCGAATTCTCAGCTTAATCCGATCGACGGTCTGCACGGCACGCTGCGCGACGTTCAAGGTACTCTTGCTGTTTTGACTAAGTCCTTCTTGATCCCTCTCTCTACAAACTCGGACCCGAGGATAGGGGCTGGTCTTGTACCAGGCACCCAGGGACCCTTGGAGGTGACTCCGAGGAGAGGTTTTAAGTTTGATTAAGTCCTAATAGCTTGAGTTTATTAGGCCCTTACACGAACATAGTCGATGGCATGTGGATCTTCAGGGTCAAGCGACCGTCGGGTTTTCCGCCCGCCTTCAAGGCGTGTTACGTTGCACGAGGCTTTAGTCAGCGACAGGGGGTCGTCTTGTTCCAGACCTTCTCCCCCACCCCGAAGATGACGACTCTTCGGGTGTTACTGTACATGAGTACGAGCTCCACTTGCTTCACTTTATCACAACTTTCTTGCAGGGCAGCCTTCACGAGGAGATCTAGCTGCGTCATCCACCTGGCTTCACTGAGTTGTTTCTTGAGGGTACCCAGTGTAGCCTCTGGGTTGTTTCCTGAGGGTCTGCTCCTTCCACTGCTGACCCGTCGCTGTTTCTGCGCACCGACTCTTCTTTGCCGCCGTTCTACATCCTCGTGTACGTTGACGACTTGGTCTTTGCTACTGCTGACACTGAGGCACTGGCCCTTGTGAAGGCGGAGCTACAAAAGAGACACACCCGCTTTGACCAGGGTTGCGCAGCTATCTTGGCTTGCAGATCACCCAGGACAGAGCACGGCGCACCATCACTCTGACTCAGTCACACATGGTGCAACAGGTCCTTCAGCGCTTTGCTTTCAGTTCCCCTTGCCACATGCCACTCCTGTGCCTACAGGCCACTCGCTCTCATCTCCACCTTCGGACGAGTCCGTAGAGCCGAGTGGCCCGTATCCAAAGCTTGTGGGCTGCCTCATGTACCTGATGACTTGCACTCGACCTGACCTCGCATACCCTCTCAGCATCCTGGCGCACTACGTTGTGCCCGGGAGACACCGATTAAAGCATTGCTGCTAAGAGGGTACTGCGTTATTTGTGCAGTACATCAGGCATGGGGCTTGTGCTTGGAGGAAGGAGTCGAGTTGTACTCACTTGACACTCAGACACTACTTGGGCCAACAACCAGGAGACTCAGCGGTCATCACAGGGTGACACTTTCAGTCTTGGCACTGGTTCCGTCTCCTGGAGGTCCGCTCGCTCATCTGCTGTGCTTAGTTCTAGGTGAGAGGTCAGGATCTACGCTGGGGCCATGGCTGCTCAGGAGTTACGCTGGCTGACCTACTTGCTGACCGACTTGGGCGAGCGGCCTCGTTCTCCTCAGATTCTGTACGTTGATAACAAGGCCACGATTGCCTTGTCTCAAGAGCAGAGACTGGAGCACAGAACGAAGCACATTGTGTTTTGTTACTTCCTTGCTTGAAAGCTACAGCAGCATGGTCAGCTCCGTCTTTCTTACGTGGTCTCGCAGGCCAACACTGCTGATATCTTCACCAAGGCCCTTCTGTCTGGAGATCGTCAGCGTTTTTGCAATGCTCTATACCTTGTGTTACTCTGCCTCACTTGTTTACTGCTTGAATTTGCCTTGTTCTGTGATCTATATATCTGTACCTGCATGCTTCCTCTTGCGACGTTGTGATCACTGTCCTACTTTTGCTTTTATAACTCTGCATTTGAACTGGCCTTGTGGCCGCTTGCTTGTGCTCAGACTGCGTGGTAATCTTGGGTTCCACTCTGAGCTTTGCTTTGCTTTGTTTCTTTGCTTAACTGGTCTTGTGGCCGGTAGTTGTTTCTTGCTATCCCCCACTTTGCCTATGGGAATGAGTCAAAATACATGTATATGTTGTTTAGGCTGTAATGGGGTAGCCTATACTGAGTACAACCCATTAGGGTTAGCAGTACTTGTACTTGTCTTTCATGCTAGTGCAATCATTCCCGCTCACTTGATTCTAACACTCCGCCCTCCCCACCTCTTCCAGTGCATCATGGCGGGCGGGGCGCTATAGCCTGCAACTCTCTCCACTCTTCCATACTTGCCCACTTAATCCCTCACCTACATCCCCCCACCCCCTCCCACCCACCCACGCCTTTTCGGATTGTTTAGCGCAATGGCGGAGAGCCGACCAGATGGGTGGAAGCCTCAAGGGTACCCAGGAGAGGCTCCACCTGTCACTAGGCCTGAGTGGGTGGAGAGGAGGATGAAGAATGGAGCATGGAACAAGAAGGGCAGCAAAGAGAAAGCGGCTCCAGCGGCGGCAAACGAGGATAAGAAGGGAAATGAGGATTCATCGGATGATGATTTTTCTTTCTTATCCTTGGAGAAGGAGACGGTGCTTGCTGGTCGTATTCTAGATTCCGGAGCAACCTGTGGAATGGTACCTCGGTGTGACCTCTTCACCACCTATCACTCCCTCCCACCTAACTCCAGAAATGTGATTGTGGGGAGCGGAGATACGCTGCAAGCAATCGGCATCGGCACCATCACCGTCAAGGGGAAGGAGGGGGAGGTGCTGAATGTGAAGGGTGTGCTTCATGTTCCTAGATTGGCAGCCAACCTTCTCTCATGATCTCAGCTTGCAAGGCAAGAATACATATGCACCTTCACCATGGGAGGGTGCACGGTTCGCAAGGGTGGAGCTGTGGTGATGGAGGCCAAGTTAGAGAAGGGTCTATACCTTGTTCCAGTTTGTGTGCCTCAGGTGGAGAGGGCACATGGTGTTGAAGCCGAGGAAGCCGCTTGTAGCACCCGTTGGAGGGACGTGGAGCAGGTGATGGCAGATTTGTTGCACCTACGCATGGAGCATGCAGGAAGGCAACAACTTGTGGAGTGTGTGAAGAAGGGGGAGCTGAAGGGTGTGGAGATCAAGGAGGGTGGTGGGCAGCCAAGCAAGTGCCCTGATTGCACGACCGGGAAGCTGCCAAGGACCTCTTTCCCTACCTCCACCACTAGAGCCTCCGCACCTCTTGAGTTGGTGCACACGGATGTGTGTGGCCCCACACAAACACCGGATAGGGAGAAGGGCAGCAAATACTTCATCACCTTCTTGGATGACTTCAGCCGCCTAAGTTGGGTTACCTTGGTGAAAACCAAGGATGAGGTGGCCAAGGTCTTCAAGCGTTGGATACGCTATGCGGAGAGGGAAGCCGTGGCCAAGGTGAAACTACTTAGGTCTGATCAGGGTGGGGAGTACATGGGGAAGGATCTGGAGTCTTTCCTTGAAGACAAGGGCATCACCCACCAGCTTTCAGTTGCCTACACGCCGCAGCAAAATGGGGCAGCGGAGAGGCTAAACCGGACCCTCACTGACCTTGCCCGAGCCTTGCTTGCTCATGCGCAGCTGGTGTTGGGTGCAAATGCACATTGCACGACATCCTGCCGTCTGTTTGTACGAGTATGCGTGTGCGAATGCATTTGCGTGTGAATGGTGTGTTCGTGTGTTTGTTTGCTTTCGCAATTTTCGCTTGATGCATTTGCAGGTACTCGCGCAATGTGCGCTTCGGCACAACATTGTACGCGCTATGAACAGTGCAAGCAGAAAGGACGAGCTCGCAAAGGAACCCAAGATGGAAGCTTTGCAGTTCGGTTGAGTTGATTGCGCAGATTCAGTTCTATCCAACTCGAAATTGTACTGTTTTGTTTGGTTAACTATAGTGTAGCAGGGAAGGCACTATAGGGGTACAATTTAGGTGAAGGTTGGATGTTGTTTGTCTGTATCTGCATGCTACAAGGCCAGGGGAAACCAGCGGAACCAGCATTTGGCTGGTTGGGCAAAGACAAAACAGGTTCTGTTTTTAGAACCTGAACCTGGTTGTTGTTTTCCCAGGTTGGAAAAACAGAACCAGAGGTTGTTTACCAACCTACCACCTGCTATTTTGTCCAGCCTGGTTGGTTCTGTTGCTTGGAATTATTTGGGATCATCCCTGGTTGTTCCCAGGTTGATTCCCAAGGTCCTTGCTAGCTAGAACTATTTAATCCTTCTCTGTTTGTACCTGAATATAGTCAAATTGATTCAAGCGAATTCCTTCCTCGCTGGAATTTCGTTTCTGCGCTATTCGACGGCGGAATGCTACCCGAGTCAACGCTAGTATGCTAGCACTCCAACGCTAGGCAAACGCTGTCCGAGCCATAACTTAGTAATGGCAGAACTTTTCGCGAGGCAACTTGGCTCATTTTAAAGCTCTTGGAGCGAGCTTCGATATAGCGAATTCTCAGCTTAATCCAACCGACGGTCTGCATGGCACGCTGCGCGACGTTCAAGGTACTCTTGCTGTTTTGACTAAGTCCTTCTTGATCCCTCTCTCTACAAACTCGGACCCGAGGATAGGGGCTGGTCTTGTACCAGGCATCCAGGGACCCTTGGAGGTGATCCCGAGGAGAGGTTTTAAGTTTGATTAAGTCCTAATAGCTTGAGTTTATTAGGCCCTTACACCAACAAGCTGGTATCAGAGCTGCGTTATAGTGATCCTCGTTATAGGTAGCTATGGCGGGCAACACCTCGGCGGGAGCTGGTGAATCTTCAGCCCAAGATCGTAGCGGCAGCCAAGATTCTGGTCTTTCAGCGCCAAGGGGAGCGCGAACAAACCAGGGCTCGCTTGTCAAGGAGGTGCTGAAGAATTTCACCGTCGAGAAGTTCAATGGTGAGGGCTATGATGATTGGGCCTGGAAAATGCAATTATATTTCCGTCAGATCGGTTTGCTGAAACTAATGATTGGGGAGGAGCCTAGACCGAGTGACCCCACGCTGCAGGAAGATTGGGACGAGCGCTCCTCGGCTGGCTACTATTTGATGTCGCAGAGTTTGGAGCTGAACCAGCGTCACCACGTCATGCACCTGCTGCCGGAGGTTGAATGCGGTCCGAAGGCGTGGACCGTGTTGAAGGAGCTGCACGCCCCGACCTCCGTTGTCGCAACGTTGATGCTGGAGAGGGAGCTGTCCGCGTTGCGCCTGAGCGAGGGAGAGCCGGTGCAACCAGTCCTGGACAAGATGCGCGACCTCTACGCGAAGTTGGCGACCGCGGGAATCACCTACCCGGAGCAGACCAAGTGCTTGAAGATGCTCTCGCTGCTGCCAGAATCGTGGCTTCAATTTACGAGCGGATTGAGCCTGCCGCAGAACCAGAGCTTGTGGACACTCGAGTGGGTGCGGACGAAGATTCTGGAGGAGGACTTCCGTCGCCGCCAACTGAGGGGTGGAGACGACGGCAGCAGCAGCTACGGGATGCAAGGGAGCCGACGTGGCAGAGGACGTGGCTTTGGTGGTGCTGGACGCGGTGCAAAGAAAGACGACGACTCCAACGACCAACAAGGAGGTACCGGTTGGGGTCGCGGTGCGAAATCTGGACGTGGGGGCAAGTCGGGTGCTGGTGGCAAAATGAAAGGGAGTTGCTGGTATTGTGAGAAGGAAGGGCACCCCTGGTTTTTGTGCTATAAGAAACCCGATGGATGGACCCCCCAGAATCGTCACCAGGATGGCGGCGCGCGGACGAACCAGAAAAACGGCGCCAACATGGTCGCTGATTCGTCCGACAACAACCCGAAGGGCAACGGCGGTGCGGAGAAGAAGAAGGAGCGCACCGCGGGCCAATTCTTCCATGTGGGAGACAAGGGGGAGCAAGGAGACGCCTCTGCCAAAGTTGGAGCAGAGCTGCACCCCCTAGACTATTGGGTGTTGGACACAGGCGCTGCTTGGACGATGACGCCGCGCAAGGACCTGCTGGACGAAGTACGAGCTGCACCGATCAATGAAGTGTGCTCCGCCTCTGGACACATGTTGAAGGTGGCTGGTGCGGGACGAGCTGCGTTTAAGGGAGCGGATGGCAAGCCGGTGGTGCTGCACGACGTTCTCTTCGTCCCCGACCTGAAGGCCAACCTTATCTCCCTCCGTAAGCTTGGCAAGGCTGGGGTAAACACCAACACGGATGGGGCACGCACTTATAAGGGGAAGCTGGGCAATCGGGTGCTTTGGGATCTGCACGAGAGCAAGGACATGTACAGATCTATGTGGCAGCTGCCGGCCCTGGCGTGGCATGGTGGGGGGCAGGCTGGAGAGGGGTCTGCATCCCAGGGGGAGTGCAATGCCGTTGGAGGGGTTGGTGTGAAAGTGTCGGCCAGATCTGGGGAGACAGATTGGGCAACGGCACACCGGCGCTTAGGGCATGTGGCAATGCCTTTGCTGAAGCAGCTGGAGAAGGATGGAGCCGTTAACGGTCTGAAGCTGAACGGACAGCCACCCGATGACAACTGTGAAATCTGTTTGCTTTCAAAGTTCACCCGTTTCCCTTTCCATAGTGTGGCTGGCAGGAGCAAGAAGCCTTTGGAGCTGGTCCACATGGACTTGGTGGGGCCGCTGCCGGTGCAAGGGCACAAGGGGGAGCGGTATTTTCTTACAATTGTGGATGACTGGAGCAGGCTGATGTGGGCGTATCCGCTGAAGCAGAAGGACCACGCCGCCTCCACGATACGGGACGATTGGCTGCCATTCGTGGAGAAGCAGGCGGAGTGTGTAGTGAAGCGGATTAGGACAGACTGGGGTGGTGAGTTCCTTGGAGCTGAAATGACGGCCTGGCTCAAGAAGCAGGGCATCCAGAGAGAGCTGACCACGGCTTATACCCCACAGTCCAATGGTGTAGCAGAACGGGCAAACCGGACCATTCTGGAGACAGCTAGGGCGCTGCTCATAGAATCTGGGCTGAGCAATTCTATGTGGCCTCATGCTGTCCGGCACGCCACTGTCGCTAGGAACAGGGTGCTCACCAAGGTTGGGGATGACTCGTGGGTGCCGTTGGAGAGGTGGCTTGGGAGGAAGCCGCCGGTGGACATGCTGAGGGTGTTCGGTTGCATGGCAGTCGCCCACGTTCCCAAGACCTACCGCAGTAAGTTGGGGGCGAGTGCAATCTGGTGTGTGCATTTGGGGCTGGCTGCTGAGAGCAAGGGATGGCTGCTGTGGGAACCATCCAAGGGTGTGTTGTTTGACAGCAGGGATGTGAAATTCATTGAGGGCATGATGTATGGGAGCTGGGAGAAACAGCCGGAGGCAAGGGTGTCCCAGCAGATGGAGCAGATCACCATGCAGCTGGACCTGACTCCTAGTGTGTGGGAGGAGGGAGAGGAGGCAGCTGCTGGAAATGGTGATGGAGAGAAGGTACAGGAGGCATCTGCTGGTGGAGAAAATGGTGTGGAAACTGGCGGCAGCACTAGTGGAGCTGCTGGACCCGAGGGAGGAGAGAAGCAGCAGGGAAAAACTAAGAAGCCGAAGGGTGTCGTTATGAAGGGATGGGAGACACCCGTCTCCAGGCCAGGACGTACCCGTATGGCTACTAAGAAGCTGACTGCAGGAACTGATGCAGCAGAGCAGCAGCTAGGGACCGAAGAGGCATTGCTGATTCTACCTCATGGCTATGACCCGGATGAGGAGGATGAGCCTGCGTACTGTTTTCTTGCCCCTGCACCAGAGGAACCAGCTAGCATGGAGGAGGCATTAGCTGGACCAGATAGGGACAAGTGGCTGGCTTCTAGGGATGCTGAGTACCAGAGTCTGCTGGAGAATAGGACATGGGATCTGGTGGTGCTGCCTGATGGGAAGAAAGCGATACAATGCAAGTGGGTGCTGAGGATCAAGACCGATGACAAGGGGCAGGTCACCATCTACAAGAGTAGGCTGGTGGCGAAGGGGTTTATGCAGAAGGAGAAGCAGGACTTCAACGAGATCTTTGCTCCCACTGCCAAACCCCCTACCCTCCGTGTCTTGTTGGCAGATGCAGCTGTTAGTGGGAAATTCATCATTCAGATGGATATTTCAACGGCATTCCTGAATGGGATTTTAGAGGAGGATGTGTACATGACGCAGCCGCCTGGGTATGAGGATGGTACGGGCAGGGTGTGCAAGCTCAACAAGTCCATCTACGGCTTGAAGCAGGCGCCACGCTGCTGGTACCAGAAGTTGGCAGCTGTTTTAGAGGAGATGGGATTCAGGACCAGCAGCTGTGATGAGAGCCTCTTTCTCAAGGGCGAGGGGGAGAAGCTGGTGCTGTTTCTGGTCTATGTGGACGACATTCTTCTCTTCAGCAGCAGCATGAAGGAGATCCAGAAAGTGCAGCAGCAACTGATGGAAAACTTCAAGTGCAAGAACCTTGGGGAGGTAAAGTACTACCTCGGGATGCACGTGGAGAGGGATCCTGATCACAGGTGGTTGAAGCTGCACCAGGAGAAGTTCATCAAGGAGCTGGGGGAGAAGTATGGGATTGAGAATGAGCGCAAGGTTGCAACTCCCCTGCCAGCAGAATTCAAGCTTGTGAAGGCTGCAGAAGATGAAGGGGTTGAAGCTGAAGAGCAGCAGCAATTTCAGTCCTTGGTGGGCAGCCTCTTGTACGCAGCAGTTCACACGAGGCCCGACATCTCTTTCTCGGTTGGGCAGCTGGCTAGGGTGGTGCAGAATCCATCAGAGGAGCAGGTGGATGAGCGTGTGGTGAAGTACCTGAACTCTCACCCAAGCATTGGAGTTCAATACTCCGCATCTGCACAGGTGAAGCAGAAAGGGGTGGAGGTGCTGAAAGAGAAGGGGGAGAGGCTTGGAGAAGGCAAGCTATTTCTCACTTGCTTTACCGATGCTACGTGGGCTTCTGAGAAGGAGGATTCCTCATCTGTGGCTACATCTGCGTAGTTGGGGGAGGACCTGTTAGTTGGAGGTCCAAGAAGCAGACGGAGACGGCACTCTCTTCCGTAGAATCAGAGTACATGGCGATGTTCCATGGGGTGAAGGAGGTGATTTGGCTGAGGAGGCTGTTAGAGGAGATTGGCCAGGAGCAGAAAGTTGCTACGCCGCTGTTTTGTGATAGCAAGGGGGCTCTTGGGATGGCCAGGAACGCTGTGCTTCATGGCCTGAACAAGCACATGCGTATCAAGTGGCACTGGCTGCGTAAGGAGGTGAAGAGGGGGACGGTGAATCCAATCTACATCAAGACTCACCAGCAGCCAGCAGACTTTCTCACCAAGAGGCTTGCGGATGAGCCTCATTGGCGTTGTGTGCGCATGAGTGGAATGAGCATGAACTAGCATGGAATGACGGGGATGCAGCCGGCAGGCTGAGGGGGAGTGTGTTGGGTGCAAATGCACATTGCACGACATCCTGCCATCTGTTTGTACGAGTATGCGTGTGCGAATGCATTTGCGTGTGAATGGTGTGTTCGTGTGTTTGTTTGCTTTTGCATTTTTCGCTTGATGCATTTGCAGGTACTCGCGCAATGTGCGCTTCGGCACAACATTGTACGCGCTATGAACAGTGCAAGCAGAAAGGACGAGCTCGCAAAGGAACCCAAGATGGAAGCTTTGCAGTTCGGTTGAGTTGATTGCGCAGATTCAGTTCTATCCAACTCGAAATTGTACTGTTTTGTTTGGTTAACTATAGTGTAGCGGGGAAGGCACTATAGGGGTACAATTTAGGTGAAGGTTGGATGTTGTTTGTCTGTATCTGCATGCTACAAGGCCAGGGGAAACCAGCGGAACCAGCATTTGGCTGGTTGGGCAAAGACAAAACAGGTTCTGTTTTTAGAACCTGAACCTGGTTGTTGTTTTCCCAGGTTGGAAAAACAGAACCAGAGGTTGTTTACCAACCTACCACCTGCTATTTTGTCCAGCCTGGTTGGTTCTGTTGCTTGGAATTATTTGGGATCATCCCTGGTTGTTCCCAGGTTGATTCCCAAGGTCCTTGCTAGCTAGAACTATTTAATCCTTCTCTGTTTGTACCTGAATATAGTCAAATTGATTCAAGCGAATTCCTTCCTCGCTGGAATTTCGTTTCTGCGCTATTCGACGGCGGAATGCTACCCGAGTCAACGCTAGTATGCTAGCACTCCAACGCTAGGCAAACGCTGTCCGAGCCATAACTTAGTAATGGCAGAACTTTTCGCGAGGCAACTTGGCTCATTTTAAAGCTCTTGGAGCGAGCTTCGATATAGCGAATTCTCAGCTTAATCCAACCGACGGTCTGCATGGCACGCTGCGCGACGTTCAAGGTACTCTTGCTGTTTTGACTAAGTCCTTCTTGATCCCTCTCTCTACAAACTCGGACCCGAGGATAGGGGCTGGTCTTGTACCAGGCACCCAGGGACCCTTGGAGGTGACCCCGAGGAGAGGTTTTAAGTTTGATTAAGTCCTAATAGCTTGAGTTTATTAGGCCCTTACACCAACAGCTGGACCATACTTGGTGGGGGGCAGCAGTGCAATATGCCAACTGGGTTAAGAACCGGATGGGCAGCAAGGGGCTAGGGGGCAAGAGCCCATACTTCATGTGGACCAGGAAGGTGCCTAGTGTGTCCATGGCACGAGCGTGGGAGTGCATAGCGCAGTACAAAGTTGGATCCCAAGGCACAATGGGGCATTTTCCTTGGGGTGTCGGAGAGGAGCAAAGCTTGGATGTTGTGGAGTGTGGCGGATCAGCGGGTGGTGGAAAGCCGGGATGTGGTTTTCCATGAGGGGTTGAGCTACAAGGGGTGGAAGGAGCATGGTGCTAGTACAGTTGGGAGCTCCCTCCAGGATCCCTACACCACTTCCATCTTTGAGGGGGGATGGGAGGACCCTGGAGAGGAGGTAGAGGAGCAGCAAGAGGAACAAAGGGCAGCTGCACCTCACCATGAGGAGTCACCAAATGCTGGTTCTACCCCTGACCCTAACGCACCAGCCCATGACCCGGAGCAGCCACAGGGGCAGCAGCAGCAACAAGAGCAGCCGCAGCATCAACAACTTCAGCAGCAGCTGTCCAAGTCAACATGGTCCCCCATGAAGAGAGTGACTTGGAAGGAGAAGCTGCAAAGTTAAGAGCAGGGGGAGGCATCACCTCTGCGCCGCACCACACGCATCTCCCGGCCACCTGAAAGGTTCACACCAAGTGCACAGTATGCTTGCATGCATGATTATGAAATGCATGATTTGGAGGAGTGCATGCTTGTGGATGCTGAAAGGGGTGAGCTTGGGCTTGATTTCTGTCTCATGGGTCAGGTGCATGAGCCTAAGTCGGTCAAGGAGGCCTTGTCCCGTCCTGAGTGGGTCGAGTCCATGCGTGAGGAGCTTGAGTCTCATAGGGTGAACGAGTCCTTTGAGCTAGTTGATCCAGCTTGTGTGCCACCCGGAATGGAGCTCTTGAGGTGTCATTGGGTATGGAAGTATAAGCACATGGCTGATGGGAGTATTGAGAGGCCTAAGTCCAGGTTGGTGGCCATGGGGAACACTCAAACACGAGGTGTTCACTATGACCAGGTATATACCCCGGTGGGTAAACCTACTACCCTGAGAGGTTCCCTTGGGATGGCAGCATCTTCGGGGTTTCACATCCATCATATGGATGTGACCACTGCCTATCTTCATGGGGTCTTGAAGGAGGAGCTTTACATGAGGCAGCCCCCTGGTTTTGATGATGGGTCTGGCAAGGTTTGCTGACTTAGAAAATCAATCTATGGGCTGAAGCAGTGGTACCTCAAGTTTGATGAGGCTTTGATGGAGTTTGGTTTTGAGAGGTCGGAGTGTGATCCAGCCTTGTACCACTTGGTGAGGTGTGAGGGCAGGCTGTCCCTCTACCTCTATGTGGATGACATTCTGCTCATGTCTTCGAGCATGGTCTTGCTGGACGAGGTGAAGGGTCTCTTGTCCTCTCGTTTCCGCATGAAGGACCTGGGGGAGGCTAAATACTATTTGGGGGTGCAAATTGAGCGTGATGAGAGTGGCATCTTGATTCATCAAGAGAGGTACATTCTCAACATGCTTGAGTCCTTTGGCCTTTCTGAGGCTAACCCCGTGCGTACCCCTCTCCCTACAGGGTTCGATGTGCACGCACATGCTGAGGAGCCTCTGCCGAAAGATGAGCTGGTTCAGCTCTATCAAAGCATTGTGGGGTCTCTCATGTATGCAAGCACGACCACACAGCCCCAGATTGCCTATGCAGTGTCACAGTTGTCTAAGGAGGTGTCCTGTCCCAAGGCATTTCACCTGCAGGCTGCTAAGTACCTGAAAGGTTGTGTCAAGTCAGGTATCTTCTACCCCGCGCACACTGAGCCTAAGGTCGAGTTGGTGGGCTTTAGTGATGCTGATTATGCTGGAGATTCAGCTGATCGCAAGAGTCACACCGGCTATGTCTATTGCCTCAATGGTGCAGCCATCTCTTGGCAAAGCAAGAGGCAGCCGGTGGTTGCATTGTCCACCACTGAGAGTGAGTACATCAGTCTGTGTCAGTGCATTCAGGAGGGTGTGTGGCTGAAGCGTTTGTTTGGGGAGTTTGGGCATGAGTTTGCTGGTGGTGTGCCAATGTTTGTGGACAACCAGTCTGCCATTGCCCTTGCACAGAATGCATGCTTGCATGGCCGCACCAAGCACATGCAGGTTCGGTGGCATTTCATCAGGGAGATGGTGGCAAGCGGCGAGGTGATCCTCCGGTGGTGCCCAACCAACCGTCAAGCAGCAAACATACTCACCAAACCTCTTCCCTTTGAGCGGCATGGTGTGTGCATATCCTTGATAGGAATGCAGCCCCATGTTGGCATGGTGCCTGAGCAGGATGTGGGAGGGCTGGTGCTTCTCTGCCTTGACGACATCATGCTGTGGATGGCGCCCCTCCCTGGGCAAGGGGGAGTGGAGTGAAGGATTTTGCCCAGTGGTGTTCAGCCACCTCCAGCACGAGCAAGGGGGAGTGTTGATTGTGTAGGTGGTTGTGGTATTTTGCTCTAGCTGGTTGTGGGCTAAGGGCTTGGGCAAAATATGATTGCTAGACTTGTTGCGGACTGGATTTTATCTCGCACCCAACAAGCACAAACAAACTTTTGCTACCCACTACAACACCTTTGGTGTTGCTAGTTTGGCATTTTGGGTTGTTGGGGATTGTTGTAGGGCGAGGGTTGGGTTGGTAGGGTTTGACAAACTCGTCACTTTTCAGATCTGAACTCTTGCTTAAGCCATTCCTAGATCTAATCCATGGCTGCCAAGTGATTCCGCCAGGATACCCCGTCGCACTTAAATCGCGATAGCGATCGGCCTAGATCTTGGTTGAAGGCGTGCTTTAATATTCTGGAACGTAGAGATTAAGACCTTTCCAACGCGTACCTGCTCATATTTTTAGGTTACGTGAGCTGCACGCAATGGTTCGCCGAAGTCGGCAGACTTAATCTCTTGTTACGCTCTCCAGATTCGCGCGCTTTCCATCACCTCCCTTCCCCCCCTCCATGCTCCAGAATCCAAGCCATGCCATCCACATACCTCTCCCACACACGCCCCTTCATATTTTCCCTCCACTGCCCATTCCTCCCCCCTCTACCCCTCTGCTGCTCCCCAACGGCTCCATTAGCCGTGCCGCTGCTGCGTCGCTCGTCCCCTCTTCTCGCTGTGCTGATGTGCTTTGGATCCGCTACGTTACTCCCACCGCCACCATCAACATGCATGACAATCAACTTGACGCCCCCGCGCTCCTCCTCATATTCCATGCGCCCACGCCTAACCATCGCTCCGCCATTCGCTTGTCCCTCCTCCCCCTGCGCCTTCTCAGCATCCTCCCCCCACGCTCTTTCTCTCCCGTTTTCCTCGGCATGCGCCTTCTCCACCCCGCCGGACAGCACGTGTTGCACGGAGAGCCCAAACCCCTCCTGCAGGTCCGCGCGCTCCTTCACCCCCAGCACCTGCACTAGCATGGACGCGAAGTAGTCGCTCTCCACCTGCATGCCCGCGCCAAGCTCGCCTGCAATAACGGGATACACGGCGGCGTCACCACCAAAGATGTTGAGGTTCACCACGCGCGGGAACCTCGCCACCAGCGCAAGGAAGGCCGCGAAGCTCACCGCACGGCAGTAGGCCGCCCAGTGAGTGGCCCACGTGCCACTGGCTGCAGCAGGGGCAGCAGCTGTTCTGGGAGCAGGTGCAGCTGTAGCGATACCTATAGCGGCCACTATGGCGCGCAGGCGGGATCTGATTCGTGCCATGTCCATGAGCATGCACACACAAGGCTCGGAACCGGTGGCAGATGAAGACGAGAACCGGGGGGAGGTGCCGAGGCAGTGGGAGCAGGAGCCGGCGGGACGTGAATCGGAGGTGGGGGCGCAGCGACAGGCGGCGGACTCAAGGGGAGCACAGTCTGTCGAGGAGCCTCAAGGGCTGGCGAGGCGCGCATCGAACTGCTCTGGCTCTGCGCCGCCCTCTCCTCACGTACCGCCCTTGACACTTCCCGCTGAAGATCCGCCATCGTCACAGGCGGACGGTACCCCTCACCACCGCCGTGCCCTCGGGGACCCCTCCAGTCCCCGTGACCACCAGGGTGAGCAGGCCAGTGCGGCTGCTGCTGGTAACGCCGTGGAGAATCACGCCGGCGACGAGACGACTTGCGCTCCTGGTAGGGCGCGAGAGAATGGGGGCGAGACGGGCGACGGGGGGCGTGACGGCTGACCTGCCGGGACCATCGGCGTCACAGCAGGCGCGGACTGACCCACCGCTGAAGGCGCAATCAACGGAGCCAGGCCGCCAGTGGTGGCGGATGCCGCATTCGGTGACAAGGCAGAAGCTGGAGCAGGCACGCCGGGGACAGAAGCGGGCGGCGCAACGGGGGCGCCAGGGACAGGAGCAGGGGGATCAGCAACACCCCCAGCGGGAGCAGACGTCGACGGCTCGGCCAGGGGGCTTAGTCGGAGCGGACGGAACAGCAACAGGGGCAAACGGGCCAGCCTCTGGCACAGCAAGGGGATCCGCGGGTGCGTGGGGAGGAGTCTTTTCAGAGATTGTTGTCACGGGTTTCGGAGCCGGCGCTACAGGGGGCTTCGGGGCCATGGTCGCCCTTTCGGGCTCCCGCGGAGGCCTGGCAGCCACAGCCGACCAGGCGGCAACGCGCTCTGGTGACGGCTCAGGAACACCGGCAATCACCATCTCCGGAGCAGGGAGGCCGCGGGGCAAGGAGACAAGCCTCAAGAGGGACAGGTGGGGGACCAGAGAACGGGTACCAAGCAGCGACAAGATTGGCTTTAAATAATATGGAGGCTACTAATGAAGAATACGAGTTAAACGACCCGTCTTATAGGGAAGAAGCCCTCCCTGTGAGTGAGGACGAGGAGATGGAAGAGGAAGACAGGGCGAAGGAGAGACCAGGGAGAAGGGATACGGTAGTAGGACAGACACCGGAGCGGGAGACTCTAGTGGCTCAACCACCGTCCGATGCTGATCGGTCGGCAGAAATTCCAACCTTGAACCCACCTGCGAGGCCGAGCCGAGCTGGGCGAAATCGAACCGCCGCTGCCACTATCGCGACACGCCCCTCTGCGCCAATTCCCCGCTATTTTTCACCCGACGAGTTAGCGAAGCGGACAGACTTGTTCGCTGCCATCGTGAGTTGGGACGTTGCAGCACTATGCGACAGTCGTCAGCCCTCACTGTCGCGGCGTTTACCGCCAAACCTGTGTCAGCTGTTTTCGCTAGCGCTACTGACTTCGTAACTTCACCTATCGCAAAACCCAGAATCGGAAACGGCCTCGCGCCTGCTGCTGTTTCTCCCGCGTCTAACACTTTGCCAGACCTCACCACAGCGCCCGAACTGGCCAAATGTCAAGGCCCGGCTCCGAGCTTTCCAGCGTGGCGAATGGGAACAGTTGTACCGGGACGCGTTGGACGCAGTCAACACACCGCCACCGCCACGGCACCGGCCGGATGCGACTGGAGTCATCAGCCGTGCGGAGGGCCTGGCAAAACGTGGCAGCTTGCGCCCTGCTGTGCTGGCCCTGGAGTCAACGCCCGTATGCACTCCCAGCCCAGAAATACTGGAGGAGCTGCGCCAAAAGCACCCACCGGCTGGACACGAGGCAGTGACGTGGCCCGTGCCACAAGGGTCAAAGCTGTCAATCCCCCACCCGGATTTCGCCAAAATTTTGGGAAGGTGCGAGAATGGGGTGGGAGCGGGTCCGTCAGGCATGACATTCGAACACCTACGCGACGCAGCAATCGCGATTGGCAAATGCCTGACGAGGCTGGCAGCCAAGGCTGCCCTGTTGGCCATGGGAGAAGCGGCCCGCGATTTTTTTCTTCCGCTACAGTACGGGGTGGCAGTGCCGCATAGCCTAGTCCGAACCGCGCCGCGCCGCCTTGCCCGAGCCGCGCCGCCCGAATCGCGCCGCCCTGACCGAGCCGCGCCGCCCCACGTGCAGCAGCTACTGCTACTGCTGCTCCTGCTGCTACTGCTGCTACTGCTACTGCTACTGCTACTGCTGCTACTGCTACTGCTCCTACTGCTACTGCCACTATGGCCAGTCCCACTGTTCTCACTTTTGACGCTGAGGGCCGGCCGATTAAGTTTGATGTCTGGCTAGATGACCTACACCTGTTCCTTCAGATCACTGCCAAGGACGACGTTTCCCTATATGACCACATGTCCGGCGCTGCCCCCGCACCTGCTGCTACTGCTGACAGTACTGCTCGCTCACTGTGGCAGACTCATGACGCCCATGCTCGCCTAGCCGTTCGCAGCCACCTGCCGTTAGATGAGCGCGAGCACTTCGGCCAGCATAAGACCGCTAAGGAGCTGTACGACGCTGTAGTTGCACGCTACTCCTCCCCTGCTACTGCTGCGATAGGCCGTCTCTCACTGCCCTATCTCTTCCTGGATCTGTCTGCCTTTGCCACTATAGCTGACCTCATCACTCACCTCTGTACTAGTGATCTCCGCTACCGTGCCGCGCTCCCCCCCGATTTCCTAGCCAAGAACCCCCCCCCCCGATGTACCTCACCCTCTACCTCCTAGTCACTCGCCTCCCTGACTCTCTTCGCGCTGTCAGGGACCAGTTTCTCGCTCTCTCCCCCACTGACCTCACTGTCGACCTCCTCGAGAAGGAACTCCTAGCAGCTGAGAAGAGCATTGTAGCTGTAGGTGCCTCTCGTGGCGACCCTCGCACTCCCTTTTTTGAGGGATGTTCCCCCTCCCCCCTTCTACCCTCCATTGCATCTGCTGCTGCTGTCGACTTCCTAGGTGCTGAGGGGGTTGGAACTGCGTACGCTCCCAGTGGGCGGTGCAAGGGCGGCAGGGGCAAGGGGGGACGGGGTGGCGGAGGTGGCGGTGGGGGAGGTAGTGGTGGAGGAGGTGGAGGGGGCGGCAGCGGTGGCGGCGGTGGTGGGAGTGGTGCTGGTGGTGGGGGGGGGGGGGGGGGAGCCGGGGGTGGTGGAGGCAGCGGTGGTGGAGGTGGCGGGGGTGGTGGTGACGGTGGTGGCGGCGGTGGAGCTGGTGGAAGGCGCGGTGGAACGGTGCAGCGTGGCGGGCTCGGCGGCGGCTAGAGGCAGCAGCCGCAGTGTCCCAGCGACACCCCGTCGCCCCAGCAGCTCCGTGAGTGGTACTCTCAGCGTGGGGGGTCTGGGGGTGGAGGTACCTGCACGTACGTTATTCGCACAGGTGACCGCACTGGCCAGACCTGTGGGAGGTTTCACACGGCGCAGCGCTGTTTCTTTCGCCTCGACGACGCCTGGCGCGAGCAGTTTCCTGACGCCTCTGAGCTGCCCCGCTGGGCTGATCTGCTTAAGAAGGGGATTGATATCTTTGCTCTTGATTATGATGCTATTCTTGCTGCTATGTATGCATTGACTATTAGTGTTGAGGGTGACTGTTACCTGAGTGTACCGCCCGACCCGGGTATTGGGACCAGTGAGGCTGCAGCTCTAGGTGCTAGTGCGTCTGCTGCTCTAGGTCCTGGTAAGGCTGCTGCGCTAGGTGCTCGTGCGTCTGCGTCTGCTGGTACCGCGCCTACTGAGGCACTGCACACCTTCACACTGGACTCAAGTGCTTCCCGCTGTTTCTTTCGCGACCGCACTGCCCTCGAGCAGCTTCCTAGACCGGTTGCTGTCTCCCTGGCTGACCCCTCAGGGGGTCCGGTCCTTGCGACCTCCACCACTGCCCTCCCTTGTCCTGCTGTCCCGTCCGGCACGCTGTCGGGCCTCTACCTCCCCTCGTTCTCTACGAACTTGGTGGCGGGTTCCGCGCTCCAGGACGCGGGTGTTCACCAGTTCACCCCTGCCTACGAGCGTGTGACACACTGCACGTGTGCCCAGACGGGTCGTCACCTGGCTACCTTCACTCGGCAGCCGGTGTACATACTGACCACTGAGTCCCCTCAGGTAGCTGCGTCTGCGTCTGCGTCAGGTCAGCTGTCGGTCCCCTGTTCGTGTCGCTCCCTGTTGCACAGGTTTGTCCTCTGGCACCACCGCCTTGGTCACCCGTCAGTGCAGCGCCTTCGCGGCATGCACTCCAGGTACCTTGTTTCTGGTCTTCCCAGGGTTCTCCCTCCCCTACCGCCCTCACCTGCTCCTCCCTGTCTTCCCTGTGTCGAGGGGCGGCAGCGCGCCGCTCCTCACTCTTCCTCGTTCCCTCCCACAGAGGCTCCTCTGCAAACTCTCCACCTGGACGTGTGGGGCCCCGCCCGCGTCCGGGGACAGGGCCACGAGCGGTACTTTCTGCTGGTCGTCGACGACTACACGCGCTACACCACGGTCTTCCCCTTGCGTACCAAGGGTGAGGTCCCTGATGTCTTGATCCCCTGGATCCGCGCTGCTCGTCTCCAGCTCCGCGACCGGTTCCAGTCGGACTTTCCTGTCCTACGTCTGCACTCTGACAGAGGTGGCGAGTTTTCCTCTGACCTCTTGGCAGCCTACTGTGCGGAACACGGTATCCGCCAGACGTTCACTCTCCCGGCCTCTCCGCAGCAGAATGGGGTTGCTGAGCGCCGCATTGGTCTCGTCATGGAGGTCGCTCGTACCTCCATGATCCATGCGGCTGCCCCCCATTTCCTGTGGCCGTTTGCGGTCCGGTACGCCACGCATCAGCTCAACCTCTGGCCCCGTGTCTCTGTTCCGGAGACCTCGCCTACCCTGCGTTGGACGGGGGAGGTTGGCGATGCGTCGGTGTTCCGAGTCTGGGGATGTCGAGCCTTTGTCCGCGATACGTCCGCGGACAAGCTCTCCTCCCGTGCCGTTCCCTGTGTCTTCCTTGGCTTTGTCCCTGACGCGCATGGCTGGCAGTTTTACCACCCCACCTCGCGCCGTGTCTTCCCCTCTCAGGACGTCACCTTTGACGAGTCGGTTCCCTTTTACTGTCTCTTCCCCTACCGCACTGCCCCGCTCCCCCCCCCCCGCCGCTCTTCCTCACCCCAGGTGTCCCGTCGGTAGACCCCCTTCCTCCCCAGGGTCCTGCTCCCTCAGGTGTTTCCCAGGTAGACCCGGTCGAGCCTGTCGAGGTAGCTGTTGACTCTGGTCCTGCGCGAGGTGCTGAGCGTGCTGAGCCTGGGGGTGCGGAGTCTGGGGGTACTGAGCCTGGGGGTGCTGAGCCTGGGGGTGCGGAGCCTGGGGGTGCTGAGCCTGGGGGTGCTGCGACTGGGGGTGCTGAGCCTCGAGGAGCTGAGGCTGGGGGTTCTGAGACTGGCCGTACTGCGCCTGTTGGCGCTCCCTCTTCACAGCAGCTGCGTGAGTGGTACGCTCGGCGCTGCAGCCTCCGGAGTGGAGCTCCTGGTGTTGAGGTACCGCCAGCTGGAGGCCCTGCTGCTACTGGAGGTCCTGGAGCTGCTGGAGGTGCTGCTGGAGGTGCTGGAGCTGCTGGAGGTGCTGCTGGTGCTGCTGGAGGTCCTGGAGCTGCTGGAGGTGCTGCTGGTGCTGCTGGAGGTACTGGAGCTGCTGGAGGTGCTGCTGGTGCTGCTGGAGGCTCTGGAGCTGCTGGAGGTGCTGCTGGTGCTGGTTCGGCAGGAGGTTCTGGTGCTGTCTCTGCTGCTTCTGGGGGCACTTCACGGCCGCGGCCGTACTTCGTTCCGCTCCTTCAGCAGGTTCTTGGTCAGTCGCCTCCTCCTAGTCCTCCTCCCTCCTTAGCGTGTCCTCCGCCTGTCCAGTCGCAGTCACAGCTACCGCCTGCCTCGCCATTTCTTGGTCCTTCTCCCTACACTGGTCCGACAGGCGGTCTTACAGAGCGTCGTGAGCCTGAGTCTCGTCCTGTGTCGCCTGTGTCTCGTCCAGTGTCACCTGTTCGTGCTGCTCGCACTGGTCGCCGTGTTCCGCGTGAGCGTCCTCCACCTGTCCCTGGCACACACTATATGACTCTGCGTCCGTCCACTACTCCACAGCGTGTCCCTCTGCCGTCTCCTCCTGCGTCCTCTCTTCCTGTTCTTGCTGACCCAGAGTCTGACTCTCTTCGTGCTGCCAGTCCTACTGTCACGCGTCTCCTGGCCACTGTTGTCACTGACCCTTCCTTTGAGTCTGCTGCTGCGTCTGCCCTAGTTGCTGAGCTTGTCGACTTTGCTGCTCGCTGTCGTCTAGACTACGCCGCGAGTCTTGTTGATGAGTCGAGTCTGTCTGTCCTCCGTCCGTCGGGGGTGAGTGTGCTCTTGGCACGGACGTCCTTGAGGACAGACAGGAGGACCTTGAGTGTCTTGCAGCCGCTGCGCCTCATCTCGTGTCCATGCTGCTTGCCCCTGAGGGAGACCCGGATGCTCCAGACATCCCTACCCCGCGCTCTTACGCTGAGGCGATCGCGGGTCCCTACTCCTCTCAGTGGCTGACAGCCATGGACGCAGAGATGGCATCGTGGAAGTCCACTAGCACTTACGTCAACGAGGTTCCCCCTCCTGGGGCGAACATCGTCAGTGGCATGTGGATTTTCAGGGTGAAGCGGCCGCCAGGTTCTCCGCCTGTCTTCAAGGCTCGTTACGTTGCTCGAGGCTTCAGTCAGCGAGAGGGAGTAGACTTCTTTCAGACCTTCTCCCCCACCCCGAAGATGACCACTCTTTGGGTGCTACTGCACGTTGCTGCTCAGCGTGGCTACGAGCTTCACTCTCTTGACTTCAGCACAGCTGAGGACTACCCTTGCGGCTCTTGGGTTTGCGCCTTCGACTGCTGACCCTTCACTGTTTCTACGCACCGACACTTCGCTGCCGCCGTTCTATATCCTCGTGTACGTCGACGACTTGGTCTTTGCTACTGCTGACACTGAGGCCCTCGCCCTGGTGAAGTCCGAGCTGCAGAAGAGACACACGTGTACAGACCTGGGTGAACTGCGCAGCTACCTTGGCTTGCAGATCACCCGGGACAGAGCACGCCGCACCATCACACTGACTCACTCACACATGGTGCAGCAGGTCCTTCAGCGCTTCGGCTTCACCTGGTCCTCAGCACAGGCCACTCCTCTGGCTACAGGTCACTCGCTCTCAGCTCTGCCTTCGGATGAGTCCGTAGAGCCGAGTGGTCCTTACCCAGAGCTAGTTGGCTGCCTCATGTACCTGATGACTTGCACTCGTCCTGACCTTGCGTACCCTCTTGGCCTTCTGGCCCGCTACGTGGCTCCTGGTAGGCACCGAAAGGTGCACTGGGATGCTGCAAAGAGGGTATTGCGCTACTTGTGCAGTACATCGGGCATGGGGCTCGTGCTTGGAGGAGGGAGCCCAGTTGTTCTCACTGGGCACTCAGACGCTTCTTGGGTTGACGACCAGGCTACTCAGCGGTCGTCACAGGGTTACACCTTCAGCCTTGGCTCTGGCTCAGTTTCGTGGCGTTCTACACGTTCGTCTTCAGTTCTCAGCTCCAGTTGTGAGGCTGAGATCTACGCCACAGCCATGGCTGCACAGGAGTTACGCTGGCTCACCTACCTGCTGACCGACCTGGGAGAGCGGCCTCGTTCTCCTCCAGTGCTGTACGTCGACAACAAGGCTGCCATTGCCTTGTGTGAGGAGCATAGACTGGAGCACAGAACGAAGCACATCGCTCTACGTTACTTTCTGGCTCGAGAGTTGCAGCAGCGTGGTCAGCTTCGTCTGCGTTACGTGGCCACTCAGGCCAACACTGCTGATATATTCACCAAGGCGCTTCAGTCTGGTGATCATCAGCGTTTCTGCACTTTGCTAGGGCTTGTGCCCACTTTTCCTCACTTGTTGTAGACTCTGCCTGTACTGTGATCTATATATATATATATACCTGCATGCTTGCTTTGCTAGGTATAGATCACTGTGATGCTTGTGTTACATATATGTTTCTTGCTTGTGCTCAGAGTGTGTGGTGACTTTGTGATCCACCCTGAGCTTGTTTTGCCTTTCTTGACTGGTCTTGTGACCTCTTGTTCTCCCCCACTTAGCCTATGGGGGTGTGTCAAACATTGTATATGTTTCTGTTTTGTAGGCTACAGTGGGTTAGCCTTTAGGGTGTACATTTCTCTAGGGTTTCATACTTGTACTCCCAAATGTTTCTAGTTCATCACTTCTTGATTCTGACAGCTCCTTGGGAGTTTCCAGGGGCCGGATAACGGGGCAGCAAAATTCCTAGCGGGCCAACTCATCGAGATGGCGAAGCCGTTACCCCTTATCGAACGTACCGATCCCCAAGTAGCTGCACTGCTCATCACGCGTTGCATATCGAGACGGGTAGCATACCTCACTCGGACGACGCCTCTGCACCTCCTCCCCCGCAAAAAATGGAGCCGGTGGGGAAGAGACCTCCTCATCGCTTTGCTCACATCGTACGACATACGCATCCCCACGTGTAGGGCCGAGCAAGCGTGTGTCTGGGATCAAGCGTCGCTGCCGCCATCGCTAGGAGGCATAGGCATCACGGACCCCCTAATCAAGGGGATATACGGTTTCACGGCGAGCTCTACACAGGCGGCATTGTTCCTCTCCTCCATCGAGCTAGACCCACGGAACGCTTTGGCACGGGCGCTAAACCACATGCTACTGCCACGGGACAACAGCACCCCTTTGCACGCATGGCTCATAGAGTGCAAGACGGCCCTGCCCCTGGATGCAAAGGAGATCCTAGAGAAGGAATGGCTCGAAAGGTCTGACATTAGGCTTCAACATATACTCGGACTCAAGGTCCACGGAAGCAGATACGCCGTGCAGGTCCAGGCGACAAGGCGTATGCAGCCGAATCCGCTCAAGGGTCACACGAAGCGGATGTTCTCATTGACTGGTTATGGCACTGGCGACTGGATCACGGCAATCCCCATCGAACCCACACGGCGGATAGGGCCAGTGCACTTCGCCAACGCCGTGCGTTTCAGACTAGGGTTACCGTTTTCAACTCCAAAGAACTGTGACTGCGCTGACCACACGGCTATCACAGACCCCCGCCTCCCGAATCACCTCCTCCGCTGCGGTACGGGCAAACAGCGCATCAACACCCACAACGAGCTACGGGATGCCTGCGTTAGTTCATTGGGCGTCGGCCCCATACTGCCCGGTCGAAGAACAGACGGCCGATTTCAGCATGACAGATAGAAGCAGTGGGGCGGTTTACATCTGTGACGTTACCATCACTGACCCCATCAGCACGAGGGACCCGGAGGCACAAAAAGGCAGAGGATGGGCGACACGTGAACAGGCCGATAAGAAAATCAAGCATTATGCCAACCGCCTGGAGACAGTTGGCTTCTTCCCACTGGCGGTAGACACCTACGGCTGCCCATGCGCCGAGGTACCTGTCTTCCTCAAGCTCCTAGCAGACACTATGGCTCGGCGCCACTTCAACGCCAACTCAAAATCTTTTTATGCCGCCAAGTTTCTGCACCAATCCAGGCAGAGGTGGTCAGTGGCCCTTCAGAGGGCTAAATCCGTGGGACTCCTATTCAAGTTGGGTGAGGCGGCGGCGGCACAGAACCCACCCGTAGGAGGAATCGGGCAGAAGATGCACCTAGGGGACTGTTTTGCAGTGGTAGAGCCTCTCCTAGAGCTCTAGGGGGGGACAGCGGTTTGGCTCTGTGGCTTTGTTTGTTTGTTCTAGGTTGTTCTATCTTGCTTGTGTGTACTTTTCTGACCTATCAATATACGGACCATTAGAGAGAGAGAGAGAGAGAGAGAGAGAGAGAGAGAGAGAGAGAGAGAGAGAGAGAGAGAGAGAGAGAGAGAGAGAGAGAGAGAGAGAGAGAGAGAGAGAGAGGCATAGTCTTAGTCCTTAGCCTCTCCTTCCCCTTCCTGCCTAGTATTAAAGGCCTTGTTGCCTGCCTAGCTTCTCATTATTCAGTCTGAAGTTGGATTCTTTCTCCCAACCGAGCAGGAGAGAGAGAGAGAAAGAGAGAGAGAGAGAGAGAGAGAGAGAGAGAGAGAGAGCGAGAGAGAGAGAGAGGCATAGTCCCCTAGTCCCTTAGCCTCTCAGCCTCTCAGCCGCCCCTAGCTCTGCTATGTAAGGCTGTGGGCCTGGTGCTTGGCTCATTACTCATTTCGTGGGTTCATTCCTCCTAACCCAGCGGCTCGCGCCGGCCGCCTTCGGCGGCCGACGCTCGACGGCGCGGCCTTCGGCCGCGCGTGAGGGGTGGCAAGTGCAATCACAAACAAGAGACATCAATCATTGACATACATTCCATGGCAAGGCCTACCGCTAGGGACTAAAGAAACACATGGAGCAAGACGAGGAGAGGACTTGAACTGGTCGGCATCAAGAACCGCCAGCAGACCAGTCAGAGAGCAGTGGAGCTCCCGCACCGCCGCCGTGCTTGCGCCGATCACATCGGCTCCTGAACCTGCGCGCAAAATCCGCCGCAGCCCACGGACAGCAGTACCGAGCTGCCCAACCCCCGCAACTACGCCCATCACGGGCTCAGCCAACACGGGCGCCAGCAACTCCGCGAGACGATCAGCGGCATCAAGCAGCTCGTCCCTCTGGCGACCATCCAGATAGCCGCCATGGGAGAAAGCAGCATGACCGCGCGCCTGGATCAGGTGCACGGCCCGCAAGCCCTCCGCGAGGCGCCACAGCTGGCCAAGAGACGCCTCGGGAACCTCAGCCATGCGAGGAGGTCCCCCCAATGCCGGGAACGCCAGCGTGTCACCAGACGCGGAATGAGGAGGTGGCGCGGCAGGAGGAACCCTTGGCGGGACCATGTGATGCCCACGAACCGCAGCAGGAGCATCAGGGGCGAGTGGTGGAGGAGCCGCAGCTACAGGAGGAGGAGACGCTGCCACAGGAACAGAGACGGGGGAGGGAGCTGGAGGAGCCGTCGCAAGGCGCTGCGCAGCCCTCTCCTCGCGAATTGCAGCTGAGACGACGCGCTGAACGTCCGCAAGGGACACAGGAGGAGGAACATGCGCCGGGCCACCGCCATAACCGCGACCCCCTCCCCAACCGCCTCGACCGCCACGCTGCCAGTTTGACGGTGGGCGGCTACGACGGGGAGAGTCGCGGCGCCGGCGCGACGATTCTCGCTCGTCACGGGGAGCAGGACAATGGGGACGCGAGGAGCGACGGCCAGGTGACGGCTGGCCCCGCGGCTGCCCCACAGGCGCAACGGGATGTGCCGCTGGAGCCGGCACCGCCTGCGCCACAACCGGGGCCTGGCCGCCAGTGGTGGCGGACACCGCCATCGGCGACGAAGCAACGGCCGCAGCAGGCGCAACAGGCTCAACAACGGCGGGTGCTGCTACAGGGACACCAGGAACGGGCGGGGCAACAGCGGGGTCAGCCACAGCAGGAGGCGCCACAGCGCCCGCGGGGACGACGGACGGAACAGCAGGAGCAGCGGATACAGGAGCCCCGACGGGAGGCGGAGGGTCCGAGCCGGCGACTGGTGGCGACGGAACAGGCAGTGGCGACGGGAGAGCCGCGCTCGCCACAGGGAGCGGGTCCACAGAGGCAACTGCGACAGAGGGCGCCGGTTTCAGGGCAGGCGGGACTGGCGGCTTCATTGCAACAGCCGCCGAGGCAGATGCAGACGGGGACATTCCGCTCACCGCTGACACAGCGGCAGCGCGCGATGGTGAGGGCCACGGCTCTCCAGCAATCACCATCGCTCGCTAATAGGCGACAAGGAGCGGGCCGACGGGGGCGAAACGAAGTAGATGGAGGACCGGAGAACGCGTTTCAAGCAGCGGGGCGGAGGGCTTTAAATTCTCTACATACTAATGAAGAGCACGACGACCCGACTTATGTAGTGGAGGAACAAGGCTCGAGCAGCAGCAGTGAGGAAGAAGGTGAAGAGGAGACAAGAGAGAGGACGGGGAGACGAAGTGGAGTGAACTCGAGAGGGACTGGGGAGCAGCGGGAGAATAGTCAAGGGCCGCAGGATGGGGATCGGACGGCCACAATTCCAACCCCGCCCTCTGCTCGTGCCACAGGCCGCGGTCGTGGAAATCGGGCCGCGAGAGGGCAGGCAAGGGCGACACGTCAGCCCCATATTCCCCGCTACTTTTCGCCAGAGGAATTAGCAGGGCAGACAGACAAGTTCGCCGAAGTGGCAGAGTGGGACATTTTATCGCTGTGCGACAGTCGCCAACCGACGGTGTTACGACGACTACCGCCAAACCTGTGCGAGATATTTTCACTCGCGATACTGACACCCCTTCTCCACCTCTCGCGAAACCCTGACTCCATCGCGGGTTGGAAGTTACTTCTATTCCTCCCTCGCTTAACACTGCGTCAAGCCTCGCCGAGACGACCTGATTGGCCCAAAATCAAGGCCCGCCTCCGAGCTTTTCAACGCGGCGAGTGGCAGCAGTTGTACTCGGACGCGGCAGAAGCAGTCAACTCACCTCCCCCGCCACGTCACCAGCCAGACGACGTGGGAATCATCAACAGAGCTGAGGGTCTGGCGAAAAAAGGGAGTTTCCGCCGAGCCGTGTTGGCGCTCGAGTCAACGCCAGTGTGTACACCCAGCCCACAAATACTGGACGAACTCCGACACAAGCACCCACCGGCTGACCCCAATCCGCTGACCTGGCCAACCAGCGCAGATCCAGCCAAGCTTGAGATTGCATACGCTGACTTCACGAAGCTGCTGAGTCGATGCGAGAACGGAGTGGGGGGCGGTCCGAGTGGGATGACATTCGAACACTTACGCGATGCGTCAGTGACAAACGCATCGGTCTCCACCCATCTGCACGCCCTCGTTAATACGATTTTGACAGGAAAACTGCCACAACCGGTCACCGAACTGCTCACTTCCTCGCGCCTCATTGCACTGGCCAAACCAGAAGGGGGGGCTCGGCCAATCGCAATTGGCGAATGTCTGACCCGCCTAGCGGCAAAGGCAGCGCTGACGACCCTGGGCGAAGCGGCGCGCGGCTATTTCCTTCCGCTGCAGTACGGAGTGGCAGTGCCAGGGGGGGCAGAAACAATCATACACAGTGCTCGTACACATATCGACAAAAACCCCAACAGTCTCATCCTGCAAACCGATATCTCCAACGCCTTCAACAGCATCTCTCGCCAAGCAATCGTGACAGCGCTGCAAGACCCCGCCTTACAACCTTTACTCCCTCTAGTCAAACTCACCTACGGGGCACCATCTCCGCTGTTCCTAGACGCCAACTTCAATAGCCCACCGATATACAGTGAACGTGGGGTCCGGCAAGGTGATCCCTTAGGCCCGCTTCTATTTGCAGCTGGGATTCATCCTGCCTTGAGAGCAACAGCAGCACTGTACCCCGGCGTCCTGTGTCTAGC
Source organism: Closterium sp. Yama58-4 (assembly GCA_947470075.1). Taxonomy (NCBI): domain Eukaryota; kingdom Viridiplantae; phylum Streptophyta; class Zygnematophyceae; order Desmidiales; family Closteriaceae; genus Closterium; species Closterium sp. Yama58-4. The sequence goes on along the minus strand of CANIUD010000682.1, from coordinate 56,160 downwards.
ATACGCCGACGACGTAAGCTTCTTAGGCGACCCACATGACGCAGTTGCAGCCTTCTCTCACTTCACTAGCCAGCTGGCACAATTGGGCCTGCGGCACAACCCTGGGAAATGCGCCGCATGGAGCAGTAGGCCGTTAGACAGCACGGTGCAGCTGCCTCTCGGGGTACCGACGGCCGACACGGGCATTAAACTACTCGGGAGTTTCCTAGGCACATCCGTAGGTGCCGCCGCTTTCCTAGCAACAGAATTGCAGGCCTCGTCCAGGCCGCTACCTTTGATCGAGCGACTAGACCCTCAGATTGCGTCACTGCTGCTTACACGTTGCATCTCACGGCGCGTAGGATACCTTACCAGAACAACCCCACTACACCTCCTAGACCACGACACCTGGTCACAGTGGGGCAGGGACCTCCTTGCCACACTCCTCACAGCATGCGGCATTCGATTTCCAACAGACAGCACAGAGCAGGACAGGGTTTGGGAACAGTCTTCCCTGCCACCGTCGCTTGGGGGTATTGGCCTCACAGACCCAACAGTGGAGGGACGGTTCAGCTACTTGGCAAGTTTCACACAGTCCAGCCTTTTCCTCAGCTCGCTACCGCTAGAAGTGGAGGACGCCCTGATTGCTGTCCGGGACCACATGCTCCTGCCCCAGGACACCACAACCGAGCTACACCACTGGTTGTCAGAATGTGAGGCGTCGCTGCCTCAAGAGGCCAGAGACATACTCGACAAAGAAAGACTGGAGCCGAAAGGGCTGAAGCTGCAACACGAGCTAGGGGTGAGGGTGCAGGGGAGTAGATACGCCACGCAGGTGGAGGCCACACGGCATATGAGTCTCAACCCACTGTCAGGCCACACACAGCGGTATCTCTCTCTGACAGGCTACGGTTCGGGAGACTGGCTAACGGCTATCCCAATCGAGCCTCAACGCCGTGTCGGACCACCACACTTCGCAAATGCAGTCCGCTTCAGGCTAGGCCTCCCCTTCTCCACACCCGCGAAATGTGACTGCTCTAAACGCGTGGAAATCACGGATCCACGGCTGCCAAACCACCTCTTCCGCTGTGGGACGGGGAAGCACAGGATCAACACCCACAATGAGCTCCGTGATGCGTGCATCTCAATGGCAGAAGACGCAGGCTTCATAGTCCACAGAGAATCTGCTGCCTACTGCCCGGTTGAGGAGCAAACAGCAGACCTCACCCTGCGTGATAGGAGCTCGGGCGCGGTGTACATCTGTGATGTCACCATCACGGACCCGATCAGTACTAGAGACCCTGACGCGCTCAAAGGGAGGGGGTGGGCGGCTAGGGAGCAGGCCGACAAGAAGATTAGCCACTACGCCAGCCGCCCGGACACTGTGGCCTTTTTCCCCTTGGCAGTGGAGACGTATGGGTGCCCGTGTGCCGAGGTACCACAATTCTTGAAGCTATTGGCAGAATCCGCTGCTCGGCGACACTTCAACGCCGGCCCTCACTCCTTCCATGCAGCCAGATTCCTCCATCTCTTCAGGCAGCGGTGGTCGTGTGCTCTACAGCGGGCGCAATCAGTGGGCTACCTCATCAAGTCTAGCCAGGCGGCAGTAGCAGAAAACCCCCCTGTTGGGGGTGTGAAAGGGGAGTTCCACCTTGGGGACAGTTGCGTAGTGCTGGAACCTCTTATGGAGGTGTAGTTTAGCCTTTGTGTGTGGATAATTAGACGATAGCTGGATTGTTCATTTGCCAATTCACCCTACCTTGCATGTTTGTACCCCTTTGATATATCAATACACGGACCATTAGAGAGAGAGAGAGAGAGAGAGAGAGAGAGAGAGAGAGAGAGAGAGAGAGAGAGAGAGAGAGAGACACTTGGCCTAAGTACTTAGCTATATCAGTCTAGCCCTTTAGAGTAGACTAGCCCCTTAGTGTAGTCTAGTTCCAGCCCCTTAAAGCCTACTATCCTGGTATATAGGGGCGGGGAGGCCCCCTTTTTTCCTCATTGTTCGGTGGTGAGTTCGTTCTCACTGCGAATCCGGCGGCTCGCGCCGGCCGCCTTCGGCGCGACGGCGAAAGGAGTCGCCGCGGGCCCGAAGGTGCGGATGAGTCCGCCCGCGTGGCGAGCGATAGGTTGGCTCACGGCGCCGGGAGGGGGAGTCGGCCTCCCCGTGCGCGACCAGGGCAGCGGCGGCTCGGAGCAGGGCTGGCGCCAGCCCAGCCTGGGCCCTTGACGGGTTGGGAACAGCAGGAGAGACACCAGACCGCCCCCCACGATGACCGGAGCGGCACTTCGCCGCCATCCAACGGGAACCTGCAGGCACAGGGCGAACCGGGGGGGGAGAATCAGCCAACAGATGCGGCTCACTACGCAGATCAAGAGCAAGAGAACGCGGTGGCTACAGGAAACAACGACGGCCGGTGGACAGAGACGAGTAGACAGAGGGCGTTACGTGAGCAAGCAGAAGAACGCGCGATGGCGAATCGGCCGCGAAACGCGGCGGGACGAACGGCCCCAAGGGGACGCGGTCGAGGGCGAGGCAGGGGAGGGAGGGTGGGCGAGCTGGCCCGATCGGTTGCGAGGGAAAAAGCAAGATCTGGACACTGGCGGGAAAGGCACGGGAGGCCAGAGGTGCAGAGCGGGGATCCAATAACAGACGACCCAGGAGAGGAGGAGTCAGAATATATGGAGGAAGAACAGGCGGAGTCGGAAGAGGCCTCGGTGGAAGGGGAGGAGGGCGTCCCAGCTGGCAATGTGAGGGGGAGGAGACGGGGCGGAATACGAGGGGATGGTGAAGAAAATCATGCAAGAGGAGGACAAGTGGGCGAATCAGAGGCAGGAAGGGACAGTGAGCATGGCAACAAGGAACGCTCACCAAGGGACATCGCAGATGATGACGCCACATGGCAGCAGGTGGAAGGCTGGAATCTGGATCCACTCTGCTCCAGCGCGCAACCTTTTTTTATCCGGAAGCTTCCTCCGGAGCTCCTGAAGTCCTTTAGCCATTTCCTCACCATCCCGCTTTTGCGGCTATCGAGGCGTCCGAGGTGCATGGGAGCTTGGAGAATTCTGCAATTCCTACCCCGTCTGACACTCAAGGCAAGCAGGGAGAAACTTCCGGGCAAAAGCCTGGAAGGGGTGGAGAGACGACTCCGACAGTTTCGGGAGGAGGAATGGGGGGGATTGTACCTCCAGGCCTGCACCTTCGCGGCAGATCCCCAGCCAAGCAGGCACGAGCCAGATGCGGAAGGCACCTGCGCGCGTGTGGAGGGGTTGGTTCGCAAAGCCAACCTGTCGAAAGCAGCAGCGGCGTTACAAAGTTCGCCACTGGCTAAACCATCACAGGCTGCCCTTGACACACTACGGGCGAAACACCCACAGGCGGAAATGGCGATACCTGAGGGGTTGGGGGGTTACAACGAAACGGCTCTCGCCATTGGTGCGGACTCGTTTCGCGACGTCCTGGCGAAGTGTCCAAACGGGATAGGGGCGGGCCCTTCAGGCACATGTTTCGAACACCTCCGGGGGTGTCAGGCCGATAGCCATAGGAGAAGCGCTACTACGAATCGTGGCGAAAGCGGCACTGAGGGAACTATCGGGAGAAATCCGCAAATACTTCTTGCCAGTGCAGTACGGAGTGGCCACACCTGGAGGAGCGGAGTGCATCATACATGTGGCGAGGGCGCTACTAGGGGAAGACGAGACTAGGGTAATCCTGCAGCTGGACATAGAAAACGCGTTCAACTCGGTTGAACGAGGCCACTTCTTAAACTTACTGCGCTTCACAAACCTAATCTCCCTACTCCCCCTGGCGCGGACGCTGTACGCCGCTCCATCGAAGCTGCTACTTGATGACGGCTTCAGCATCGCCGCCATTGAGAGTGCACGGGGCGTCCGTCAGGGAGACCCGCTCGGCCCCACACTCTTCGCACTCGCTATACAACCGGCCTTGCTGGCGGCCGCGGTGGAGACACCAGAGGCGACGGTGATGGCGTATGCGGATGACATTACGATCGTCGGACCCCCTGCTGCGGCCACACGGGCATTCAACAAGATCACCCAGGAGTTCCGAGGGGTGGGCCTACGTTGCAATCTCGTCAAATCCTCGGCGTGGTGCCCCTCAGGGCACCTGGGCGACCTGCCGGACGGGCTGGCAGCAGCGGTGGATGGGGTGCAGGTCCTGGGGAGCCCGATAGGCACCACGGCTTACTGCAGGCGCTCGATACGGGAAACGCTGGAAAGAATTGCACTGCCACTCCGGCTCATCAGCAAGCTACATCCTCAACATGCCATGCTGCTGCTGTCCAGGTGCATCTCGCGCAGGATATCCTACCTCCTGCGCACAACTCCTGCGGACGTTCTGCCCCTAGCGGAGTGGCGCGGATGGAGCGAGCGGCTGCTATGGACGGCGTTGAGGGCGGCACAGCTAGATGTGCCATCCAAGGAATTGGAGCAGAGCCTGGTGTGGAAGCAGGCGACACTACCGGTCGCGCTAGGAGGACTGGGGCTGATCGATCCTGTATCGGAAGCGCCGGCGGCGCACCTGGCTTCACTTAGAGCGGCACAGCTACTGCTACAGCAGATGCCACACTCTCCTAACGAGTGCCTTCAGCGGGCGGAAGCGCTAGTGTCACCACTAGGGGAGGGGGTAGCTGGCAGAGGGGGATTGACTCTGACGGACATGCGGAGCCGACTTCCGCTTCGGGCGCAGGAGCTATTAGGGGAGCCGATGGGAAGGAGGGGGGGGAAGGGCCACCTGCAGGAGGCGTTGTCCCAGCAGATTAACCTTACCAGGGCGGCGGAACTAGTGGGTGACACACGGATGGATAAGCCAGGGGACGACAACGGCCACGTGGTCCGGCTAATTAGCCTACAGGGAGTGGGGGCGGGGGACTGGCTGCACGCGATCCCAACGCGGGCTAATCTCACATTCTCACCAGGGCAATACGCCCTAGCGCTAGGCTTCCGGTTGGGCCTGACCCTGCCGGTGACCAACAGCTGCCCATGTCAGGGGGAGAGAGGGAAGATAGCGGACTTGAGCCTGCCCAACCACCTGCTGCGGTGTGGAGAGGGGAAGGACCGAACAAACACCCATAACACACTAGTCTATGCAGCGCTGCGCATGGCAAGAGAAGCTGACTACATGACCCTACACGAGACCACGACCTACTCGCAACCAGTCAACCCCAAGCGAGCGGACTTGGCCTTCAGGGACAGGGAGTCAGCTGAAACTTGGGTCACGGACGTGACCATAACAGACCCGGTCCTGCAGCGGCGTGACACCAGGGCGGTGAAGCCGCCAGGTTGGGCAGCGGAAGAGGCTGCAAGGGGGAAGAGGGGGCTGTATGAGGGGCGCCCGGACTATGTGGGGGTGTTGGGGTTGGCGGTTGAAACGTATGGGGCCCTGGCAAGGGATACACAGCGGTTCCTGAGGATGCTTGGCACACAGGCAGCTAAAAAGAAGTACCGGCAGGGGAGGCTTACTGCGGTAGCCTCAAAGCTGACAGCACACTACCGGCAACGCTGGTCAGTAATGCTGCAGCGCAGCCAAGCAAACACATTCCTGGCAAAATCGAACAGAGCCACGGAAATGGCTCATCCCCAGGTGGCGGCCGATCCCTGGGAGCCCCGCCTGGGAGACCTCTGGCAGGTAATAGAGGACGACCTGGAGTGGGGACTGTTGGTGTAAGGGCCTAATAAACTCAAGCTATTAGGACTTAATCAAACTTAAAACCTCTCCTCGGGGTCACCTCCAAGGGTCCCTGGGTGCCTGGTACAAGACCAGCCCCTATCCTCGGGTCCGAGTTTGTAGAGAGAGGGATCAAGAAGGACTTAGTCAAAACAGCAAGAGCACCTTGAACGTCGCGCAGCGTGCCGTGCAGACCGTCGATCAGATTAAGCTGAGAATTTGCTATATCGAAGTTCGCTCGAAGAGCTTTAAAATGAGCCAAGTTGCCTCGCGAAAAGTTCTGCCATTACTAAGTTATGGCTCGGACAGCGTTTGCCTAGCGTTGGAGTGCTAGCATACTAGCGTTGACTCGGGTAGCATTCCACCGTCGAATAGCGCAGAAACGAAATTCCAGCGAGGAAGGAATTCGCTTGAATCAATTTGACTATGTTCAGGTACAAACAGAGAAGGATTAAATAGTTCTAGCTAGCAAGGACCTTGGGAATCAACCTGGGAACAACCAGGGATGATCCCAAATAATTCCAAGCAACAGAACCAACCTGGCTGGACAAAATAGCAGGTGGTAGGTTGGTAAACAACCTCTGGTTCTGTTTTTCCAACCTGGGAAAACAACAACCAGGTTCAGGTTCTGAAAACAGAACCTGTTTTGTCTTTGCCCAACCAGCCAAATGCTGGTTCCGCTGGTTTCCCCTGGCCTTGTAGCATGCAGATACAGACAAACAACATCCAACCTTCACCTAAATTGTACCCCTATAGTGCCTTCCCTGCTACACTATAGTTAACCAAACAAAACAGTACAATTTCGAGTTGGATAGAACTGAATCTGCGCAATCAACTCAACCGAACTGCAAAGCTTCCATCTTGGGTTCCTTTGCGAGCTCGTCCTTTCTGCTTGCACTGTTCATAGCGCGTACAATGTTGTGCCGAAGCGCACATTGCGCGAGTACCTGCAAATGCATCAAGCGAAAATTGCGAAAGCAAACAAACACACGAACATTCCATTCACACCCAAATGCATTCGCACACGCATACTCGTACAAACAGACGGCAGGATGTCGTGCAATGTAAATTTGCACCCAACACACTCCCCCTCAGCCTGCCGGCTGCATCCCCATCATTCCATGCTAGTTCATGCTCATTCCACTCATGCGCACACAACGCCAATGAGGCTCATCCGCAAGCCTCTTGGTGAGAAAGTCTGCTGGCTGCTGGTGAGTCTTGATGTAGATTGGATTCACCGTCCCCCTCTTCACCTCCTTACGCAGCCAGTGCCACTTGATACGCATGTGCTTGTTCAGCCCATGAAGCACAGCGTTTCTGGCCATCCCAAGAGCCCCCTTGCTATCACAAAACAGCGGCGTAGCAACTTTCTGCTCCTGGCCAATCTCCTCTAACAGCCTCCTCAGCCAAATCACCTCCTTCACCCCATGGAACATCGCCATGTACTCTGATTCTACGGAAGAGAGTGCCGTCTCCGTCTGCTTCTTGGACCTCCAACTAACAGGTCCTCCCCCAACTACGCAGATGTATCCTCCCACAGATGAGGAATCCTCCTTCTCAGAAGCCCACGTAGCATCGGTAAAGCAAGTGAGAAATAGCTTGCCTTCTCCAAGCCTCTCCCCCTTCTCTTTCAGCACCTCCACCCCTTTCTGCTTCACCTGTGCAGATGCGGAGTATTGAACTCCAATGCTTGGGTGAGAGTTCAGGTACTTCACCACACGCTCAGCTGCATCCACCTGCTCCTCTGATGGATTCTGCACCACCCTAGCCAGCTGCCCAACCGAGAAAGAGATGTCGGGCCTCGTGTGAACTGCTGCGTACAAGAGGCTGCCCACCAAGGACTGAAATTGCTGCTGCTCTTCAGCTTCAACCCCTTCATCCTCTGCAGCCTTCACAAGCTTGAATTCTGCTGGCAGGGGAGTTGCAACCTTGCACTCATTCTCAATCCCATACTTCTCCCCCAGCTCCTTGATGAACTTCTCCTGGTGCAGCTTCAACCACCTGTGATCTGGATCCTGTTGGGTGCAAATTTACATTGCACGACATCCTGCCGTCTGTTTGTACGAGTATGCGTGTGCGAATGCATTTGGGTGTGAATGGAATGTTCGTGTGTTTGTTTGCTTTCGCAATTTTCGCTTGATGCATTTGCAGGTACTCGCGCAATGTGCGCTTCGGCACAACATTGTACGCGCTATGAACAGTGCAAGCAGAAAGGACGAGCTCGCAAAGGAACCCAAGATGGAAGCTTTGCAGTTCGGTTGAGTTGATTGCGCAGATTCAGTTATATCCAACTCGAAATTGTACTGTTTTGTTTGGTTAACTATAGTGTAGCAGGGAAGGCACTATAGGGGTACAATTTAGGTGAAGGTTGGATGTTGTTTGTCTGTATCTGAATGCTACAAGGCCAGGGGAAACCAGCGGAACCAGCATTTGGCTGGTTAGGCAAAGACAAAACAGGTTCTGTTTTTAGAACCTGAACCTGGTTGTTGTTTTCCCAGGTTGGAAAAACAGAACCAGAGGTTGTTTACCAACCTACCACCTGCTATTTTGTCCAGCCAGGTTGGTTCTGTTGCTTGGAATTATTTGGGATCATCCCTGGTTGTTCCCAGGTTGATTCCCAAGGTCCTTGCTAGCTAGAACTATTTAATCTTTCTCTGTTTGTACCTGAATATAGTCAAATTGATTCAAGCGAATTCCTTCCTCGCTGGAATTTCGTTTCTGCGCTATTCGACGGCGGAATGCTACCCGAGTCAACGCTAGTATGCTAGCACTCCAACGCTAGGCAAACGCTGTCCGAGCCAGAACTTAGTAATGGCAGAACTTTTCGCGAGGCAACTTGGCTCATTTTAAAGCTCTTGGAGCGAGCTTCGATATAGCGAATTCTCAGCTTAATCTGATCGACGGTCTGCACGGCACGCTGCGCGACGTTCAAGGTACTCTTGCTGTTTTGACTAAGTCCTTCTTGATCCCTCTCTCTACAAACTCGGACCCGAGGATAGGGGCTGGTCTTGTACCAGGCACCCAGGGACCCTTGGAGGTGACCCCGAGGAGAGGTTTTAAGTTTGATTAAGTCCTAATAGCTTGAGTTTATTAGGCCCTTACACCAACAAGCTGGTATCAGAGCTGCGTTATAGTAATCCTCGTTATAGGTAGCTATGGCGGGCAACACCTCGGCGGGAGCTGGTGAATCTTCAGCCCAAGATCGTAGCGGCAGCCAAGATTCTGGTCTTTCAGCGCCAAGGGGAGCGCGAACAAACCAGGGCTCGCTTGTCAAGGAGGTGCTGAAGAATTTCACCGTCGAGAAGTTCAATGGTGAGGGCTATGATGATTGGGCCTGGAAAATGCAATTATATTTCCGTCAGATCGGTTTGCTGAAACTAATGATTGGGGAGGAGCCTAGACCGAGTGACCCCACGCTGCAGGAAGATTGGGACGAGCGCTCCTCGGCTGGCTACTATTTGATGTCGCAGAGTTTGGAGCTGAACCAGCGTCACCACGTCATGCACCTGCTGCCGGAGGTTGAATGCGGTCCGAAGGCGTGGACCGTGTTGAAGGAGCTGCACGCCCCGACCTCCGTTGTCGCAACGTTGATGCTGGAGAGGGAGCTGTCCGCGTTGCGCCTGAGCGAGGGAGAGCCGGTGCAACCAGTCCTGGACAAGATGCGCGACCTCTACGCGAAGTTGGCGACCGCGGGAATCACCTACCCGGAGCAGACCAAGTGCTTGAAGATGCTCTCGCTGCTGCCGGAATCGTGGCTTCAATTTACGAGCGGATTGAGCCTGCCGCAGAACCAGAGCTTGTGGACGCTCGAGTGGGTGCGGACAAAGATTCTGGAGGAGGACTTCCGTCGCCGCCAACTGAGGGGTGGAGACGACGGCAGCAGCAGCTACGGGATGCAAGGGAGCCGACGTGGCAGAGGACGTGGCTTTGGTGGTGCTGGACGCGGTGCAAAGAAAGACGACGACTCCAACGACCAACAAGGAGGTACCGGTTGGGGTCGCGGTGCGAAATCTGGACGTGGGGGCAAGTCGGGTGCTGGTGGCAAAATGAAAGGGAGTTGCTGGTATTGTGAGAAGGAAGGGCACCCCTGGTTTTTGTGCTATAAGAAACCCGATGGATGGACCCCCCAGAATCGTCACCAGGATGGCGGCGCGCGGAGGAACCAGAAAAACGGCGCCAACATGGTCGCTGATTCGTCCGACAACAACCCGAAGGGCAACGGCGGTGCGGAGAAGAAGAAGGAGCGCACCGCGGGCCAATTCTTCCATGTAGGAGACAAGGGGGAGCAAGGAGACGCCTCTGCCAAAGTTGGAGCAGAGCTGCACCCCCTAGACTATTGGGTGTTGGACACAGGCGCTGCTTGGACGATGACGCCGCGCAAGGACCTGCTGGACGAAGTACGAGCTGCACCGATCAATGAAGTGTGCTCCGCCTCTGGACACATGTTGAAGGTGGCTGGTGCGGGACGAGCTGCGTTTAAGGGAGCGGATGGCAAGCCGGTGGTGCTGCACGACGTTCTCTTCGTCCCCGACCTGAAGGCCAACCTTATCTCCCTCCGTAAGCTTGGCAAGGCTGGGGTGAACACCAACATGGATGGGGCACGCACTTATAAGGGGAAGCTGGGCAATCGGGTGCTTTGGGATCTGCACGAGAGCAAGGACGTGTACAGATCTATGTGGCAGCTGCCGGCCCTGGCGTGGCATGGTGGGGGGCAGGCTGGAGAGGGGTCTGCATCCCAGGGGGAGTGCAATGCCGTTGGAGGGGTTGGTGTGAAAGTGTCGGCCAGATCTGGGGAGACAGATTGGGCAACGGCACACCGGCGCTTAGGGCATGTGGCAATGCCTTTGCTGAAGCAGCTGGAGAAGGATGGAGCCGTTAAGGGTCTGAAGCTGAACGGACAGCCACCCGATGACAACTGTGAAATCTGTTTGCTTTCAAAGTTCACCCGTTTCCCTTTCCATAGTGTGGCTGGCAGGAGCAAGAAGCCTTTGGAGCTGGTCCACATGGACTTGGTGGGGCCGCTGCCGGTGCAAGGGCACAAGGGGGAGCGGTATTTTCTTACAATTGTGGATGACTGGAGCAGGCTGATGTGGGCGTATCCGCTGAAGCAGAAGGACCACGCCGCCTCCACGATACGGGACGATTGGCTGCCATTCGTGGAGAAGCAGGCGGAGTGTGTAGTGAAGCGGATTAGGACAGACCGGGGTGGTGAGTTCCTTGGAGCTGAAATGACGGCCTGGCTCAAGAAGCAGGGCATCCAGAGAGAGCTGACCACGGCTTATACCCCACAGTCCAATGGTGTAGCAGAACGGGCAAACCGGACCATTCTGGAGACAGCTAGGGCGCTGCTCATAGAATCTGGGCTGAGCAATTCTATGTGGCCTCATGCTGTCCGGCACGCCACTGTCGCTAGGAACAGGGTGCTCACCAAGGTTGGGGATGACTCGTGGGTGCCGTTGGAGAGGTGGCTTGGGAGGAAGCCGCCGGTGGACATGCTGAGGGTGTTCGGTTGCATGGCAGTCGCCCACGTCCCCAAGACCTACCGCAGTAAGTTGGGGGCGAGTGCAATCTGGTGTGTGCATTTGGGGCTGGCTGCTGAGAGCAAGGGATGGCTGCTGTGGGAACCATCCAAGGGTGTGTTTTTTGACAGCAGGGATGTGAAATTCATTGAGGGCATGATGTATGGGAGCTGGGAGAAACAGCCGGAGGCAAGGGTGTCCCAGCAGATGGAGCAGATCACCATGCAGCTGGACCTGACTCCTAGTGTGTGGGAGGAGGGAGAGGAGGCAGCTGCTGGAAATGGTGATGGAGAGAAGATACAGGAGGCATCTGCTGGTGGAGAAAATGGTGTGGAAACTGGCGGCAGCACTAGTGGAGCTGCTGGACCCGAGGGAGGAGAGAAGCAGCAGGGAAAAACTAAGAAGCCGAAGGGTGTCGTTATGAAGGGATGGGAGACACCCGTCTCCAGGCCAGGACGTACCCGTATGGCTACTAAGAAGCTGACTGCAGGAACTGATGCAGCAGAGCAGCAGCTAGGGACCGAAGAGGCATTGCTGATTCTACCTCATGGCTATGACCCGGATGAGGAGGATGAGCCTGCGTACTGTTTTCTTGCCCCTGCACCAGAGGAACCAGCTAGCATGGAGGAGGCATTAGCTGGACCAGATAGGGACAAGTGGCTGGCTTCTAGGGATGCTGAGTACCAGAGTCTGCTGGAGAATAGGACATGGGATCTGGTGGTGCTGCCTGATGGGAAGAAAGCGATACAATGCAAGTGGGTGCTGAGGATCAAGACCGATGACAAGGGGCAGGTCACCATCTACAAGAGTAGGCTGGTGGCGAAGGGGTTTATGCAGAAGGAGAAGCAGGACTTCAACGAGATCTTTGCTCCCACTGCCAAACCCCCTACCCTCCGTGTCTTGTTGGCAGATGCAGCTGTTAGTGGGAAATTCATCATTCAGATGGATATTTCAACGGCATTCCTGAATGGGATTTTAGAGGAGGATGTGTATATGACGCAGCCGCCTGGGTATGAGGATGGTACGGGCAGGGTGTGCAAGCTCAACAAGTCCATCTACGGCTTGAAGCAGGCGCCACGCTGCTGGTACCAGAAGTTGGCAGCTGTTTTAGAGGAGATGGGATTCAGGACCAGCAGCTGTGATGAGAGCCTCTTTCTCAAGGGTGAGGGGGAGAAGCTGGTGCTGTTTCTGGTCTATGTGGACGACATTCTTCTCTTCAGCAGCAGCATGAAGGAGATCCAGAAAGTGCAGCAGCAACTGATGGAAAACTTCAAGTGCAAGAACCTTGGGGAGGTAAAGTACTACCTCGGGATGCACGTGGAGAGGGATCCAGATCACAGGTGGTTGAAGCTGCACCAGGAGAAGTTCATCAAAGAGCTGGGGGAGAAGTATGGGATTGAGAATGAGCGCAAGGTTGCAACTCCCCTGCCAGCAGAATTCAAGCTTGTGAAGGCTGCAGAGGATGAAGGGGTTGAAGCTGAAGAGCAGCAGCAATTTCAGTCCTTGGTGGGCAGCCTCTTGTACGCAGCAGTTCACACGAGGCCCGACATCTCTTTCTCGGTTGGGCAGCTGGCTAGGGTGGTGCAGAATCCATCAGAGGAGCAGGTGGATGCAGCTGAGCGTGTGGTGAAGTACCTGAACTCTCACCCAAGCATTGGAGTTCAATACTCCGCATCTGCACAGGTGAAGCAGAAAGGGGTGGAGGTGCTGAAAGAGAAGGGGGAGAGGCTTGGAGAAGGCAAGCTATTTCTCACTTGCTTTACCGATGCTACATGGGCTTCTGAGAAGGAGGATTCCTCATCTGTGGGAGGATACATCTGCGTAGTTGGGGGAGGACCTGTTAGTTGGAGGTCCAAGAAGCAGACGGAGACGGCACTCTCTTCCGTAGAATCAGAGTACATGGCGATGTTCCATGGGGTGAAGGAGGTGATTTGGCTGAGGAGGCTGTTAGAGGAGATTGGCCAGGAGCAGAAAGTTGCTACGCCGCTGTTTTGTGATAGCAAGGGGGCTCTTGGGATGGCCAGGAACGCTGTGCTTCATGGCCTGAACAAGCACATGCGTATCAAGTGGCACTGGCTGCGTAAGGAGGTGAAGAGGGGGACGGTGAATCCAATCTACATCAAGACTCACCAGCAGCCAGCAGACTTTCTCACCAAGAGGCTTGCGGATGAGCCTCATTGGCGTTGTGTGCGCATGAGTGGAATGAGCATGAACTAGCATGGAATGATGGGGATGCAGCCGGCAGGCTGAGGGGGAGTGTGTTGGGTGCAAATTTACATTGCACGACATCCTGCCGTCTGTTTGTACGAGTATGCGTGTGCGAATGCATTTGGGTGTGAATGGAATGTTCGTGTGTTTGTTTGCTTTCGCAATTTTTGCTTGATGCATTTGCAGGTACTCGCGCAATGTGCGCTTCGGCACGACATTGTACGCGCTATGAACAATGCAAGCAGAAAGGACGAGCTCGCAAAGGAACCCAAGATGGAAGCTTTGCAGTTCGGTTGAGTTGATTGCGCAGATTCAGTTCTATCCAACTCGAAATTGTACTGTTTTGTTTGGTTAACTATAGTGTAGCAGGGAAGGCATTATAGGGGTACAATTTATGTGAAGGTTGGATGTTGTTTGTCTGTATCTGCATGCTACAAGGCCAGGGGAAACCAGCGGAACCAGCATTTGGCTGGTTGGGCAAAGTCAAAACAGGTTCTGTTTTCAGAACCTGAACCTGGTTGTTGTTTTCCCAGGTTGGAAAAACAGAACCAGAGGTTGTTTACCAACCTACCACCTGCTATTTTGTCCAGCCAGGTTGGTTCTGTTGCTTGGAATTATTTGGGATCATCCCTGGTTGTTCCTAGGTTGATTCCCAAGGTCCTTGCTAGCTAGAACTATTTAATCCTTCTCTGTTTGTACCTGAATATAGTCAAATTGATTCAAGCGAATTCCTTCCTCGCTGGAATTTCGTTTCTGCGCTATTCGACGGCGGAATGCTACCCGAGTCAACGCTAGTATGCTAGCACTCCAACGCTAGGCAAACGCTGTCCGAGCCAGAACTTAGTAATGGCAGAACTTTTCGCGAGGCAACTTGGCTCATTTTAAAGCTCTTGGAGCGAGCTTCGATATAGCGAATTCTCAGCTTAATCTGACCGACGGTCTGCACGGCACGCTGCGCGACGTTCAAGGTACTCTTGCTGTTTTGACTAAGTCCTTCTTGATCCCTCTCTCTACAAACTCGGACCCGAGGATAGGGGCTGGTCTTGTACCAGGCACCCAGGGACCCTTGGAGGTGACCCCGAGGAGAGGTTTTAAGTTTGATTAAGTCCTAATAGCTTGAGTTTATTAGGCCCTTACACCAACAGATCCCTCTCCACGTGCATCCCGAGGTAGTACTTTACCTCCCCAAGGTTCTTGCACTTGAAGTTTTCCATCAGTTGCTGCTGCACTTTCTGGATCTCCTTCATGCTGCTGCTGAAGAGAAGAATGTCGTCCACATAGACCAGAAACAGCACCAGCTTCTCCCCCTCGCCCTTGAGAAAGAGGCTCTCATCACAGCTGCTGGTCCTGAATCCCATCTCTGCCAACTTCTGGTACCAGCAGCGTGGCGCCTGCTTCAAGCCGTAGATGGACTTGTTGAGCTTGCACACCCTGCCCGTACCATCCTCATACCCAGGCGGCTGCGTCATGTACACATCCTCCTCTAAAATCCCATTCAGGAATGCCGTTGAAATATCCATCTGAATGATGAATTTCCCACTAACAGCTGCATCTGCCAACAAGACACGGAGGGTAGGGGGTTTGGCAGTGGGAGCAAAGATCTCGTTGAAGTCCTGCTTCTCCTTCTGCATAAACCCCTTCGCCACCAGCCTACTCTTGTAGATGGTGACCTGCCCCTTGTCATCAGTCTTGATCCTCAGCACCCACTTGCATTGTATCGCTTTCTTCCCATCAGGCAGCACCACCAGATCCCATGTCCTATTCTCCAGCAGACTCTGGTACTCAGCATCCCTAGAAGCCAGCCACTTGTCCCTATCTGGTCCAGCTAATGCCTCCTCCATGCTGGCTGGTTCCTCTGGTGCAGGGGCAAGAAAATAGTACGCAGGCTCATCCTCCTCATCCGGGTCATAGCCATGAGGTAGAATCAGCAATGCCTCTTCGGTCCCTAGCTGCTGCTCTGCTGCATCAGTTCCTGCAGTCAGCTTCTTAGTAGCCATACGGGTACGTCCTGGCCTGGAGACGGGTGTCTCCCATCCCTTCATAACGACACCCTTCGGCTTCTTAGTTTTTCCCTGCTGCTTCTCTCCTCCCTCGGGTCCAGCAGCTCCACTAGTGCTGCCGCCAGTTTCCACACCATTTTCTCCACCAGCAGATGCCTCCTGTACCTTCTCTCCATCACCATTTCCAGCAGCTGCCTCCTCTCCCTCCTCCCACACACTAGGAGTCAGGTCCAGCTGCATGGTGATCTGCTCCATCTGCTGGGACACCCTTGCCTCCGGCTGTTTCTCCCAGCTCCCATACATCATGCCCTCAATGAATTTCACATCCCTGCTGTCAAACAACACACCCTTGGATGGTTCCCACAGCAGCCATCCCTTGCTCTCAGCAGCCAGCCCCAAATGCACACACCAGATTGCACTCGCCCCCAACTTACTGCGGTAGGTCTTGGGGACGTGGGCGACTGCCATGCAACCGAACACCCTCAGCATGTCCACCGGCGGCTTCCTCCCAAGCCACCTCTCCAACGGCACCCACGAGTCATCCCCAACCTTGGTGAGCACCCTGTTCCTAGCGACAGTGGCGTGCCGGACAGCATGAGGCCACATAGAATTGCTCAGCCCAGATTCTATGAGCAGCGCCCTAGCTGTCTCCAGAATGGTCCGGTTTGCCCGTTCTGCTACACCATTGGACTGTGGGGTATAAGCCGTGGTCAGCTCTCTCTGGATGCCCTGCTTCTTGAGCCAGGCCGTCATTTCAGCTCCAAGGAACTCACCACCCCGGTCTGTCCTAATCCGCTTCACTACACACTCCGCCTGCTTCTCCACGAATGGCAGCCAATCGTCCCGTATCGTGGAGGCGGCGTGGTCCTTCTGCTTCAGCGGATACGCCCACATCAGCCTGCTCCAGTCATCCACAATTGTAAGAAAATACCGCTCCCCCTTGTGCCCTTGCACCGGCAGCGGCCCCACCAAGTCCATGTGGACCAGCTTCAAAGGCTTCTTGCTCCTGCCAGCCACACTATGGAAAGGGAAACGGGTGAACTTTGAAAGCAAACAGATTTCACAGTTGTCATCGGGTGGCTGTCCGTTCAGCTTCAGACCCTTAACGGCTCCATCCTTCTCCAGCTGCTTCAGCAAAGGCATTGCCACATGCCCTAAGCGCCGGTGTGCCGTTGCCCAATCTGTCTCCCCAGATCTGGCCGACACTTTCACACCAACCCCTCCAACGGCATTGCACTCCCCCTGGGATGCAGACCCCTCTCCAGCCTGCCCCCCACCATGCCACGCCAGGGCCGGCAGCTGCCACATAGATCTGTACACGTCCTTGCTCTCGTGCAGATCCCAAAGCACCCGATTGCCCAGCTTCCCCTTATAAGTGCGTGCCCCATCCGTGTTGGTGTTCACCCCAGCCTTGCCAAGCTTACGGAGGGAGATAAGGTTGGCCTTCAGGTCGGGGACGAAGAGAACGTCGTGCAGCACCACCGGCTTGCCATCCGCTCCCTTAAACGCAGCTCGTCCCGCACCAGCCACCTTCAACATGTGTCCAGAGGCGGAGCACACTTCATTGATCGGTGCAGCTCGTACTTCGTCCAGCAGGTCCTTGCGCGGCGTCATCGTCCAAGCAGCGCCTGTGTCCAACACCCAATAGTCCAGGGGGTGCAGCTCTGCTCCAACTTTGGCAGAGGCGTCTCCTTGCTCCCCCTTGTCTCCCACATGGAAGAATTGGCCCGCGGTGCGCTCCTTCTTCTTCTCCGCACCGCCGTTGCCCTTCGGGTTGTTGTCGGACGAATCAGCGACCATGTTGGCACCGTTTTTCTGGTTCCTCCGCGCGCCGCCATCCTGGTGACGATTCTGGGGGGTCCATCCATCGGGTTTCTTATAGCACAAAAACCAGGGGTGCCCTTCCTTCTCACAATACCAGCAACTCCCTTTCATTTTGCCACCAGCACCCGACTTGCCCCCACGTCCAGATTTCGCACCGCGACCCCAACCGGTACCTCCTTGTTGGTCGTTGGAGTCGTCGTCTTTCTTTGCACCGCGTCCAGCACCACCGAAGCCACGTCCTCTGCCACATCGGCTCCTTGCATCCCGTAGCCGCTGCTGCCGTCGTCTCCACCCCTCAGTTGGCGGCGACGGAAGTCCTCCTCCAGAATCTTCGTCCGCACCCACTCGAGCGTCCACAAGCTCTGGTTCTGCGGCAGGCTCAATCCGCTCGTAAATTGAAGCCACGATTCTGGCAGCAGCGAGAGCATCTTCAAGCACTTGGTCTGCTCCGGGTAGGTGATTCCCGCGGTCGCCAACTTCGCGTAGAGGTCGCGCATCTTGTCCAGGACTGGTTGCACCGGCTCTCCCTCGCTCAGGCGCAACGCGGACAGCTCCCTCTCCAGCATCAACGTTGCGACAACGGAGGTCGGGGCGTGCAGCTCCTTCAACACGGTCCACGCCTTCGGACCGCAGTCAACCTCCGGCAGCAGGTGCATGACGTGGTGACGCTGGTTCAGCTCCAAACTCTGCGACATCAAATAGTAGCCAGCCGAGGAGCGCTCGTCCCAATCTTCCTGCAGCATGGGGTCACTCGGTCTAGGCTCCTCCCCAATCATTAGTTTCAGCAAACCGATCTGACGGAAATATAATTGCATTTTCCAGGCCCAATCATCATAGCCCTCACCATTGAACTTCTCGACGGTGAAATTCTTCAGCACCTCCTTGACAAGCGAGCCCTGGTTTGTTCGCGCTCCCCTTGGCGCTGAAAGACCAGAATCTTGGCTGCCGCTACGATCTTGGGCTGAAGATTCACCAGCTCCCGCCGAGGTGTTGCCCGCCATAGCTACCTATAACGAGGATCACTATAACGCAGCTCTGATACCAGCTTGTTGGTGTAAGGGCCTAATAAACTCAAGCTATTATGACTTAATCAAACTTAAAACCTCTCCTCGGGGTCACCTCCAAGGGTCCCTGGGTGCCTGGTACAAGACCAGCCCCTATCCTCGGGTCCGAATTTGTAGAGAGAGGGATCAAGAAGGACTTAGTCAAAACAGCAAGAGCACCTTGAACGTCGCGCAGCGTGCCGTGCAGACCGTCGATCAGATTAAGCTGAGAATTTGCTATATCGAAGCTCGCTCGAAGAGCTTTAAAATGAGCCAAGTTGCCTCGCGAAAAGTGTTGGTGTAAGGGCCTAATAAACTCAAGCTATTAGGACTTAATCAAACTTAAAACCTCTCCTCGGGGTCACCTCCAAGGGTCCCTGGGTGCCTGGTACAAGACCAGCCCCTATCCTCGGGTCCGAGTTTGTAGAGAGAGGGATCAAGAAGGACTTAGTCAAAACAGCAAGAGCACCTTGAACGTCGCGCAGCGTGCCTTGCAGACCGTCGGTCAGATTAAGATGAGAATTCGCTATATCGAAGCTCGCTCCAAGAGCTTTAAAATGAGCCAAGTTGCCTCGCGAAAAGTTCTGCCATTACTAAGTTATGGCTCGGACAGCGTTTGCCTAGCGTTGGAGTGCTAGCATAATAGCGTTGACTCGGGTAGCATTCCGCCGTCGAATAGCGCAGAAACGAAATTCCAGCGAGGAAGGAATTCGCTTGAATCAATTTGACTATATTCAGGTACAAAGAGAGAAGGATTAAATAGTTCCAGCTAGCAAGGACCTTGGGAATCAACCTGGGAACAACCAGGGATGATCCCAAATAATTCCAAGCAACAGAACCAACCTGGCTGGACAAAATAGCAGGTGGTAGGTTGGTAAACAACCTCTGGTTCTGTTTTTCCAACCTGGGAAAACAACAACCAGGTTCAGGTTCTAAAAACAGAACCTGTTTTGTCTTTGCCCAACCAGCCAAATGCTGGTTCCGCTGGTTTCCCCTGGCCTTGTAGCATGCAGATACAGACAAACAACATCCAACCTTCACCTAAATTGTACCCCTATAGTGCCTTCCCTGCTACACTATAGTTAACCAAACAAAACAGTACAATTTCGAGTTGGATAGAACTGAATCTGCGCAATCAACTCAACCGAACTGCAAAGCTTCCATCTTGGGTTCCTTTGCGAGCTCGTCCTTTCTGCTTGCACTGTTCATAGCGCGTACAACGTTGTGCCGAAGCGCACATTGCGCGAGTACCTGCAAATGCATCAAGCGAAAAATGCGAAAGCAAACAAACACACGAACACACCATTCACACGCAAATGCATTCGCACACGCATACTCGTACAAACAGACGGCAGGATGTCGTGCAATGTAAATTTGCACCCAACACACTCCCCCTCAGCCTGCCGGCTGCATTCCCATCATTCCATG
Organism: Closterium sp. Yama58-4; assembly: GCA_947470075.1. Classification (NCBI taxonomy): domain Eukaryota; kingdom Viridiplantae; phylum Streptophyta; class Zygnematophyceae; order Desmidiales; family Closteriaceae; genus Closterium; species Closterium sp. Yama58-4. Next base: position 36,473 of record CANIUD010000682.1, on the reverse strand, counting down.
CTAGTTCATGCTCATTCCACTCATGCGCACACAACGCCAATGAGGCTCATCCGCAAGCCTCTTGGTGAGCAAGTCTACTGGCTGCTGGTGAGTCTTGATGTAGATCGGATGCACCGTCCCCCTCTTCACCTCCTTACGCAGCCAGTGCCACTTGATACGCATGTGCTTGTTCAGCCCATGAAGCACAGCGTTTCTGGCCATCCCAAGAGCCCCCTTGCTATCACAAAACAGCGGCGTAGCAACTTTCTGCTCCTGGCCAATCTCCTCTAACAGCCTCCTCAGCCAAATCACCTCCTTCACCCCATGGAACATCGCCATGTACTCTGATTCTACGGAAGAGAGTGCCGTCTCCGTCTGCTTCTTGGACCTCCAACTAACAGGTCCTCCCCCAACTACGCAGATGTATCCTCCCACAGATGAGGAATCCTCCTTCTCAGAAGCCCATGTAGCATCGGTAAAGCAAGTGAGAAATAGCTTGCCTTCTCCAAGCCTCTCCCCCTTCTCTTTCAGCACCTCCACCCCTTTCTGCTTCACCTGTGCAGATGCGGAGTATTGAACTCCAATGCTTGGGTGAGAGTTCAGGTACTTCACCACACGCTCAGCTGCATCCACCTGCTCCTCTGATGGATTCTGCACCACCCTAGCCAGCTGCCCAACCGAGAAAGAGATGTCGGGCCTCGTGTGAACTGCTGCGTACAAGAGGCTGCCCACCAAGGACTGAAATTGCTGCTGCTCTTCAGCTTCAACCCCTTCATCCTCTGCAGCCTTCACAAGCTTGAATTCTGCTGGCAGGGGAGTTGCAACCTTGCGCTCATTCTCAATCCCATACTTCTCCCCCAGCTCCTTGATGAACTTCTCCTGGTGCAGCTTCAACCACCTGTGATCTGGATCCCTCTCCACGTGCATCCCGAGGTAGTACTTTACCTCCTCAAGGTTCTTGCACTTGAAGTTTTCCATCAGTTGCTGCTGCACTTTCTGGATCTCCTTCATGCTGCTGCTGAAGAGAAGAATGTCGTCCACATAGACCAGAAACAGCACCAGCTTCTCCCCCTCGCCCTTGAGAAAGAGGCTCTCATCACAGCTGCTGGTCCTGAATCCCATCTCCTCTAAAACAGCTGCCAACTTCTGGTACCAGCAGCGTGGCGCCTGCTTCAAGCCGTAGATGGACTTGTTGAGCTTGCACACCCTGCCCGTACCATCCTCATACCCAGGCGGCTGCGTCATGTACACATCCTCCTCTAAAATCCCATTCAGGAATGCCGTTGAAATATCCATCTGAATGATGAATTTCCCACTAACAGCTGCATCTGCCAACAAGACACGGAGGGTAGGGGGTTTGGCAGTGGGAGCAAAGATCTCGTTGAAGTCCTGCTTCTCCTTCTGCATAAACCCCTTCGCCACCAGCCTACTCTTGTAGATGGTGACCTGCCCCTTGTCATCGGTCTTGATCCTCAGCACCCACTTGCATTGTATCGCTTTCTTCCCATCAGGCAGCACCACCAGATCCCATGTCCTATTCTCCAGCAGACTCTGGTACTCAGCATCCCTAGAAGCCAGCCACTTGTCCCTATCTGGTCCAGCTAATGCCTCCTCCATGCTAGCTGGTTCCTCTGGTGCAGGGGCAAGAAAACAGTACGCAGGCTCATCCTCCTTATCCGGGTCATAGCCATGAGGTAGAATCAGCAATGCCTCTTCAGTCCCTAGCTGCTGCTCTGCTGCATCAGTTCCTGCAGTCAGCTTCTTAGTAGCCATACGGGTACGTCCTGGCCTGGAGACGGGTGTCTCCCATCCCTTCATAACGACACCCTTCGGCTTCTTAGTTTTTCCCTGCTGCTTCTCTCCTCCCTTGGGTCCAGCAGCTCCACTAGTGCTGCCGCCAGTTTCCACACCATTTTCTCCACCAGCAGATGCCTCCTGTACCTTCTCTCCATCACCATTTCCAGCAGCTGCCTCCTCTCCCTCCTCCCACACACTAGGAGTCAGGTCCAGCTGCATGGTGATCTGCTCCATCTGCTGGGACACCCTTGCCTCCGGCTGTTTCTCCCAGCTCCCATACATCATGCCCTCAATGAATTTCACATCCCTGCTGTCAAACAACACACCCTTGGATGGTTCCCACAGCAGCCATCCCTTGCTCTCAGCAGCCAGCCCCAAATGCACACACCAGATTGCACTCGCCCCCAACTTACTGCGGTAGGTCTTGGGGACGTGGGCGACTGCCATGCAACCGAACACCCTCAGCATGTCCACCGGCGGCTTCCTCCCAAGCCACCTCTCCAACGGCACCCACGAGTCATCCCCAACCTTGGTGAGCACCCTGTTCCTAGCGACAGTGGCGTGCCGGACAGCATGAGGCCACATAGAATTGCTCAGCCCAGATTCTATGAGCAGCGCCCTAGCTGTCTCCAGAATGGTCCGGTTTGCCCATTCTGCTACACCATTGGACTGTGGGGTATAAGCCGTGGTCAGCTCTCTCTGGATGCCCTGCTTCTTGAGCCAGGCCGTCATTTCAGCTCCAAGGAACTCACCACCCCGGTCCGTCCTAATCCGCTTCACTACACACTCCGCCTGCTTCTCCACGAATGGCAGCCAATCGTCCCGTATCGTGGAGGTGGCGTGGTCCTTCTGCTTCAGCGGATACGCCCACATCAGCCTGCTCCAGTCATCCACAATTGTAAGAAAATACCGCTCCCCCTTGTGCCCTTGCACCGGCAGCGGCCCCACCAAGTCCATGTGGACCAGCTCCAAAGGCTTCTTGCTCCTGCCAGCCACACTATGGAAAGGGAAACGGGTGAACTTTGAAAGCAAACAGATTTCACAGTTGTCATCGGGTGGCTGTCCGTTCAGCTTCAGACCCTTAACGGCTCCATCCTTCTCCAGCTGCTTCAGCAAAGGCATTGCCACATGCCCTAAGCGTCGGTGTGCCGTTGCCCAATCTGTCTTCCCAGATCTGGCCGACACTTTCACACCAACCCCTCCAACGGCATTGCACTCCCCCTGGGATGCAGACCCCTCTCCAGCCTGCCCCCCACCATGCCACGCCAGGGCCGGCAGCTGCCACATAGATCTGTACACGTCCTTGCTCTCGTGCAGATCCCAAAGCACCCGATTGCCCAGCTTCCCCTTATAAGTGCGTGCCCCATCCGTGTTGGTGTTCACCCCAGCCTTGCCAAGCTTACGGAGGGAGATAAGGTTGGCCTTCAGGTCGGGGACGAAGAGAACGTCGTGCAGCACCACCGGCTTGCCATCCGCTCCCTTAAACGCAGCTCGTCCCGCACCAGCCACCTTCAACATGTGTCCAGAGGCGGAGCACACTTCATTGATCGGTGCAGCTCGTACTTCGTCCAGCAGGTCCTTGCGCGGTGTCATCGTCCAAGCAGCGCCTGTGTCCAACACCCAATAGTCTAGGGGGTGCAGCTCTGCTCCAACTTTGGCAGAGGCGTCTCCTTGCTCCCCTTGTCTCCCACATGGAAGAATTGGCCCGCGGTGCGCTCCTTCTTCTTCTCCGCACCACCGTTGCCCTTCGGGTTGTTGTCGGACGAATCAGCGACCATGTTGGCGCCGTTTTTCTGGTTCCTCCGCGCGCCGCCATCCTGGTGACGATTCTGGGGGGTCCATCCATCGGGTTTCTTATAGCACAAAAACCAGGGGTGCCCTTCCTTCTCACAATACCAGCAACTCCCTTTCATTTTGCCACCAGCACCCGACTTGCCCCCACGTCCAGATTTCGCACCGCGACCCCAACCGGTACCTCCTTGTTGGTCGTTGGAGTCGTCGTCCTTCTTTGCACCGCGCCCAGCACCACCGAAGCCACGTCCTCTGCCACGTCGGCTCCCTTGCATCCCGTAGCCGCTGCTGCCGTCGTCTCCACCCCTCAGTTGGCGGCGACGGAAGTCCTCCTCCAGAATCTTCGTCCGCACCCACTCGAGCGTCCACAAGCTCTGGTTCTGCGGCAGGCTCAATCCGCTCGTAAATTGAAGCCACGATTCTGGCAGCAGCGAGAGCATCTTCAAGCACTTGGTCTGCTCCGGGTAGGTGATTCCCGCGGTCGCCAACTTCGCGTAGAGGTCGCGCATCTTGTCCAGGACTGGTTGCACCGGCTCTCCCTCGCTCAGGCGCAACGCGGACAGCTCCCTCTCCAGCATCAACGTTGCGACAACGGAGGTCGGGGCGTGCAGCTCCTTCAACACGGTCCACGCCTTCGGACCGCATTCAACCTCCGGCAGCAGGTGCATGACGTGGTGACGCTGGTTCAGCTCCAAACTCTGCGACATCAAATAGTAGCCAGCCGAGGAGCGCTCGTCCCAATCTTCCTGCAGCGTGGGGTCACTCGGTCTAGGCTCCTCCCCAATCATTAGTTTCAGCAAACCGATCTGACGGAAATATAATTGCATTTTCCAGGCCCAATCATCATAGCCCTCACCATTGAACTTCTCGACGGTGAAATTCTTCAGCACCTCCTTGACAAGCGAGCCCTGGTTTGTTCGCGCTCCCCTTGGCGCTGAAAGACCAGAATCTTGGCTGCCGCTACGATCTTGGGCTGAAGATTCACCAGCTCCCGCCGAGGTGTTGCCCGCCATAGCTACCTATAACGAGGATCACTATAACGCAGCTCTGATACCAGCTTGTTGGTGTAAGGGCCTAATAAACTCAAGCTATTAGGACTTAATCAAACTTAAAACCTCTCCTCGGGGTCACCTCCAAGGGTCCCTGGGTGCCTGGTACAAGACCAGCCCCTATCCTCGGGTCCGAGTTTGTAGAGAGAGGGATCAAGAAGGACTTAGTCAAAACAGCAAGAGTACCTTGAACGTCGCGCAGCGTGCCGTGCAGACCGTCGGTCAGATTAAGCTGAGAATTCGCTATATCGAAGCTCGCTCCAAGAGCTTTAAAATGAGCCAAGTTGCCTCGCGAAAAGTTCTGCCATTACTAAGTTATGGCTCGGACAGCGTTTGCCTAGCGTTGGAATGCTAGCATAATAGCGTTGACTCGGGTAGCATTCCGCCGTCGAATAGCGCAGAAACGAAATTCCAGCGAGGAAGGAATTCGCTTGAATCAATTTGACTATATTCAGGTACAAACAGAGAAGGATTAAATAGTTCTAGCTAGCAAGGACCTTGGGAATCAACCTGGGAACAACCAGGGATGATCCCAAATAATTCCAAGCAACAGAACCAACCTGGCTGGACAAAATAGCAGGTGGTAGGTTGGTAAACAACCTCTGGTTCTGTTTTTCCAACCTGGGAAAACAACAACCAGGTTCAGGTTCTAAAAACAGAACCTGTTTTGTCTTTGCCCAACCAGCCAAATGCTGGTTCCGCTGGTTTCCCCTGGCCTTGTAGCATGCAGATACAGAAAAACAACATCCAACCTTCACCTAAATTGTACCCCTATAGTGCCTTCCCTGCTACACTATAGTTAACCAAACAAAACAGTACAATTTCGAGTTGGATAGAACTGAATCTGCGCAATCAACTCAACCGAACTGCAAAGCTTCCATCTTGGGTTCCTTTGCGAGCTCGTCCTTTCTGCTTGCACTGTTCATAGCGCGTACAATGTTGTGCCGAAGCGCACATTGCGCGAGTACCTGCAAATGCATCAAGCGAAAAATGCGAAAGCAAACAAACACACGAACACACCATTCACACGCAAATGCATTCGCACACGCATACTCGTACAAACAGACGGCAGGATGTCGTGCAATGTAAATTTGCACCCAACAAAAAGTTCTGCCATTACTAAGTTATGGCTCGGACAGCGTTTGCCTAGCGTTGGAGTGCTAGCATACTAGCGTTGACTCGGGTAGCATTCCGCCGTCGAATAGCGCAGAAACGAAATTCCAGCGAGGAAGGAATTCGCTTGAATCAATTTGACTATGTTCAGGTACAAACAGAGAAGGATTAAATAGTTCTAGCTAGCAAGGACCTTGGGAATCAACCTGGGAACAACCAGGGATGATCCCAAATAATTCCAAGCAACAGAACCAACCTGGCTGGACAAAATAGCAGGTGGTAGGTTGGTAAACAACCTCTGGTTATGTTTTTCCAACCAGGGAAAACAACAACCAGGTTCAGGTTCTGAAAACAGAACCTGTTTTGACTTTGCCCAACCAGCCAAATGCTGGTTCCGCTGGTTTCCCCTGGCCTTGTAGCATGCAGATACAGACAAACAACATCCAACCTTCACCTAAATTGTACCCCTATAATGCCTTCCCTGCTACACTATAGTTAACCAAACAAAACAGTACAATTTCGAGTTGGATAGAACTGAATCTGCGCAATCAACTCAACCGAACTGCAAAGCTTCCATCTTGGGTTCCTTTGCGAGCTCGTCCTTTCTGCTTGCACTGTTCATAGCGCGTACAATGTTGTGCCGAAGCGCACATTGCGCGAGTACCTGCAAATGCATCAAGCGAAAATTGCGAAAGCAAACAAACACACGAACATTCCATTCACACCCAAATGCATTCGCACACGCATACTCGTACAAACAGATGGCAGGATGTCGTGCAATGCAAATTTGCACCCAACAGGGACCACCCCTAGACATATGAGGGGTGGGCCGGGGGGCACCACTCAGGCCGGGGGTGTCAGCCACAGCGGCGGCACAGGGGTCACCTAGGCTAGAAAGCGGTCCTGGTTCAAGGGAGAGGCGGGAACTACATGAGTAGGGATGCCGGTGGCATGCTGCTGACTCTTTGTTATGCTGTAGAGACAAAGCATGTTGGACCGCTATGTACCTTGTATCAATGAAGGACTGCTTGAGAGAGAGAGAGAGAGAGAGAGAGAGAGAGAGAGAGAGAGAGAGAGAGAGAGAGAGGAATAGCCTCTCCCCTCAGCCCTTAGCCTCTGCCCTTAGCCTCTGCCCTCGTCCTCTTAGGTACTTAAGTAGCTGCTAGTGCCTCCTTGGCTCATTATTCATTTGTGGGCCTGAAAAATTTCGCTCAATCGAGAGAGCGAGAGAGAGAGAGAGAGAGGGTTAGCCTCTGCCCTCTGCCCTTAGCCTCTGCCCTCGTCCTCTTAGGTACTTAAGTAGCTGCTAGTGCCTCCTTGGCTCATTATTCATTTGTGGGCCTGAAAAATTTCGCTCAATCGAGAGAGCGAGAGAGAGAGAGAGAGGGTTAGCCTCTGCCCTCTGCCCTTAGCCTCTGCCCTCGTCCTCTTAGGTACTTAAGTAGCTGCTAGTGCCTCCTTGGCTCATTATTCATTTGTGGGCCTGAAAAATTTCGCTCAATCGAGAGAGCGAGAGAGAGAGAGAGAGAGAGGGTTAGCCTCTGCCCTCTGCCCTTAGCCTCTGCCCTCGTCCTCTTAGGTACTTAAGTAGCTGCTAGTGCCTCCTTGGCTCATTATTCATTTGTGGGCCTGAAAAATTTCGCTCAATCGAGAGAGCGAGAGAGAGAGAGAGAGGGTTAGCCTCTGCCCTCTGCCCTTAGCCTCTGCCCTCGTCCTCTTAGGTACTTAAGTAGCTGCTAGTGCCTCCTTGGCTCATTATTCATTTGTGGGCCTGAAAAATTTCGCTCAATCGAGAGAGCGAGAGAGAGAGAGGGTTAGCCTCTGCCCTCTGCCCTTAGCCTCTGCCCTCGTCCTCTTAGGTACTTAAGTAGCTGCTAGTGCCTCCTTGGCTCATTATTCATTTGTGGGCCTGAAAAATTTCGCTCAATCGAGAGAGCGAGAGAGAGAGAGGGTTAGCCTCTGCCCTCTGCCCTTAGCCTCTGCCCTCGTCCTCTTAGGTACTTAAGTAGCTGCTAGTGCCTCCTTGGCTCATTATTCATTTGTGGGCCTGAAAAATTTCGCTCAATCGAGAGAGCGAGAGAGAGAGAGAGAGGGTTAGCCTCTGCCCTCTGCCCTTAGCCTCTGCCCTCGTCCTCTTAGGTACTTAAGTAGCTGCTAGTGCCTCCTTGGCTCATTATTCATTTGTGGGCCTGAAAAATTTCGCTCAATCGAGAGAGCGAGAGAGAGAGAGAGAGGGTTAGCCTCTGCCCTCTGCCCTTAGCCTCTGCCCTCGTCCTCTTAGGTACTTAAGTAGCTGCTAGTGCCTCCTTGGCTCATTATTCATTTGTGGGCCTGAAAAATTTCGCTCAATCGAGAGAGCGAGAGAGAGAGAGAGAGGGTTAGCCTCTGCCCTCTGCCCTTAGCCTCTGCCCTCGTCCTCTTAGGTACTTAAGTAGCTGCTAGTGCCTCCTTGGCTCATTATTCATTTGTGGGCCTGAAAAATTTCGCTCAATCGAGAGAGCGAGAGAGAGAGAGAGAGGGTTAGCCTCTGCCCTCTGCCCTTAGCCTCTGCCCTCGTCCTCTTAGGTACTTAAGTAGCTGCTAGTGCCTCCTTGGCTCATTATTCATTTGTGGGCCTGAAAAATTTCGCTCAATCGAGAGAGCGAGAGAGAGAGAGAGAGAGAGAGAGGGTTAGCCTCTGCCCTCTGCCCTTAGCCTCTGCCCTCGTCCTCTTAGGTACTTAAGTAGCTGCTAGTGCCTCCTTGGCTCATTATTCATTTGTGGGCCTGAAAAATTTCGCTCAATCGAGAGAGCGAGAGAGAGAGAGAGAGGGTTAGCCTCTGCCCTCTGCCCTTAGCCTCTGCCCTCGTCCTCTTAGGTACTTAAGTAGCTGCTAGTGCCTCCTTGGCTCATTATTCATTTGTGGGCCTGAAAAATTTCGCTCAATCGAGAGAGCGAGAGAGAGAGAGAGAGGGTTAGCCTCTGCCCTCTGCCCTTAGCCTCTGCCCTCGTCCTCTTAGGTACTTAATGTTTGTGTAAGGGCCTAATAAACTCAAGCTATTAGGACTTAATCAAACTTAAAACCTCTCCTCGGGGTCACCTCCAAGGGTCCCTGGGTGCCTGGTACAAGACCAGCCCCTATCCTCGGGTCCGAGTTTGTAGAGAGAGGGATCAAGAAGGACTTAGTCAAAACAGCAAGAGTACCTTGAACGTCGCGCAGCGTGCCGTGCAGACCGTCGGTCGGATTAAGCTGAGAATTCGCTATATCGAAGCTCGCTCCAAGAGCTTTAAAATGAGCCAAGTTGCCTTGCGAAAAGTTCTGCCATTACTAAGTTATGGCTCGGACAGCGTTTGCCTAGCGTTGGAGTGCTAGCATACTAGCGTTGACTCGGGTAGCATTCCGCCGTCGAATAGCGCAGAAACGAAATTCCAGCGATGAAGGAATTCGCTTGAATCAATTTGACTATATTCAGGTACAAACAGAGAAGGATTAAATAGTTCTAGCTAGCAAGGACCTTGGGAATCAACCTGGGAACAACCAGGGATGATCCCAAATAATTCCAAGCAACAGAACCAACCTGGCTGGACAAAATAGCAGGTGGTAGGTTGGTAAACAACCTCTGGTTCTGTTTTTCCAACCTGGGAAAACAACAACCAGGTTCAGGTTCTAAAAACAGAACCTGTTTTGTCTTTGCCCAACCAGCCAAATGCTGGTTCCGCTGGTTTCCCCTGGCCTTGTAGCATGCAGATACAGACAAACAACATCCAAACTTCACCTAAATTGTACCCCTATAGTGCCTTCCCTGCTACACTATAGTTAACCAAACAAAACAGTACAATTTCGAGTTGGATAGAACTGAATCTGCGCAATCAACTCAACCGAACTGCAAAGCTTCCATCTTGGGTTCCTTTGCGAGCTCGTCCTTTCTGCTTGCACTGTTCATAGCGCGTACAATGTTGTGCCGAAGCGCACATTGCGCGAGTACCTGCAAATGCATCAAGCGAAAAATGCAAAAGCAAACAAACACACGAACACACCATTCACACGCAAATGCATTCGCACACGCATGCTCGTACAAACAGACGGCAGGATGTCGTGCAATGTGCATTTGCACCCAACACACTCCCCCTCAGCCTGCCGGCTGCATCCCCATCATTCCATGCTAGTTCATGCTCATTCCACTCATGCGCACACAACGCCAATGAGGCTCATCCGCAAGCCTCTTGGTGAGAAAGTCTGCTGGCTGCTGGTGAGTCTTGATGTAGATCGGATGCACCGTCCCCCTCTTCACCTCCTTACGCAGCCAGTGCCACTTGATACGCATGTGCTTGTTCAGCCCATGAAGCACAGCGTTTCTGGCCATCCCAAGAGCCCCCTTGCTATCACAAAACAGCGGCGTAGCAACTTTCTGCTCCTGGCCAATCTCCTCTAACAGCCTCCTCAGCCAAATCACCTCCTTCACCCCATGGAACATCGCCATGTACTCTGATTCTACGGAAGAGAGTGCCGTCTCCGTCTGCTTCTTGGACAACCAACTAACAGGTCCTCCCCCAACTACGCAGATGTATCCTCCCACAGATGAGGAATCCTCCTTCTCAGAAGCCCATGTAGCATCGGTAAAGCAAGTGAGAAATAGCTTGCCTTCTCCAAGCCTCTCCCCCTTCTCTTTCAGCACCTCCACCCCTTTCTGCTTCACCTGTGCAGATGCGGAGTATTGAACTCCAATGCTTGGGTGAGAGTTCAGGTACTTCACCACACGCTCAGCTGCATCCACCTGCTCCTCTGATGGATTCTGCACCACCCTAGCCAGCTGCCCAACCGAGAAAGAGATGTCGGGCCTCGTGTGAACTGCTGCGTACAAGAGGCTGCCCACCAAGGACTGAAATTGCTGCTGCTCTTCAGCTTCAACCCCTTCATCCTCTGCAGCCTTCACAAGCTTGAATTCTGCTGGCAGGGGAGTTGCAACCTTGCGCTCATTCTCAATCCCATACTTCTCCCCTAGCTCCTTGATGAACTTCTCCTGGTGCAGCTTCAACCACCTGTGATCTGGATCCCTCTCCACGTGCATCCCGAGGTAGTACTTTACCTCCCCAAGGTTCTTGCACTTGAAGTTTTCCATCAGTTGCTGCTGCACTTTCTGGATCTCCTTCATGCTGCTGTTGAAGAGAAGAATGTCGTCCACATAGACCAGAAACAGCACCAGCTTCTCCCCCTCGCCCTTGAGAAAGAGGCTCTCATCACAGCTGCTGGTCCTGAATCCCATCTCCTCTAAAACAGCTGCCAACTTCTGGTACCAGCAGCGTGGCGCCTGCTTCAAGCCGTAGATGGACTTGTTGAGCTTGCACACCCTGCCCGTACCATCCTCATACCCAGGCGGCTGCGTCATGTACACATCCTCCTCTAAAATCCCATTCAGGAATGCCGTTGAAATATCCATCTGAATGATGAATTTTCCACTAACAGCTGCATCTGCCAACAAGACACGGAGGGTAGGGGGTTTGGCAGTGGGAGCAAAGATCTCGTTGAAGTCCTGCTTCTCCTTCTGCATAAACCCCTTCGCCACCAGCCTACTCTTGTAGATGGTGACCTGCCCCTTGTCATCGGTCTTGATCCTCAGCACCCACTTGCATTGTATCGCTTTCTTCCCATCAGGCAGCACCACCAGATCCCATGTCCTATTCTCCAGCAGACTCTGGTACTCAGCATCCCTAGAAGCCAGCCACTTGTCCCTATCTGGTCCAGCTAATGCCTCCTCCATGCTAGCTGGTTCCTCTGGTGCAGGGGCAAGAAAACAGTACGCAGGCTCATCCTCCTCATCCGGGTCATAGCCATGAGGTAGAATCAGCAATGCCTCTTCGGTCCCTAGCTGCTGCTCTGCTGCATCAGTTCCTGCAGTCAGCTTCTTAGTAGCCATACGGGTACGTCCTGGCCTGGAGACGGGTGTCTCCCATCCCTTCATAACGACACCCTTCGGCTTCTTAGTTTTTCCCTGCTGCTTCTCTCCTCCCTCGGGTCCAGCAGCTCCACTAGTGCTGCCGCCAGTTTCCACACCATTTTCTCCACCAGCAGGTGCCTCCTGTACCTTCTCTCCATCACCATTCCCCGCAGCTGCCTCCTCTCCCTCCTCCCACACACTAGGAGTCAGGTCCAGCTGCATGGTGATCTGCTCCATCTGCTGGGACACCCTTGCCTCCGGCTGTTTCTCCCAGCTCCCATACATCATGCCCTCAATGAATTTCACATCCCTGCTGTCAAACAACACACCCTTGGATGGTTCCCACAGCAGCCATCCCTTGCTCTCAGCAGCCAGCCCCAAATGCACACACCAGATTGCACTCGCCCCCAACTTACTGCGGTAGATCTTGGGGACGTGGGCGACTGCCATGCAACCGAACACCCTCAGCATGTCCACCGGCGGCTTCCTCCCAAGCCACCTCTCCAAAGGCACCCACGAGTCATCCCCAACCTTGGTGAGCACCCTGTTCCTAGCGACAGTGGCGTGCCGGACAGCATGAGGCCACATAGAATTGCTCAGCCCAGATTCTATGAGCAGCGCCCTAGCTGTCTCCAGAATGGTCCGGTTTGCCCGTTCTGCTACACCATTGGACTGTGGGGTATAAGCCGTGGTCAGCTCTCTCTGGATGCCCTGCTTCTTGAGCCAGGCCGTCATTTCAGCTCCAAGGAACTCACCACCCCGGTCTGTCCTAATCCGCTTCACTACACACTCCGCCTGCTTCTCCACGAATGGCAGCCAATCGTCCCGTATCGTGGAGGCGGCGTGGTCCTTCTGCTTCAGCGGATACGCCCACATCAGCCTGCTCCAGTCATCCACAATTGTAAGAAAATACCGCTCCCCCTTGTGCCCTTGCACCGGCAGCGGCCCCACCAAGTCCATGTGGACCAGCTCCAAAGGCTTCTTGCTCCTGCCAGCCACACTATGGAAAGGGAAACGGGTGAACTTTGAAAGCAAACAGATTTCACAGTTGTCATCGGGTGGCTGTCCGTTCAGCTTCAGACCCTTAACGGCTCCATCCTTCTCCAGCTGCTTCAGCAAAGGCATTGCCACATGCCCTAAGCGCCGGTGTGCCGTTGCCCAATCTGTCTCCCCAGATCTGGCCGACACTTTCACACCAACCCCTCCAACGGCATTGCACTCCCCCTGGGATGCAGACCCCTCTCCAGCCTGCCCCCCACCATGCCACGCCAGGGCCGGCAGCTGCCACATAGATCTGTACACGTCCTTGCTCTCGTGCAGATCCCAAAGCACCCGATTGCCCAGCTTCCCCTTATAAGTGCGTGCCCCATCCGTGTTGGTGTTCACCCCAGCCTTGCCAAGCTTACGGAGGGAGATAAGGTTGGCCTTCAGGTCGGGGACGAAGAGAACGTCGTGCAGCACCACCGGCTTGCCATCCGCTCCCTTAAACGCAGCTCGTCCCGCACCAGCCACCTTCAACATGTGTCCAGAGGCGGAGCACACTTCATTGATCGGTGCAGCTCGTACTTCGTCCAGCAGGTCCTTGCGCGGCGTCATCGTCCAAGCAGCGCCTGTGTCCAACACCCAATAGTCTAGGGGGTGCAGCTCTGCTCCAACTTTGGCAGAGGCGTCTCCTTGCTCCCCCTTGTCTCCCACATGGAAGAACTGGCCCGCGGTGCGCTCCTTCTTCTTCTCCGCACCGCCGTTGCCCTTCGGGTTGTTGTCGGACGAATCAGCGACCATGTTGGCGCCGTTTTTCTGGTTCCTCCGCGCGCCGCCATCCTGGTGACGATTCTGGGGGGTCCATCCATCGGGTTTCTTATAGCACAAAAACCAGGGGTGCCCTTCCTTCTCACAATACCAGCAACTCCCTTTCATTTTGCCACCAGCACCCGACTTGCCCCCACGTCCAGATTTCGCACCGCGACCCCAACCGGTACCTCCTTGTTGGTCGTTGGAGTCGTCGTCTTTCTTTGCACCGCGTCCAGCACCACCAAAGCCACGTCCTCTGCCACGTCGGCTCCCTTGCATCCCGTAGCTGCTGCTGCCGTCGTCTCCACCCCTCAGTTGGCGGCGACGGAAGTCCTCCTCCAGAATCTTCGTCCGCACCCACTCGAGCGTCCACAAGCTCTGGTTCTGCGGCAGGCTCAATCCGCTCGTAAATTGAAGCCACGATTCTGGCAGCAGCGAAAGCATCTTCAAGCACTTGGTCTGCTCCGGGTAGGTGATTCCCGCGGTCGCCAACTTCGCGTAGAGGTCGCGCATCTTGTCCAGGACTGGTTGCACCGGCTCTCCTTCGCTCAGGCGCAACGCGGACAGCTCCCTCTCCAGCATCAACGTTGCGACAACGGAGGTAGGGGCGTGCAGCTCCTTCAACACGGTCCACGCCTTCGGACCGCATTCAACCTCCGGCAGCAGGTGCATGACGTGGTGACGCTGGTTCAGCTCCAAACTCTGCGACATCAAATAGTAGCCAGCCGAGGAGCGCTCGTCCCAATCTTCCTGCAGCGTGGGGTCACTCGGTCTAGGCTCCTCCCCAATCATTAGTTTCAGCAAACCGATCTGACGGAAATATAATTGCATTTTCCAGGCCCAATCATCATAGCCCTCACCATTGAACTTCTCGACGGTGAAATTCTTCAGCACCTCCTTGACAAGCGAGCCCTGGTTTGTTCGCGCTCCCCTTGGCGCTGAAAGACCAGAATCTTGGCTGCCGCTACGATCTTGGGCTGAAGATTCACCAGCTGCCGCCGAGGTGTTGCCCGCCATAGCTACCTATAACGAGGATCACTATAACGCAGTTCTGATACCAGCTTGTTGGTGTAAGGGCCTAATAAACTCAAGCTATTAGGACTTAATCAAACTTAAAACCTCTCCTCGGGGTCACCTCCAAGGGTCCCTGGGTGCCTGGTACAAGACCAGCCCCTATCCTCGGGTCCGAGTTTGTAGAGAGAGGGATCAAGAAGGACTTAGTCAAAACAGCAAGAGTACCTTGAACGTCGCGCAGCGTGCCGTGCAGACCGTCGGTCGGATTAAGCTGAGAATTCGCTATATCGAAGCTCGCTCCAAGAGCTTTAAAATGAGCCAAGTTGCCTCGCGAAAAGTTCTGCCATTACTAAGTTATGGCTCGGACAGCGTTTGCCTAGCGTTGGAGTGCTAGCATACTAGCGTTGACTCGGGTAGCATTCCGCCATCGAATAGCGCAGAAACGAAATTCCAGCGATGAAGGAATTCGCTTGAATCAATTTGACTATATTCAGGTACAAACAGAGAAGGATTAAATAGTTCTAGCTAGCAAGGACCTTGGGAATCAACCTGGGAACAACCAGGGATGATCCCAAATAATTCCAAGCAACAGAACCAACCTGGCTGGACAAAATAGCAGGTGGTAGGTTGGTAAACAACCTTTGGTTCTGTTTTTCCAACCTGGGAAAACAACAACCAGGTTCAGGTTCTAAAAACAGAACCTGTTTTGTCTTTGCCCAACCAGCCAAATGCTGGTTCCGCTGGTTTCCCCTGGCCTTGTAGCATGCAGATACAGACAAACAACATCCAACCTTCACCTAAATTGTACCCCTATAGTGCCTTCCCTGCTACACTATAGTTAACCAAACAAAACAGTACAATTTCGAGTTGGATAGAACTGAATCTGCGCAATCAACTCAATCGAACTGCAAAGCTTCCATCTTGGGTTCCTTTGCGAGCTCGTCCTTTCTGCTTGCACTGTTCATAGCGCGTACAATGTTGTGCCGAAGCGCACATTGCGCGAGTACCTGCAAATGCATCAAGCGAAAAATGCAAAAGCAAACAAACACACGAACACACCATTCACACGCAAATGCATTCGCACACGCATGCTCGTACAAACAGACGGCAGGATGTCGTGCAATGTGCATTTGCACCCAACACTTAAGTAGCTGCTAGTGCCTCCTTGGCTCATTATTCATTTGTGGGCCTGAAAAATTTCGCTCAATCGAGAGAGCGAGAGAGAGAGAGAGGGTTAGCCTCTGCCCTCTGCCCTTAGCCTCTGCCCTCGTCCTCTTAGGTACTTAAGTAGCTGCTAGTGCCTCCTTGGCTCATTATTCATTTGTGGGCCTGAAAAATTTCGCTCCAGGGTTAGCCTCTGCCCTCTGCCCTTAGCCTCTGCCCTCGTCCTCTTAGGTACTTAAGTAGCTGCTAGTGCCTCCTTGGCTCATTATTCATTTGTGGGCCTGAAAAATTTCGCTCAATCGAGAGAGCGAGAGAGAGAGAGAGAGGGTTAGCCTCTGCCCTCTGCCCTTAGCCTCTGCCCTCGTCCTCTTAGGTACTTAAGTAGCTGCTAGTGCCTCCTTGGCTCATTATTCATTTGTGGGCCTGAAAAATTTCGCTCAATCGAGAGAGCGAGAGAGAGAGAGAGAGGGTTAGCCTCTGCCCTCTGCCCTTAGCCTCTGCCCTCGTCCTCTTAGGTACTTAAGTAGCTGCTAGTGCCTCCTTGGCTCATTATTCATTTGTGGGCCTGAAAAATTTCGCTCAATCGAGAGAGCGAGAGAGAGAGAGAGAGAGGGTTAGCCTCTGCCCTCTGCCCTTAGCCTCTGCCCTCGTCCTCTTAGGTACTTAAGTAGCTGCTAGTGCCTCCTTGGCTCATTATTCATTTGTGGGCCTGAAAAATTTCGCTCAATCGAGAGAGCGAGAGAGAGAGAGAGAGAGGGTTAGCCTCTGCCCTCTGCCCTTAGCCTCTGCCCTCGTCCTCTTAGGTACTTAAGTAGCTGCTAGTGCCTCCTTGGCTCATTATTCATTTGTGGGCCTGAAAAATTTCGCTCAATCGAGAGAGCGAGAGAGAGAGAGAGAGGGTTAGCCTCTGCCCTCTGCCCTTAGCCTCTGCCCTCGTCCTCTTAGGTACTTAAGTAGCTGCTAGTGCCTCCTTGGCTCATTATTCATTTGTGGGCCTGAAAAATTTCGCTCAATCGAGAGAGCGAGAGAGAGAGAGAGAGGGTTAGCCTCTGCCCTCTGCCCTTAGCCTCTGCCCTCGTCCTCTTAGGTACTTAAGTAGCTGCTAGTGCCTCCTTGGCTCATTATTCATTTGTGGGCCTGAAAAATTTCGCTCAATCGAGAGAGCGAGAGAGAGAGAGAGAGGGTTAGCCTCTGCCCTCTGCCCTTAGCCTCTGCCCTCGTCCTCTTAGGTACTTAAGTAGCTGCTAGTGCCTCCTTGGCTCATTATTCATTTGTGGGCCTGAAAAATTTCGCTCAATCGAGAGAGCGAGAGAGAGAGAGAGAGGGTTAGCCTCTGCCCTCTGCCCTTAGCCTCTGCCCTCGTCCTCTTAGGTACTTAAGTAGCTGCTAGTGCCTCCTTGGCTCATTATTCATTTGTGGGCCTGAAAAATTTCGCTCAATCGAGAGAGCGAGAGAGAGAGAGAGAGGGTTAGCCTCTGCCCTCTGCCCTTAGCCTCTGCCCTCGTCCTCTTAGGTACTTAAGTAGCTGCTAGTGCCTCCTTGGCTCATTATTCATTTGTGGGCCTGAAAAATTTCGCTCAATCGAGAGAGAGCGAGAGAGAGAGAGAGAGGGTTAGCCTCTGCCCTCTGCCCTTAGCCTCTGCCCTCGTCCTCTTAGGTACTTAAGTAGCTGCTAGTGCCTCCTTGGCTCATTATTCATTTGTGGGCCTGAAAAATTTCGCTCAATCGAGAGAGCGAGAGAGAGAGAGAGAGGGTTAGCCTCTGCCCTCTGCCCTTAGCCTCTGCCCTCGTCCTCTTAGGTACTTAAGTAGCTGCTAGTGCCTCCTTGGCTCATTATTCATTTGTGGGCCTGAAAAATTTCGCTCAATCGAGAGAGCGAGAGAGAGAGAGAGAGGGTTAGCCTCTGCCCTCTGCCCTTAGCCTCTGCCCTCGTCCTCTTAGGTACTTAAGTAGCTGCTAGTGCCTCCTTGGCTCATTATTCATTTGTGGGCCTGAAAAATTTCGCTCAATCGAGAGAGCGAGAGAGAGAGAGAGAGGGTTAGCCTCTGCCCTCTGCCCTTAGCCTCTGCCCTCGTCCTCTTAGGTACTTAAGTAGCTGCTAGTGCCTCCTTGGCTCATTATTCATTTGTGGGCCTGAAAAATTTCGCTCAATCGAGAGAGCGAGAGAGAGAGAGAGAGGGTTAGCCTCTGCCCTCTGCCCTTAGCCTCTGCCCTCGTCCTCTTAGGTACTTAAGTAGCTGCTAGTGCCTCCTTGGCTCATTATTCATTTGTGGGCCTGAAAAATTTCGCTCAATCGAGAGAGCGAGAGAGAGAGAGAGAGAGGGTTAGCCTCTGCCCTCTGCCCTTAGCCTCTGCCCTCGTCCTCTTAGGTACTTAAGTAGCTGCTAGTGCCTCCTTGGCTCATTATTCATTTGTGGGCCTGAAAAATTTCGCTCAATCGAGAGAGCGAGAGAGAGAGAGAGAGGGTTAGCCTCTGCCCTCTGCCCTTAGCCTCTGCCCTCGTCCTCTTAGGTACTTAAGTAGCTGCTAGTGCCTCCTTGGCTCATTATTCATTTGTGGGCCTGAAAAATTTCGCTCAATCGAGAGAGCGAGAGAGAGAGAGAGAGGGTTAGCCTCTGCCCTCTGCCCTTAGCCTCTGCCCTCGTCCTCTTAGGTACTTAAGTAGCTGCTAGTGCCTCCTTGGCTCATTATTCATTTGTGGGCCTGAAAAATTTCGCTCAATCGAGAGAGCGAGAGAGAGAGAGAGAGGGTTAGCCTCTGCCCTCTGCCCTTAGCCTCTGCCCTCGTCCTCTTAGGTACTTAAGTAGCTGCTAGTGCCTCCTTGGCTCATTATTCATTTGTGGGCCTGAAAAATTTCGCTCAATCGAGAGAGCGAGAGAGAGAGAGAGAGGGTTAGCCTCTGCCCTCTGCCCTTAGCCTCTGCCCTCGTCCTCTTAGGTACTTAAGTAGCTGCTAGTGCCTCCTTGGCTCATTATTCATTTGTGGGCCTGAAAAATTTCGCTCAATCGAGAGAGCGAGAGAGAGAGAGAGAGGGTTAGCCTCTGCCCTCTGCCCTTAGCCTCTGCCCTCGTCCTCTTAGGTACTTAAGTAGCTGCTAGTGCCTCCTTGGCTCATTATTCATTTGTGGGCCTGAAAAATTTCGCTCAATCGAGAGAGCGAGAGAGAGAGAGAGAGGGTTAGCCTCTGCCCTCTGCCCTTAGCCTCTGCCCTCGTCCTCTTAGGTACTTAAGTAGCTGCTAGTGCCTCCTTGGCTCATTATTCATTTGTGGGCCTGAAAAATTTCGCTCAATCGAGAGAGCGAGAGAGAGAGAGAGAGGGTTAGCCTCTGCCCTCTGCCCTTAGCCTCTGCCCTCGTCCTCTTAGGTACTTAAGTAGCTGCTAGTGCCTCCTTGGCTCATTATTCATTTGTGGGCCTGAAAAATTTCGCTCAATCGAGAGAGCGAGAGAGAGAGAGAGAGAGGGTTAGCCTCTGCCCTCTGCCCTTAGCCTCTGCCCTCGTCCTCTTAGGTACTTAAGTAGCTGCTAGTGCCTCCTTGGCTCATTATTCATTTGTGGGCCTGAAAAATTTCGCTCAATCGAGAGAGCGAGAGAGAGAGAGAGAGGGTTAGCCTCTGCCCTCTGCCCTTAGCCTCTGCCCTCGTCCTCTTAGGTACTTAAGTAGCTGCTAGTGCCTCCTTGGCTCATTATTCATTTGTGGGCCTGAAAAATTTCGCTCAATCGAGAGAGCGAGAGAGAGAGAGAGAGGGTTAGCCTCTGCCCTCTGCCCTTAGCCTCTGCCCTCGTCCTCTTAGGTACTTAAGTAGCTGCTAGTGCCTCCTTGGCTCATTATTCATTTGTGGGCCTGAAAAATTTCGCTCAATCGAGAGAGCGAGAGAGAGAGAGAGAGGGTTAGCCTCTGCCCTCTGCCCTTAGCCTCTGCCCTCGTCCTCTTAGGTACTTAAGTAGCTGCTAGTGCCTCCTTGGCTCATTATTCATTTGTGGGCCTGAAAAATTTCGCTCAATCGAGAGAGCGAGAGAGAGAGAGAGAGGGTTAGCCTCTGCCCTCTGCCCTTAGCCTCTGCCCTCGTCCTCTTAGGTACTTAAGTAGCTGCTAGTGCCTCCTTGGCTCATTATTCATTTGTGGGCCTGAAAAATTTCGCTCAATCGAGAGAGCGAGAGAGAGAGAGAGAGGGTTAGCCTCTGCCCTCTGCCCTTAGCCTCTGCCCTCGTCCTCTTAGGTACTTAAGTAGCTGCTAGTGCCTCCTTGGCTCATTATTCATTTGTGGGCCTGAAAAATTTCGCTCAATCGAGAGAGCGAGAGAGAGAGAGAGAGGGTTAGCCTCTGCCCTCTGCCCTTAGCCTCTGCCCTCGTCCTCTTAGGTACTTAAGTAGCTGCTAGTGCCTCCTTGGCTCATTATTCATTTGTGGGCCTGAAAAATTTCGCTCAATCGAGAGAGCGAGAGAGAGAGAGAGAGGGTTAGCCTCTGCCCTCTGCCCTTAGCCTCTGCCCTCGTCCTCTTAGGTACTTAAGTAGCTGCTAGTGCCTCCTTGGCTCATTATTCATTTGTGGGCCTGAAAAATTTCGCTCAATCGAGAGAGCGAGAGAGAGAGAGAGAGGGTTAGCCTCTGCCCTCTGCCCTTAGCCTCTGCCCTCGTCCTCTTAGGTACTTAAGTAGCTGCTAGTGCCTCCTTGGCTCATTATTCATTTGTGGGCCTGAAAAATTTCGCTCAATCGAGAGAGCGAGAGAGAGAGAGAGAGGGTTAGCCTCTGCCCTCTGCCCTTAGCCTCTGCCCTCGTCCTCTTAGGTACTTAAGTAGCTGCTAGTGCCTCCTTGGCTCATTATTCATTTGTGGGCCTGAAAAATTTCGCTCAATCGAGAGAGCGAGAGAGAGAGAGAGAGGGTTAGCCTCTGCCCTCTGCCCTTAGCCTCTGCCCTCGTCCTCTTAGGTACTTAAGTAGCTGCTAGTGCCTCCTTGGCTCATTATTCATTTGTGGGCCTGAAAAATTTCGCTCAATCGAGAGAGCGAGAGAGAGAGAGAGAGGGTTAGCCTCTGCCCTCTGCCCTTAGCCTCTGCCCTCGTCCTCTTAGGTACTTAAGTAGCTGCTAGTGCCTCCTTGGCTCATTATTCATTTGTGGGCCTGAAAAATTTCGCTCAATCGAGAGAGCGAGAGAGAGAGAGAGAGGGTTAGCCTCTGCCCTCTGCCCTTAGCCTCTGCCCTCGTCCTCTTAGGTACTTAAGTAGCTGCTAGTGCCTCCTTGGCTCATTATTCATTTGTGGGCCTGAAAAATTTCGCTCAATCGAGAGAGCGAGAGAGAGAGAGAGAGGGTTAGCCTCTGCCCTCTGCCCTTAGCCTCTGCCCTCGTCCTCTTAGGTACTTAAGTAGCTGCTAGTGCCTCCTTGGCTCATTATTCATTTGTGGGCCTGAAAAATTTCGCTCAATCGAGAGAGCGAGAGAGAGAGAGAGAGGGTTAGCCTCTGCCCTCTGCCCTTAGCCTCTGCCCTCGTCCTCTTAGGTACTTAAGTAGCTGCTAGTGCCTCCTTGGCTCATTATTCATTTGTGGGCCTGAAAAATTTCGCTCAATCGAGAGAGCGAGAGAGAGAGAGAGAGGGTTAGCCTCTGCCCTCTGCCCTTAGCCTCTGCCCTCGTCCTCTTAGGTACTTAAGTAGCTGCTAGTGCCTCCTTGGCTCATTATTCATTTGTGGGCCTGAAAAATTTCGCTCAATCGAGAGAGCGAGAGAGAGAGAGAGAGGGTTAGCCTCTGCCCTCTGCCCTTAGCCTCTGCCCTCGTCCTCTTAGGTACTTAAGTAGCTGCTAGTGCCTCCTTGGCTCATTATTCATTTGTGGGCCTGAAAAATTTCGCTCAATCGAGAGAGCGAGAGAGAGAGAGAGAGGGTTAGCCTCTGCCCTCTGCCCTTAGCCTCTGCCCTCGTCCTCTTAGGTACTTAAGTAGCTGCTAGTGCCTCCTTGGCTCATTATTCATTTGTGGGCCTGAAAAATTTCGCTCAATCGAGAGAGCGAGAGAGAGAGAGAGAGGGTTAGCCTCTGCCCTCTGCCCTTAGCCTCTGCCCTCGTCCTCTTAGGTACTTAAGTAGCTGCTAGTGCCTCCTTGGCTCATTATTCATTTGTGGGCCTGAAAAATTTCGCTCAATCGAGAGAGCGAGAGAGAGAGAGAGAGGGTTAGCCTCTGCCCTCTGCCCTTAGCCTCTGCCCTCGTCCTCTTAGGTACTTAAGTAGCTGCTAGTGCCTCCTTGGCTCATTATTCATTTGTGGGCCTGAAAAATTTCGCTCAATCGAGAGAGCGAGAGAGAGAGAGAGAGGGTTAGCCTCTGCCCTCTGCCCTTAGCCTCTGCCCTCGTCCTCTTAGGTACTTAAGTAGCTGCTAGTGCCTCCTTGGCTCATTATTCATTTGTGGGCCTGAAAAATTTCGCTCAATCGAGAGAGCGAGAGAGAGAGAGAGAGGGTTAGCCTCTGCCCTCTGCCCTTAGCCTCTGCCCTCGTCCTCTTAGGTACTTAAGTAGCTGCTAGTGCCTCCTTGGCTCATTATTCATTTGTGGGCCTGAAAAATTTCGCTCAATCGAGAGAGCGAGAGAGAGAGAGAGAGGGTTAGCCTCTGCCCTCTGCCCTTAGCCTCTGCCCTCGTCCTCTTAGGTACTTAAGTAGCTGCTAGTGCCTCCTTGGCTCATTATTCATTTGTGGGCCTGAAAAATTTCGCTCAATCGAGAGAGCGAGAGAGAGAGAGAGAGGGTTAGCCTCTGCCCTCTGCCCTTAGCCTCTGCCCTCGTCCTCTTAGGTACTTAAGTAGCTGCTAGTGCCTCCTTGGCTCATTATTCATTTGTGGGCCTGAAAAATTTCGCTCAATCGAGAGAGCGAGAGAGAGAGAGAGAGGGTTAGCCTCTGCCCTCTGCCCTTAGCCTCTGCCCTCGTCCTCTTAGGTACTTAAGTAGCTGCTAGTGCCTCCTTGGCTCATTATTCATTTGTGGGCCTGAAAAATTTCGCTCAATCGAGAGAGCGAGAGAGAGAGAGAGAGGGTTAGCCTCTGCCCTCTGCCCTTAGCCTCTGCCCTCGTCCTCTTAGGTACTTAAGTAGCTGCTAGTGCCTCCTTGGCTCATTATTCATTTGTGGGCCTGAAAAATTTCGCTCAATCGAGAGAGCGAGAGAGAGAGAGAGAGGGTTAGCCTCTGCCCTCTGCCCTTAGCCTCTGCCCTCGTCCTCTTAGGTACTTAAGTAGCTGCTAGTGCCTCCTTGGCTCATTATTCATTTGTGGGCCTGAAAAATTTCGCTCAATCGAGAGAGCGAGAGAGAGAGAGAGAGGGTTAGCCTCTGCCCTCTGCCCTTAGCCTCTGCCCTCGTCCTCTTAGGTACTTAAGTAGCTGCTAGTGCCTCCTTGGCTCATTATTCATTTGTGGGCCTGAAAAATTTCGCTCAATCGAGAGAGCGAGAGAGAGAGAGAGAGGGTTAGCCTCTGCCCTCTGCCCTTAGCCTCTGCCCTCGTCCTCTTAGGTACTTAAGTAGCTGCTAGTGCCTCCTTGGCTCATTATTCATTTGTGGGCCTGAAAAATTTCGCTCAATCGAGAGAGCGAGAGAGAGAGAGAGAGGGTTAGCCTCTGCCCTCTGCCCTTAGCCTCTGCCCTCGTCCTCTTAGGTACTTAAGTAGCTGCTAGTGCCTCCTTGGCTCATTATTCATTTGTGGGCCTGAAAAATTTCGCTCAATCGAGAGAGCGAGAGAGAGAGAGAGAGGGTTAGCCTCTGCCCTCTGCCCTTAGCCTCTGCCCTCGTCCTCTTAGGTACTTAAGTAGCTGCTAGTGCCTCCTTGGCTCATTATTCATTTGTGGGCCTGAAAAATTTCGCTCAATCGAGAGAGCGAGAGAGAGAGAGAGAGGGTTAGCCTCTGCCCTCTGCCCTTAGCCTCTGCCCTCGTCCTCTTAGGTACTTAAGTAGCTGCTAGTGCCTCCTTGGCTCATTATTCATTTGTGGGCCTGAAAAATTTCGCTCAATCGAGAGAGCGAGAGAGAGAGAGAGAGAGGGTTAGCCTCTGCCCTCTGCCCTTAGCCTCTGCCCTCGTCCTCTTAGGTACTTAAGTAGCTGCTAGTGCCTCCTTGGCTCATTATTCATTTGTGGGCCTGAAAAATTTCGCTCAATCGAGAGAGCGAGAGAGAGAGAGAGAGGGTTAGCCTCTGCCCTCTGCCCTTAGCCTCTGCCCTCGTCCTCTTAGGTACTTAAGTAGCTGCTAGTGCCTCCTTGGCTCATTATTCATTTGTGGGCCTGAAAAATTTCGCTCAATCGAGAGAGCGAGAGAGAGAGAGAGAGGGTTAGCCTCTGCCCTCTGCCCTTAGCCTCTGCCCTCGTCCTCTTAGGTACTTAAGTAGCTGCTAGTGCCTCCTTGGCTCATTATTCATTTGTGGGCCTGAAAAATTTCGCTCAATCGAGAGAGCGAGAGAGAGAGAGAGAGGGTTAGCCTCTGCCCTCTGCCCTTAGCCTCTGCCCTCGTCCTCTTAGGTACTTAAGTAGCTGCTAGTGCCTCCTTGGCTCATTATTCATTTGTGGGCCTGAAAAATTTCGCTCAATCGAGAGAGCGAGAGAGAGAGAGAGAGAGGGTTAGCCTCTGCCCTCTGCCCTTAGCCTCTGCCCTCGTCCTCTTAGGTACTTAAGTAGCTGCTAGTGCCTCCTTGGCTCATTATTCATTTGTGGGCCTGAAAAATTTCGCTCAATCGAGAGAGCGAGAGAGAGAGAGAGAGGGTTAGCCTCTGCCCTCTGCCCTTAGCCTCTGCCCTCGTCCTCTTAGGTACTTAAGTAGCTGCTAGTGCCTCCTTGGCTCATTATTCATTTGTGGGCCTGAAAAATTTCGCTCAATCGAGAGAGCGAGAGAGAGAGAGAGAGGGTTAGCCTCTGCCCTCTGCCCTTAGCCTCTGCCCTCGTCCTCTTAGGTACTTAAGTAGCTGCTAGTGCCTCCTTGGCTCATTATTCATTTGTGGGCCTGAAAAATTTCGCTCAATCGAGAGAGCGAGAGAGAGAGAGAGAGGGTTAGCCTCTGCCCTCTGCCCTTAGCCTCTGCCCTCGTCCTCTTAGGTACTTAAGTAGCTGCTAGTGCCTCCTTGGCTCATTATTCATTTGTGGGCCTGAAAAATTTCGCTCAATCGAGAGAGCGAGAGAGAGAGAGAGAGGGTTAGCCTCTGCCCTCTGCCCTTAGCCTCTGCCCTCGTCCTCTTAGGTACTTAAGTAGCTGCTAGTGCCTCCTTGGCTCATTATTCATTTGTGGGCCTGAAAAATTTCGCTCAATCGAGAGAGCGAGAGAGAGAGAGAGAGAGGGTTAGCCTCTGCCCTCTGCCCTTAGCCTCTGCCCTCGTCCTCTTAGGTACTTAAGTAGCTGCTAGTGCCTCCTTGGCTCATTATTCATTTGTGGGCCTGAAAAATTTCGCTCAATCGAGAGAGCGAGAGAGAGAGAGAGAGGGTTAGCCTCTGCCCTCTGCCCTTAGCCTCTGCCCTCGTCCTCTTAGGTACTTAAGTAGCTGCTAGTGCCTCCTTGGCTCATTATTCATTTGTGGGCCTGAAAAATTTCGCTCAATCGAGAGAGCGAGAGAGAGAGAGAGAGGGTTAGCCTCTGCCCTCTGCCCTTAGCCTCTGCCCTCGTCCTCTTAGGTACTTAAGTAGCTGCTAGTGCCTCCTTGGCTCATTATTCATTTGTGGGCCTGAAAAATTTCGCTCAATCGAGAGAGCGAGAGAGAGAGAGAGAGGGTTAGCCTCTGCCCTCTGCCCTTAGCCTCTGCCCTCGTCCTCTTAGGTACTTAAGTAGCTGCTAGTGCCTCCTTGGCTCATTATTCATTTGTGGGCCTGAAAAATTTCGCTCAATCGAGAGAGCGAGAGAGAGAGAGAGAGGGTTAGCCTCTGCCCTCTGCCCTTAGCCTCTGCCCTCGTCCTCTTAGGTACTTAAGTAGCTGCTAGTGCCTCCTTGGCTCATTATTCATTTGTGGGCCTGAAAAATTTCGCTCAATCGAGAGAGCGAGAGAGAGAGAGAGAGGGTTAGCCTCTGCCCTCTGCCCTTAGCCTCTGCCCTCGTCCTCTTAGGTACTTAAGTAGCTGCTAGTGCCTCCTTGGCTCATTATTCATTTGTGGGCCTGAAAAATTTCGCTCAATCGAGAGAGCGAGAGAGAGAGAGAGAGGGTTAGCCTCTGCCCTCTGCCCTTAGCCTCTGCCCTCGTCCTCTTAGGTACTTAAGTAGCTGCTAGTGCCTCCTTGGCTCATTATTCATTTGTGGGCCTGAAAAATTTCGCTCAATCGAGAGAGCGAGAGAGAGAGAGAGAGGGTTAGCCTCTGCCCTCTGCCCTTAGCCTCTGCCCTCGTCCTCTTAGGTACTTAAGTAGCTGCTAGTGCCTCCTTGGCTCATTATTCATTTGTGGGCCTGAAAAATTTCGCTCAATCGAGAGAGCGAGAGAGAGAGAGAGAGAGGGTTAGCCTCTGCCCTCTGCCCTTAGCCTCTGCCCTCGTCCTCTTAGGTACTTAAGTAGCTGCTAGTGCCTCCTTGGCTCATTATTCATTTGTGGGCCTGAAAAATTTCGCTCAATCGAGAGAGCGAGAGAGAGAGAGAGAGGGTTAGCCTCTGCCCTCTGCCCTTAGCCTCTGCCCTCGTCCTCTTAGGTACTTAAGTAGCTGCTAGTGCCTCCTTGGCTCATTATTCATTTGTGGGCCTGAAAAATTTCGCTCAATCGAGAGAGCGAGAGAGAGAGAGAGAGGGTTAGCCTCTGCCCTCTGCCCTTAGCCTCTGCCCTCGTCCTCTTAGGTACTTAAGTAGCTGCTAGTGCCTCCTTGGCTCATTATTCATTTGTGGGCCTGAAAAATTTCGCTCAATCGAGAGAGCGAGAGAGAGAGAGAGAGGGTTAGCCTCTGCCCTCTGCCCTTAGCCTCTGCCCTCGTCCTCTTAGGTACTTAAGTAGCTGCTAGTGCCTCCTTGGCTCATTATTCATTTGTGGGCCTGAAAAATTTCGCTCAATCGAGAGAGCGAGAGAGAGAGAGAGAGGGTTAGCCTCTGCCCTCTGCCCTTAGCCTCTGCCCTCGTCCTCTTAGGTACTTAAGTAGCTGCTAGTGCCTCCTTGGCTCATTATTCATTTGTGGGCCTGAAAAATTTCGCTCAATCGAGAGAGCGAGAGAGAGAGAGAGAGAGGGTTAGCCTCTGCCCTCTGCCCTTAGCCTCTGCCCTCGTCCTCTTAGGTACTTAAGTAGCTGCTAGTGCCTCCTTGGCTCATTATTCATTTGTGGGCCTGAAAAATTTCGCTCAATCGAGAGAGCGAGAGAGAGAGAGAGAGAGGGTTAGCCTCTGCCCTCTGCCCTTAGCCTCTGCCCTCGTCCTCTTAGGTACTTAAGTAGCTGCTAGTGCCTCCTTGGCTCATTATTCATTTGTGGGCCTGAAAAATTTCGCTCAATCGAGAGAGCGAGAGAGAGAGAGAGAGGGTTAGCCTCTGCCCTCTGCCCTTAGCCTCTGCCCTCGTCCTCTTAGGTACTTAAGTAGCTGCTAGTGCCTCCTTGGCTCATTATTCATTTGTGGGCCTGAAAAATTTCGCTCAATCGAGAGAGCGAGAGAGAGAGAGAGAGGGTTAGCCTCTGCCCTCTGCCCTTAGCCTCTGCCCTCGTCCTCTTAGGTACTTAAGTAGCTGCTAGTGCCTCCTTGGCTCATTATTCATTTGTGGGCCTGAAAAATTTCGCTCAATCGAGAGAGCGAGAGAGAGAGAGAGAGAGGGTTAGCCTCTGCCCTCTGCCCTTAGCCTCTGCCCTCGTCCTCTTAGGTACTTAAGTAGCTGCTAGTGCCTCCTTGGCTCATTATTCATTTGTGGGCCTGAAAAATTTCGCTCAATCGAGAGAGCGAGAGAGAGAGAGAGAGGGTTAGCCTCTGCCCTCTGCCCTTAGCCTCTGCCCTCGTCCTCTTAGGTACTTAAGTAGCTGCTAGTGCCTCCTTGGCTCATTATTCATTTGTGGGCCTGAAAAATTTCGCTCAATCGAGAGAGCGAGAGAGAGAGAGAGAGGGTTAGCCTCTGCCCTCTGCCCTTAGCCTCTGCCCTCGTCCTCTTAGGTACTTAAGTAGCTGCTAGTGCCTCCTTGGCTCATTATTCATTTGTGGGCCTGAAAAATTTCGCTCAATCGAGAGAGCGAGAGAGAGAGAGAGAGGGTTAGCCTCTGCCCTCTGCCCTTAGCCTCTGCCCTCGTCCTCTTAGGTACTTAAGTAGCTGCTAGTGCCTCCTTGGCTCATTATTCATTTGTGGGCCTGAAAAATTTCGCTCAATCGAGAGAGCGAGAGAGAGAGAGAGAGGGTTAGCCTCTGCCCTCTGCCCTTAGCCTCTGCCCTCGTCCTCTTAGGTACTTAAGTAGCTGCTAGTGCCTCCTTGGCTCATTATTCATTTGTGGGCCTGAAAAATTTCGCTCAATCGAGAGAGCGAGAGAGAGAGAGAGAGGGTTAGCCTCTGCCCTCTGCCCTTAGCCTCTGCCCTCGTCCTCTTAGGTACTTAAGTAGCTGCTAGTGCCTCCTTGGCTCATTATTCATTTGTGGGCCTGAAAAATTTCGCTCAATCGAGAGAGCGAGAGAGAGAGAGAGAGGGTTAGCCTCTGCCCTCTGCCCTTAGCCTCTGCCCTCGTCCTCTTAGGTACTTAAGTAGCTGCTAGTGCCTCCTTGGCTCATTATTCATTTGTGGGCCTGAAAAATTTCGCTCAATCGAGAGAGCGAGAGAGAGAGAGAGAGGGTTAGCCTCTGCCCTCTGCCCTTAGCCTCTGCCCTCGTCCTCTTAGGTACTTAAGTAGCTGCTAGTGCCTCCTTGGCTCATTATTCATTTGTGGGCCTGAAAAATTTCGCTCAATCGAGAGAGCGAGAGAGAGAGAGAGAGAGGGTTAGCCTCTGCCCTCTGCCCTTAGCCTCTGCCCTCGTCCTCTTAGGTACTTAAGTAGCTGCTAGTGCCTCCTTGGCTCATTATTCATTTGTGGGCCTGAAAAATTTCGCTCAATCGAGAGAGCGAGAGAGAGAGAGAGAGGGTTAGCCTCTGCCCTCTGCCCTTAGCCTCTGCCCTCGTCCTCTTAGGTACTTAAGTAGCTGCTAGTGCCTCCTTGGCTCATTATTCATTTGTGGGCCTGAAAAATTTCGCTCAATCGAGAGAGCGAGAGAGAGAGAGAGAGGGTTAGCCTCTGCCCTCTGCCCTTAGCCTCTGCCCTCGTCCTCTTAGGTACTTAAGTAGCTGCTAGTGCCTCCTTGGCTCATTATTCATTTGTGGGCCTGAAAAATTTCGCTCAATCGAGAGAGCGAGAGAGAGAGAGAGAGGGTTAGCCTCTGCCCTCTGCCCTTAGCCTCTGCCCTCGTCCTCTTAGGTACTTAAGTAGCTGCTAGTGCCTCCTTGGCTCATTATTCATTTGTGGGCCTGAAAAATTTCGCTCAATCGAGAGAGCGAGAGAGAGAGAGAGAGGGTTAGCCTCTGCCCTCTGCCCTTAGCCTCTGCCCTCGTCCTCTTAGGTACTTAAGTAGCTGCTAGTGCCTCCTTGGCTCATTATTCATTTGTGGGCCTGAAAAATTTCGCTCAATCGAGAGAGCGAGAGAGAGAGAGAGAGGGTTAGCCTCTGCCCTCTGCCCTTAGCCTCTGCCCTCGTCCTCTTAGGTACTTAAGTAGCTGCTAGTGCCTCCTTGGCTCATTATTCATTTGTGGGCCTGAAAAATTTCGCTCAATCGAGAGAGCGAGAGAGAGAGAGAGAGGGTTAGCCTCTGCCCTCTGCCCTTAGCCTCTGCCCTCGTCCTCTTAGGTACTTAAGTAGCTGCTAGTGCCTCCTTGGCTCATTATTCATTTGTGGGCCTGAAAAATTTCGCTCAATCGAGAGAGCGAGAGAGAGAGAGAGAGAGGGTTAGCCTCTGCCCTCTGCCCTTAGCCTCTGCCCTCGTCCTCTTAGGTACTTAAGTAGCTGCTAGTGCCTCCTTGGCTCATTATTCATTTGTGGGCCTGAAAAATTTCGCTCAATCGAGAGAGCGAGAGAGAGAGAGAGAGGGTTAGCCTCTGCCCTCTGCCCTTAGCCTCTGCCCTCGTCCTCTTAGGTACTTAAGTAGCTGCTAGTGCCTCCTTGGCTCATTATTCATTTGTGGGCCTGAAAAATTTCGCTCAATCGAGAGAGCGAGAGAGAGAGAGAGAGGGTTAGCCTCTGCCCTCTGCCCTTAGCCTCTGCCCTCGTCCTCTTAGGTACTTAAGTAGCTGCTAGTGCCTCCTTGGCTCATTATTCATTTGTGGGCCTGAAAAATTTCGCTCAATCGAGAGAGCGAGAGAGAGAGAGAGAGGGTTAGCCTCTGCCCTCTGCCCTTAGCCTCTGCCCTCGTCCTCTTAGGTACTTAAGTAGCTGCTAGTGCCTCCTTGGCTCATTATTCATTTGTGGGCCTGAAAAATTTCGCTCAATCGAGAGAGCGAGAGAGAGAGAGAGAGAGGGTTAGCCTCTGCCCTCTGCCCTTAGCCTCTGCCCTCGTCCTCTTAGGTACTTAAGTAGCTGCTAGTGCCTCCTTGGCTCATTATTCATTTGTGGGCCTGAAAAATTTCGCTCAATCGAGAGAGCGAGAGAGAGAGAGAGAGGGTTAGCCTCTGCCCTCTGCCCTTAGCCTCTGCCCTCGTCCTCTTAGGTACTTAAGTAGCTGCTAGTGCCTCCTTGGCTCATTATTCATTTGTGGGCCTGAAAAATTTCGCTCAATCGAGAGAGCGAGAGAGAGAGAGAGAGGGTTAGCCTCTGCCCTCTGCCCTTAGCCTCTGCCCTCGTCCTCTTAGGTACTTAAGTAGCTGCTAGTGCCTCCTTGGCTCATTATTCATTTGTGGGCCTGAAAAATTTCGCTCAATCGAGAGAGCGAGAGAGAGAGAGAGAGGGTTAGCCTCTGCCCTCTGCCCTTAGCCTCTGCCCTCGTCCTCTTAGGTACTTAAGTAGCTGCTAGTGCCTCCTTGGCTCATTATTCATTTGTGGGCCTGAAAAATTTCGCTCAATCGAGAGAGAGAGAGAGAGAGAGAGAGGGTTAGCCTCTGCCCTCTGCCCTTAGCCTCTGCCCTCGTCCTCTTAGGTACTTAAGTAGCTGCTAGTGCCTCCTTGGCTCATTATTCATTTGTGGGCCTGAAAAATTTCGCTCAATCGAGAGAGCGAGAGAGAGAGAGAGAGAGGGTTAGCCTCTGCCCTCTGCCCTTAGCCTCTGCCCTCGTCCTCTTAGGTACTTAAGTAGCTGCTAGTGCCTCCTTGGCTCATTATTCATTTGTGGGCCTGAAAAATTTCGCTCAATCGAGAGAGCGAGAGAGAGAGAGAGAGGGTTAGCCTCTGCCCTCTGCCCTTAGCCTCTGCCCTCGTCCTCTTAGGTACTTAAGTAGCTGCTAGTGCCTCCTTGGCTCATTATTCATTTGTGGGCCTGAAAATTTCGCTCGAAGGCGGCCGACGCTCGACGGCGCGGCCTGCGGCCGCGCGCGCGAGGACGGCAAGAGACGGCACACTGAGCGGTTTATAAAACAAGGCATTACAAGCATGGCAGCACCTACTACTGTCTAGCCAAGCAACATGGAAACGGAGCTAGAAGAGCCCGCGTCTACATGCGGTGAGCTCCAAGGGCGTGAAGAACGCCCGTCAGAGTCCGCCAAAGCTCCCGGACCACAAGCGTGCTTGCGCCGATCGCGGCGGCTCCAGAGCCTGCACGCAAATGGCGCCGCAGGCCGCGGACAGCTTCGTCAAGCGGCCCGGCCGCCGCAACGCCTCCCTCAGCGGGCGCAGCCAGCACGGGCGCCAGCAGCAATGCAAGCTGGTCGGCTGCGTCCAGGCATGTCTCGCGATGACGGTCGAGGAACGTCTCAGGGGGGGCCGCAGGGAGAGATGAATGAGCAAGAACTTGTATCAGGAGCAGAGCGTGGAAGCTCTCCGCGAGGCGGAAGAGCTGGGCGAGTGTCGCCTCTGCAACACGAGCCTGTGGGGGCTGAAGCGCCTGAGCGAGAAACTGAAATGGCTCCTCGACGGCAAGAGGGGCCGAACCACCCGCCCTCATCGCTACGCCTCCCGCAGCCACAAATTCAACTCCCGCCACGGGCGGGACGGGCGGCAGATGCAGACGGGACCCAGGAACAGGAGTGTGCGCAGCACTTGGGTGAGGCGACGGGGCCGGGACTTGAGTATGGACCAGTGCTGCAGGGAGTGGAATCTCGGGAGGCGCCGCCTGGCGACGAGCAGGACAGGCGGCGGCAACGTGCGAGCTGCCTTGAGTCTGAGCGGCCCTCTCTTCACGCATCGCAGTCGTTACCGCACGTTGCAGATCCGCCATTCTCACGGGCGGATCGTACGCCCCTCCGCCACCGCGACCGCGTGGACCCCACCAGCCTCCGCGACCGCCACGGTTCGCATGCCACTGACCCGACTGCTGATAGCGCCGGGGAGAATTGCGCCGGCGCCGGGAGGACTCCCGATCCTGATGAGGTGCTGGAGAATGGGGGCGAGATTGACGGCGGACCGGCGAGGGAGGGCGAGACTGCGGCGCCTGTAGTGCCTGCTGCGCCACCGACGGCGCAACAAGGGCAGTCGGGCCCACAGCAGGAGGCACAGCCAGCGGTGCCGGGCCGCCAGTGGTGGCGGACACCGCCTGCGGGGACGAGGCAGGTGCAGAAGCCGGCGGCTCGAGGCCGACGACAGGTGGCCCAACGGGAGCGGGAACCGGGAGTTCACAGCCGGACCCAGTCGGGGCGGCAAGGGAGACAGGGGAACAATCTGCGCATCTGGGACAGGCGGATCAGCAGCAGCAGGGGCAGCAGACCGAGCGGGAGCGGGCGCGGACAAGCCAGCCGCAGCTGCCACAAGGGGAGCCACGGGTTCGGGGCGATGAGGCTTTTCAGCAGATGTTGTCGAGGGCCTCGGAGCCGGAGGCACTGGGGGCTTCGTCGCCGTGGTCGCCGTTCCGGCCTCAGACTGAGGCTTGGCGACCACTGCCGACCAGGCGGCAACGCGCTTTGGCGACGGCTCGGGAGCTCCAGCAATCACCATCGCGAGTTCGGGAAGCACGAGAGGAGAGGAGGCAGGTGGCTAGCGGAATAGGCGGAGGGCCGGAAAACGGGTACCAAGCGGCGGGACGTCGGGCTTTAATGGCTCTGGCAGCTGCTAATGAGGTTGGGGAGAGATCCGACCCCACCTATATAGAGGAAGTGGAGCCAGAGAGTGAAAATGACGAAGGGGACGAAGCAGTGGCAACAAGAGTAGGGACCACGGGGCGAAGACCTGGTGCAGCCAATCTGCCCACAGCGGGATCGAGGGACCGTGCAGGGCCATTGGATGCCGATCGAACGGACGGGAATCCAACCCACCAGCAATCCACGAGATCGAGCCGCGCCCGCAGACATCGGACCGCGCCCCCCCAGCCAGTGTCAGGAACAACCCCACAGCAGCCCCGTTATTATTCGCCAGAGGAGCTGGCAGGGATGAGTGACAAGTTCGCTGACATCGCGAACTGGGACATTTCCGCCCTCTGCGACAGTCGCCAACCATCACTGTCAAGAAGATTACCGCCACACTTGTGCCAGCTATTTTCGCTGGCACTCCTGACACCGCTACACCACCTCTCGCGAAACCCTGACTCCGAAGCGGGTTGGCGACTGCTTCTTTTCCTCCCGCGTTTGACCCTTCGCCAGGCTTCGCCGAGGCAACCAAATTGGCCACAAATCAAGGCCCGTCTTCGAGCTTTCCAGCGTGGCGAATGGTCGCTGCTCTATCAGGACGCGGTAAAGGCGGTCAACGCCCCACCGCCCCCTCGCCATCGGCCAGATGTCACGGGTGTACTAAGCCGAGCCGAGGGTCTGGCAAAACGTGGCAGTCTGCGCCGAGCTGTGTTGGCGCTCGAGTCAACCCCGGTCTGTACACCAAGTCCAGAAATCCTGGACGAGCTTCGCAGGAAGCACCCCCCCGCAGGGGACGAGCCACTGACCTGGCCAGCGGGTGACACCCGGCCCCTGGGCATTTCCCACGCGGATTTTGCGAAGCTGCTCGGGCGATGCGAGAACGGTGTCGGTGCCGGACCTTCGGGCACGACATTTGAACATTTACGCGACGCGGCAGTTACCAATGCATCTGTCAGCACCCATCTGCACGCCGTGGTTAACACAATTTTGGGAGGAAATCTCCCAGCCCCGGTGGCGGACCTGCTTACGGCATCTCGACTCATAGCCTTGGCCAAACCGGGAGGAGGGGCTCGACCAATCGCAATCGGCGAATGCCTGACGCGACTGGCCGCCAAGGCGGCGCTATCGGTCATGGGGGAAGCTGCACGTGATTACTTCTTACCCCTACAGTACGGGGTGGCAGTGCCGGGTGGGGCGGAAGCGATAATTCATGCCGCCCGAACGTACGTGGACGGCCACCCGAATAGCCTGGTCCTACAGGCTGACATCGCGAATGCCTTCAACAGCATTTCGCGACAAGCTATCGCTGCTGCGTTACAGGAACCCAGCCTCTCGCCACTACTCCCGTTGGTTCGGCTGACCTACGGTAACCCGTCGCAACTGCACCTGGATTCAAATTTTGCAAGCAAACCCCTGCGTAGTGAACGGGGAGTTCGCCAGGGCGATCCACTTGGCCCTCTCCTTTTCGCGGCCGGGATTCACCCCACGCTACGCGACACTGCCGAGGCACACCCTGATGTGCTTTGTTTGGCATATGCTGATGACGTGACATTCGTGGGGGAGCCATGTGCTACTGTAGCTGCTTTCAACCACTTCACTTCGAAGCTGGAATTGCTGGGCCTGAAACACAATCCGAATAAGTGCTCTGCGTGGAGTGCAATCACGTGTGATTCAACTGAGCTGCCGCCCGGGGTCCCGCTCTGCCTTGACGGCGTTAAACTGCTTGGCAGTTTTATTGGGACAGCAGACGGGGCATCCACGTTCCTGACTGGGCAACTGGGAGAGATGGCGCAACCATTGCCACTCATCGAGAAGGCGGACCCGCAAGTCGCTTCGCTGCTGCTCTCGCGCTGTATCTCCCGGCGCGTGGCATACCTTACTCGGACGACCCCACTCAATCTCGTCTCCCGGGACACGTGGACGCAGTGGGGCCGTGGCCTCCTGACGACTCTGCTCACTTCGTGCAACATCCGGCCTCCCGCGGGTGGATCCGAACAGTCGCGCGTGTGGGCCCAAGCGTCCCTTCCGCCTTCTCTTGGGGGGGTGGGGATTACTGACCCTCTCGTCGAGGGTGTTTACGGTTTCGTTGCTAGCTTCACGCAGGCGGCGCTGTTCTTCTCGACGCTCCCTCTGGCCCCGGACTCTGCCCTGTCACGTGCGCGCAGCCATATGCTCTTGCCGAGGGATGAGAGCACGCCACTCCACTCCTGGCTTGCTGAGTGCGAGACCGCCCTGCCTTCCGACGCACGAGAGCTGCTGGAACGAGAGCGACTGGAACGGACGGACGTGAAGCTGCAGCACGCCCTCGCTCTCCAAATCCACGGCAGTCGCTACGCGGTGCAGGTTCAGGAGACAAGGAAGATGCCGCTGAACCCGCTGGCGGGCCATACGCAGCGGATGTTTTCTCTGACGGGATACGGTACGGGGGACTGGTTGACGGCGATACCAATAGCCCCGACCCGGCGCATTGGTCCAGTCCACTTTGCCAACGCCGTCAGATTCCGGCTTGGCTTGCCCTTCTCCACTCCCAAAAACTGTGACTGCGCGGACCACACAGCAATCACTGACCCCCGCCTCCCAAACCACCTCCTACGCTGCGGCACTGGCAAGCACCGCATCAACACTCACAATGAGCTCCGCGACGCATGCATCAGCATGGCTCAGGATGCGGGTTTCATAGTCCACAGTGAGTCGGCGGCTCACTGCCCCATCGAGGAGCAGACAGCCGACTTCACCATGACTGACAGGAGCAGTGGGGCGGTTTGGGTGTGTGACGTCACTGTGACGGACCCTATTAGCACGCGGGACCCGGAGGCGCAGAAAGGAAGGGGATGGGCGGCTCGAGAGCAGGCAGACAAAAAGATCCAGCGCTATGCGAAGAGACCAGAGACGGTTGGGTTCTTTCCGTTGGCGGTAGAGACCTATGGCTGCCCTTGTGCAGAGGTCCCCGTCTTCCTGAAACTCCTGGCAGACACGGCGGCTCGGCGCCACTTCAACGCCGATTCTAACTCCTATTATGCCGCTAAGTTTCTGCATCAGTTCAGGCAGCGGTGGTCGGTTGCACTCCAGAGGGCCCAGTCGGTGGGATTGCTCATTAAGCTTGGTGAGGCGGCAGCAGCTGAGAACCCCCGGTGGGGGGGATTGGGCACAAGCTGCACCTAGGGGATTGCTTTGCTGTTTTGGAGCCACTAGTAGAGCTGTAGATGAGTTAGTATGTGACAGGCATGCTTTATGAACTTGTATGTGTGTACCTTTCGGCCATATCAATATACGGACCATTATAAGGCCTTGTTGCCTGCCTAGCTTCTCATTATTCAATCTGAAGTTGGATTCTTTCTCCCAACCGAGCGGCTCGCGCCGGCCGCCTTCGGCAGCTAATCATACACCCAGCCGCCACCGCGACCACGCCCTCCCCACCAGACCCCTCGGCCACCACGGGGGCGCAGCTCAGTTCGCCTGCTAACCACGGCGGCGAGGGGAATCGTGCCGCCGCCGTGATGTCTCCCCCGCTCATCGCGCGGCACAGGGGAATGAGGCCGATGCTGCCGACGGCCCGGGGACGGAGGACGCTGAGCAGGAGGAACAGGAGCCAGGGGTGCGGGAGCAGGACCCGCCTGGACGGTCGGAGGCGGCACGGCTGCTGCCGCAGGCAGAGGGGCAGGAGCGTCCGGAGGCGACACGCGAACCGACTGAACCTCACTCCGCCGGTCAGGCCGGCCTGGTGGCTAAGGCGGCTGGTAAGTCGGGTCCGCACCAC
>CANIUD010000681.1:0-48039 GCA_947470075.1 Closterium sp. Yama58-4 | reverse complement strand
TGCCCTCTGCCCTTAGCCTCTGCCCTCGTCCTCTTAGGTACTTAAGTAGCTGCTAGTGCCTCCTTGGCTCATTATTCATTTGTGGGCCTGAAAAATTTCGCTCAATCGAGAGAGCGAGAGAGAGAGAGAGAGGGTTAGCCTCTGCCCTCTGCCCTTAGCCTCTGCCCTCGTCCTCTTAGGTACTTAAGTAGCTGCTAGTGCCTCCTTGGCTCATTATTCATTTGTGGGCCTGAAAAATTTCGCTCAATCGAGAGAGCGAGAGAGAGAGAGAGAGGGTTAGCCTCTGCCCTCTGCCCTTAGCCTCTGCCCTCGTCCTCTTAGGTACTTAAGTAGCTGCTAGTGCCTCCTTGGCTCATTATTCATTTGTGGGCCTGAAAAATTTCGCTCAATCGAGAGAGCGAGAGAGAGAGAGAGAGAGGGTTAGCCTCTGCCCTCTGCCCTTAGCCTCTGCCCTCGTCCTCTTAGGTACTTAAGTAGCTGCTAGTGCCTCCTTGGCTCATTATTCATTTGTGGGCCTGAAAAATTTCGCTCAATCGAGAGAGCGAGAGAGAGAGAGAGAGGGTTAGCCTCTGCCCTCTGCCCTTAGCCTCTGCCCTCGTCCTCTTAGGTACTTAAGTAGCTGCTAGTGCCTCCTTGGCTCATTATTCATTTGTGGGCCTGAAAAATTTCGCTCAATCGAGAGAGCGAGAGAGAGAGAGAGAGGGTTAGCCTCTGCCCTCTGCCCTTAGCCTCTGCCCTCGTCCTCTTAGGTACTTAAGTAGCTGCTAGTGCCTCCTTGGCTCATTATTCATTTGTGGGCCTGAAAAATTTCGCTCAATCGAGAGAGCGAGAGAGAGAGAGAGAGGGTTAGCCTCTGCCCTCTGCCCTTAGCCTCTGCCCTCGTCCTCTTAGGTACTTAAGTAGCTGCTAGTGCCTCCTTGGCTCATTATTCATTTGTGGGCCTGAAAAATTTCGCTCAATCGAGAGAGCGAGAGAGAGAGAGAGAGGGTTAGCCTCTGCCCTCTGCCCTTAGCCTCTGCCCTCGTCCTCTTAGGTACTTAAGTAGCTGCTAGTGCCTCCTTGGCTCATTATTCATTTGTGGGCCTGAAAAATTTCGCTCAATCGAGAGAGCGAGAGAGAGAGAGAGGTTAGCCTCTGCCCCGCCCTTAGCCTCTGCCCTCGTCCTCTTAGGTACTTAAGTAGCTGCTAGTGCCTCCTTGGCTCATTATTCATTTGTGGGCCTGAAAAATTTCGCTCAATCGAGAGAGCGAGAGAGAGAGAGAGAGGGTTAGCCTCTGCCCTCTGCCCTTAGCCTCTGCCCTCGTCCTCTTAGGTACTTAAGTAGCTGCTAGTGCCTCCTTGGCTCATTATTCATTTGTGGGCCTGAAAAATTTCGCTCAATCGAGAGAGCGAGAGAGAGAGAGAGAGGGTTAGCCTCTGCCCTCTGCCCTTAGCCTCTGCCCTCGTCCTCTTAGGTACTTAAGTAGCTGCTAGTGCCTCCTTGGCTCATTATTCATTTGTGGGCCTGAAAAATTTCGCTCAATCGAGAGAGCGAGAGAGAGAGAGAGAGGGTTAGCCTCTGCCCTCTGCCCTTAGCCTCTGCCCTCGTCCTCTTAGGTACTTAAGTAGCTGCTAGTGCCTCCTTGGCTC
This sequence comes from Closterium sp. Yama58-4, assembly GCA_947470075.1. Lineage (NCBI taxonomy): Eukaryota > Viridiplantae > Streptophyta > Zygnematophyceae > Desmidiales > Closteriaceae > Closterium > Closterium sp. Yama58-4. The sequence goes on along the minus strand of CANIUD010000681.1, from coordinate 46,410 downwards.
ATTATTCATTTGTGGGCCTGAAAAATTTCGCTCAATCGAGAGAGCGAGAGAGAGAGAGAGAGGGTTAGCCTCTGCCCTCTGCCCTTAGCCTCTGCCCTCGTCCTCTTAGGTACTTAAGTAGCTGCTAGTGCCTCCTTGGCTCATTATTCATTTGTGGGCCTGAAAAATTTCGCTCAATCGAGAGAGCGAGAGAGAGAGAGAGGGTTAGCCTCTGCCCTCTGCCCTTAGCCTCTGCCCTCGTCCTCTTAGGTACTTAAGTAGCTGCTAGTGCCTCCTTGGCTCATTATTCATTTGTGGGCCTGAAAAATTTCGCTCAATCGAGAGAGCGAGAGAGAGAGAGAGAGAGGGTTAGCCTCTGCCCTCTGCCCTTAGCCTCTGCCCTCGTCCTCTTAGGTACTTAAGTAGCTGCTAGTGCCTCCTTGGCTCATTATTCATTTGTGGGCCTGAAAAATTTCGCTCAATCGAGAGAGCGAGAGAGAGAGAGAGAGGGTTAGCCTCTGCCCTCTGCCCTTAGCCTCTGCCCTCGTCCTCTTAGGTACTTAAGTAGCTGCTAGTGCCTCCTTGGCTCATTATTCATTTGTGGGCCTGAAAAATTTCGCTCAATCGAGAGAGCGAGAGAGAGAGAGAGAGGGTTAGCCTCTGCCCTCTGCCCTTAGCCTCTGCCCTCGTCCTCTTAGGTACTTAAGTAGCTGCTAGTGCCTCCTTGGCTCATTATTCATTTGTGGGCCTGAAAAATTTCGCTCAATCGAGAGAGCGAGAGAGAGAGAGAGAGGGTTAGCCTCTGCCCTCTGCCCTCCCTCTGCCCCGCTGCCTCGTCCTCTTAGGTACTTAAGTAGCTGCTAGTGCCTCCTTGGCTCATTATTCATTTGTGGGCCTGAAAAATTTCGCTCAATCGAGAGAGCGAGAGAGAGAGAGAGAGGGTTAGCCTCTGCCCTCTGCCCTTAGCCTCTGCCCTCGTCCTCTTAGGTACTTAAGTAGCTGCTAGTGCCTCCTTGGCTCATTATTCATTTGTGGGCCTGAAAAATTTCGCTCAATCGAGAGAGCGAGAGAGAGAGAGAGAGGGTTAGCCTCTGCCCTCTGCCCTTAGCCTCTGCCCTCGTCCTCTTAGGTACTTAAGTAGCTGCTAGTGCCTCCTTGGCTCATTATTCATTTGTGGGCCTGAAAAATTTCGCTCAATCGAGAGAGCGAGAGAGAGAGAGAGAGGGTTAGCCTCTGCCCTCTGCCCTTAGCCTCTGCCCTCGTCCTCTTAGGTACTTAAGTAGCTGCTAGTGCCTCCTTGGCTCATTATTCATTTGTGGGCCTGAAAAATTTCGCTCAATCGAGAGAGCGAGAGAGAGAGAGAGAGGGTTAGCCTCTGCCCTCTGCCCTTAGCCTCTGCCCTCGTCCTCTTAGGTACTTAAGTAGCTGCTAGTGCCTCCTTGGCTCATTATTCATTTGTGGGCCTGAAAAATTTCGCTCAATCGAGAGAGCGAGAGAGAGAGAGAGAGAGGGTTAGCCTCTGCCCTCTGCCCTTAGCCTCTGCCCTCGTCCTCTTAGGTACTTAAGTAGCTGCTAGTGCCTCCTTGGCTCATTATTCATTTGTGGGCCTGAAAAATTTCGCTCAATCGAGAGAGCGAGAGAGAGAGAGAGAGGGTTAGCCTCTGCCCTCTGCCCTTAGCCTCTGCCCTCGTCCTCTTAGGTACTTAAGTAGCTGCTAGTGCCTCCTTGGCTCATTATTCATTTGTGGGCCTGAAAAATTTCGCTCAATCGAGAGAGCGAGAGAGAGAGAGAGAGGGTTAGCCTCTGCCCTCTGCCCTTAGCCTCTGCCCTCGTCCTCTTAGGTACTTAAGTAGCTGCTAGTGCCTCCTTGGCTCATTATTCATTGTGGGCCTGAAAATTTCGCTCAATCGAGAGAGAGCGAGAGAGAGAGAGAGAGGGTTAGCCTCTGCCCTCTGCCCTTAGCCTCTGCCCTCGTCCTCTTAGGTACTTAAGTAGCTGCTAGTGCCTCCTTGGCTCATTATTCATTTGTGGGCCTGAAAAATTTCGCTCAACGAGAGAGCGCGAGAGAGAGAGAGAGAGAGGGTTAGCCTCTGCCCTCTGCCCTTAGCCTCTGCCCTCGTCCTCTTAGGTACTTAAGTAGCTGCTAGTGCCTCCTTGGCTCATTATTCATTTGTGGGCCTGAAAAATTTCGCTCAATCGAGAGAGCGAGAGAGAGAGAGAGAGGGTTAGCCTCTGCCCTCTGCCCTTAGCCTCTGCCCTCGTCCTCTTAGGTACTTAAGTAGCTGCTAGTGCCTCCTTGGCTCATTATTCATTTGTGGGCCTGAAAAATTTCGCTCAATCGAGAGAGCGAGAGAGAGAGAGAGAGGGTTAGCCTCTGCCCTCTGCCCTTAGCCTCTGCCCTCGTCCTCTTAGGTACTTAAGTAGCTGCTAGTGCCTCCTTGGCTCATTATTCATTTGTGGGCCTGAAAAATTTCGCTCAATCGAGAGAGCGAGAGAGAGAGAGAGAGGGTTAGCCTCTGCCCTCTGCCCTTAGCCTCTGCCCTCGTCCTCTTAGGTACTTAAGTAGCTGCTAGTGCCTCCTTGGCTCATTATTCATTTGTGGGCCTGAAAAATTTCGCTCAATCGAGAGAGCGAGAGAGAGAGAGAGAGAGGGTTAGCCTCTGCCCTCTGCCCTTAGCCTCTGCCCTCGTCCTCTTAGGTACTTAAGTAGCTGCTAGTGCCTCCTTGGCTCATTATTCATTTGTGGGCCTGAAAAATTTCGCTCAATCGAGAGAGCGAGAGAGAGAGAGAGAGAGGGTTAGCCTCTGCCCTCTGCCCTTAGCCTCTGCCCTCGTCCTCTTAGGTACTTAAGTAGCTGCTAGTGCCTCCTTGGCTCATTATTCATTTGTGGGCCTGAAAAATTTCGCTCAATCGAGAGAGCGAGAGAGAGAGAGAGAGGGTTAGCCTCTGCCCTCTGCCCTTAGCCTCTGCCCTCGTCCTCTTAGGTACTTAAGTAGCTGCTAGTGCCTCCTTGGCTCATTATTCATTTGTGGGCCTGAAAAATTTCGCTCAATCGAGAGAGCGAGAGAGAGAGAGAGAGGGTTAGCCTCTGCCCTCTGCCCTTAGCCTCTGCCCTCGTCCTCTTAGGTACTTAAGTAGCTGCTAGTGCCTCCTTGGCTCATTATTCATTTGTGGGCCTGAAAAATTTCGCTCAATCGAGAGAGCGAGAGAGAGAGAGAGAGGGTTAGCCTCTGCCCTCTGCCCTTAGCCTCTGCCCTCGTCCTCTTAGGTACTTAAGTAGCTGCTAGTGCCTCCTTGGCTCATTATTCATTTGTGGGCCTGAAAAATTTCGCTCAATCGAGAGAGCGAGAGAGAGAGAGAGAGGGTTAGCCTCTGCCCTCTGCCCTTAGCCTCTGCCCTCGTCCTCTTAGGTACTTAAGTAGCTGCTAGTGCCTCCTTGGCTCATTATTCATTTGTGGGCCTGAAAAATTTCGCTCAATCGAGAGAGCGAGAGAGAGAGAGAGAGGGTTAGCCTCTGCCCTCTGCCCTTAGCCTCTGCCCTCGTCCTCTTAGGTACTTAAGTAGCTGCTAGTGCCTCCTTGGCTCATTATTCATTTGTGGGCCTGAAAAATTTCGCTCAATCGAGAGAGCGAGAGAGAGAGAGAGGGTTAGCCTCTGCCCTTAGCCTCTGCCCTCGTCCTCTTAGGTACTTAAGTAGCTGCTAGTGCCTCCTTGGCTCATTATTCATTTGTGGGCCTGAAAAATTTCGCTCAATCGAGAGAGAGCGAGAGAGAGAGAGAGAGGGTTAGCCTCTGCCCTCTGCCCTTAGCCTCTGCCCTCGTCCTCTTAGGTACTTAAGTAGCTGCTAGTGCCTCCTTGGCTCATTATTCATTTGTGGGCCTGAAAAATTTCGCTCAATCGAGAGAGCGAGAGAGAGAGAGAGAGGGTTAGCCTCTGCCCTCTGCCCTTAGCCTCTGCCCTCGTCCTCTTAGGTACTTAAGTAGCTGCTAGTGCCTCCTTGGCTCATTATTCATTTGTGGGCCTGAAAAATTTCGCTCAATCGAGAGAGCGAGAGAGAGAGAGAGAGGGTTAGCCTCTGCCCTCTGCCCTTAGCCTCTGCCCTCGTCCTCTTAGGTACTTAAGTAGCTGCTAGTGCCTCCTTGGCTCATTATTCATTTGTGGGCCTGAAAAATTTCGCTCAATCGAGAGAGCGAGAGAGAGAGAGAGAGGGTTAGCCTCTGCCCTCTGCCCTTAGCCTCTGCCCTCGTCCTCTTAGGTACTTAAGTAGCTGCTAGTGCCTCCTTGGCTCATTATTCATTTGTGGGCCTGAAAAATTTCGCTCAATCGAGAGAGAGCGAGAGAGAGAGAGAGAGGGTTAGCCTCTGCCCTCTGCCCTTAGCCTCTGCCCTCGTCCTCTTAGGTACTTAAGTAGCTGCTAGTGCCTCCTTGGCTCATTATTCATTTGTGGGCCTGAAAAATTTCGCTCAATCGAGAGAGCGAGAGAGAGAGAGAGAGGGTTAGCCTCTGCCCTCTGCCCTTAGCCTCTGCCCTCGTCCTCTTAGGTACTTAAGTAGCTGCTAGTGCCTCCTTGGCTCATTATTCATTTGTGGGCCTGAAAAATTTCGCTCAATCGAGAGAGCGAGAGAGAGAGAGAGAGAGAGAGGGTTAGCCTCTGCCCTCTGCCCTTAGCCTCTGCCCTCGTCCTCTTAGGTACTTAAGTAGCTGCTAGTGCCTCCTTGGCTCATTATTCATTTGTGGGCCTGAAAAATTTCGCTCAATCGAGAGAGCGAGAGAGAGAGAGAGAGAGGGTTAGCCTCTGCCCTCTGCCCTTAGCCTCTGCCCTCGTCCTCTTAGGTACTTAAGTAGCTGCTAGTGCCTCCTTGGCTCATTATTCATTTGTGGGCCTGAAAAATTTCGCTCAATCGAGAGAGCGAGAGAGAGAGAGAGAGGGTTAGCCTCTGCCCTCTGCCCTTAGCCTCTGCCCTCGTCCTCTTAGGTACTTAAGTAGCTGCTAGTGCCTCCTTGGCTCATTATTCATTTGTGGGCCTGAAAAATTTCGCTCAATCGAGAGAGCGAGAGAGAGAGAGAGAGAGGGTTAGCCTCTGCCCTCTGCCCTTAGCCTCTGCCCTCGTCCTCTTAGGTACTTAAGTAGCTGCTAGTGCCCTTGGCTCTCATTCATTTGTGGGCCTGAAAAATTTCGCTCAATCGAGAGAGCGAGAGAGAGAGAGAGAGAGGGTTAGCCTCTGCCCTCTGCCCTTAGCCTCTGCCCTCGTCCTCTTAGGTACTTAAGTAGCTGCTAGTGCCTCCTTGGCTCATTATTCATTTGTGGGCCTGAAAAATTTCGCTCATCGAGAGAGAGAGAGAGAGAGAGAGAGAGAGAGGGTTAGCCTCTGCCCTCTGCCCTTAGCCTCTGCCCTCGTCCTCTTAGGTACTTAAGTAGCTGCTAGTGCCTCCTTGGCTCATTATTCATTTGTGGGCCTGAAAAATTTCGCTCAAATCGATCGAGAGTTAGCCTCGAGAGAGAGCCCCGAGAGAGAGGGTTAGCCTCCTGCCCTCTGCCAGCCCTCTGCCCTCGTCCTCTTAGGTACTTAAGTAGCTGCTAGCTGCCTCCTTGCCGCTATTATTCATTTGTGGGCCTGAAAAATTTCGCTCAATCGAAGAGAGAGCGAGAGAGCGAGAGAGAGAGAGAGAGGGTTAGCCTCTGCCCTCTGCCCTTAGCCTCTGCCCTCGTCCTCTTAGGTACTTAAGTAGCTGCTAGTGCCTCCTTGGCTCATTATTCATTTGTGGGCCTGAAAAATTTCGCTCAATCGAGAGAGCGAGAGAGAGAGAGAGAGGGTTAGCCTCTGCCCTCTGCCCTTAGCCTCTGCCCTCGTCCTCTTAGGTACTTAAGTAGCTGCTAGTGCCTCCTTGGCTCATTATTCATTTGTGGGCCTGAAAAATTTCGCTCAATCGAGAGAGCGAGAGAGAGAGAGAGAGGGTTAGCCTCTGCCCTCTGCCCTTAGCCTCTGCCCTCGTCCTCTTAGGTACTTAAGTAGCTGCTAGTGCCTCCTTGGCTCATTATTCATTTGTGGGCCTGAAAAATTTCGCTCAATCGAGAGAGAGAGAGAGAGAGAGAGAGGGTTAGCCTCTGCCCTCTGCCCTTAGCCTCTGCCCTCGTCCTCTTAGGTACTTAAGTAGCTGCTAGTGCCTCCTTGGCTCATTATTCATTTGTGGGCCTGAAAAATTTCGCTCAATCGAGAGAGCGAGAGAGAGAGAGAGAGAGGGTTAGCCTCTGCCCTCTGCCCTTAGCCTCTGCCCTCGTCCTCTTAGGTACTTAAGTAGCTGCTAGTGCCTCCTTGGCTCATTATTCATTTGTGGGCCTGAAAAATTTCGCTCAATCGAGAGAGCGAGAGAGAGAGAGAGGGTTAGCCTCTGCCCTCTGCCCTTAGCCTCTGCCCTCGTCCTCTTAGGTACTTAAGTAGCTGCTAGTGCCTCCTTGGCTCATTATTCATTTGTGGGCCTGAAAAATTTCGCTCAATCGAGAGAGCGAGAGAGAGAGAGAGAGGGTTAGCCTCTGCCCTCTGCCCTTAGCCTCTGCCCTCGTCCTCTTAGGTACTTAAGTAGCTGCTAGTGCCTCCTTGGCTCATTATTCATTTGTGGGCCTGAAAAATTTCGCTCAATCGAGAGAGCGAGAGAGAGAGAGAGAGAGAGGGTTAGCCTCTGCCCTCTGCCCTTAGCCTCTGCCCTCGTCCTCTTAGGTACTTAAGTAGCTGCTAGTGCCTCCTTGGCTCATTATTCATTTGTGGGCCTGAAAAATTTCGCTCAATCGAGAGAGAGCGAGAGAGAGAGAGAGAGGGTTAGCCTCTGCCCTCTGCCCTTAGCCTCTGCCCTCGTCCTCTTAGGTACTTAAGTAGCTGCTAGTGCCTCCTTGGCTCATTATTCATTTGTGGGCCTGAAAAATTTCGCTCAATCGAGAGAGCGAGAGAGAGAGAGAGAGAGGGTTAGCCTCTGCCCTCTGCCCTTAGCCTCTGCCCTCGTCCTCTTAGGTACTTAAGTAGCTGCTAGTGCCTCCTTGGCTCATTATTCATTTGTGGGCCTGAAAAATTTCGCTCAATCGAGAGAGAGCGAGAGAGAGAGAGAGAGGGTTAGCCTCTGCCCTCTGCCCTTAGCCTCTGCCCTCGTCCTCTTAGGTACTTAAGTAGCTGCTAGTGCCTCCTTGGCTCATTATTCATTTGTGGGCCTGAAAAATTTCGCTCAATCGAGAGAGCGAGAGAGAGAGAGAGAGGGTTAGCCTCTGCCCTCTGCCCTTAGCCTCTGCCCTCGTCCTCTTAGGTACTTAAGTAGCTGCTAGTGCCTCCTTGGCTCATTATTCATTTGTGGGCCTGAAAAATTTCGCTCAATCGAGAGAGCGAGAGAGAGAGAGAGAGGGTTAGCCTCTGCCCTCTGCCCTTAGCCTCTGCCCTCGTCCTCTTAGGTACTTAAGTAGCTGCTAGTGCCTCCTTGGCTCATTATTCATTTGTGGGCCTGAAAAATTTCGCTCAATCGAGAGAGCGAGAGAGAGAGAGAGAGGGTTAGCCTCTGCCCTCTGCCCTTAGCCTCTGCCCTCGTCCTCTTAGGTACTTAAGTAGCTGCTAGTGCCTCCTTGGCTCATTATTCATTTGTGGGCCTGAAAAATTTCGCTCAATCGAGAGAGCGAGAGAGAGAGAGAGAGGGTTAGCCTCTGCCCTCTGCCCTTAGCCTCTGCCCTCGTCCTCTTAGGTACTTAAGTAGCTGCTAGTGCCTCCTTGGCTCATTATTCATTTGTGGGCCTGAAAAATTTCGCTCAATCGAGAGAGCGAGAGAGAGAGAGAGAGGGTTAGCCTCTGCCCTCTGCCCTTAGCCTCTGCCCTCGTCCTCTTAGGTACTTAAGTAGCTGCTAGTGCCTCCTTGGCTCATTATTCATTTGTGGGCCTGAAAAATTTCGCTCAATCGAGAGAGCGAGAGAGAGAGAGAGAGAGGGTTAGCCTCTGCCCTCTGCCCTTAGCCTCTGCCCTCGTCCTCTTAGGTACTTAAGTAGCTGCTAGTGCCTCCTTGGCTCATTATTCATTTGTGGGCCTGAAAAATTTCGCTCAATCGAGAGAGCGAGAGAGAGAGAGAGAGGGTTAGCCTCTGCCCTCTGCCCTTAGCCTCTGCCCTCGTCCTCTTAGGTACTTAAGTAGCTGCTAGTGCCTCCTTGGCTCATTATTCATTTGTGGGCCTGAAAAATTTCGCTCAATCGAGAGAGCGAGAGAGAGAGAGAGAGGGTTAGCCTCTGCCCTCTGCCCTTAGCCTCTGCCCTCGTCCTCTTAGGTACTTAAGTAGCTGCTAGTGCCTCCTTGGCTCATTATTCATTTGTGGGCCTGAAAAATTTCGCTCAATCGAGAGAGCGAGAGAGAGAGAGAGAGGGTTAGCCTCTGCCCTCTGCCCTTAGCCTCTGCCCTCGTCCTCTTAGGTACTTAAGTAGCTGCTAGTGCCTCCTTGGCTCATTATTCATTTGTGGGCCTGAAAAATTTCGCTCAATCGAGAGAGCGAGAGAGAGAGAGAGAGAGGGTTAGCCTCTGCCCTCTGCCCTTAGCCTCTGCCCTCGTCCTCTTAGGTACTTAAGTAGCTGCTAGTGCCTCCTTGGCTCATTATTCATTTGTGGGCCTGAAAAATTTCGCTCAATCGAGAGAGCGAGAGAGAGAGAGAGAGGGTTAGCCTCTGCCCTCTGCCCTTAGCCTCTGCCCTCGTCCTCTTAGGTACTTAAGTAGCTGCTAGTGCCTCCTTGGCTCATTATTCATTTGTGGGCCTGAAAAATTTCGCTCAATCGAGAGAGCGAGAGAGAGAGAGAGAGGGTTAGCCTCTGCCCTCTGCCCTTAGCCTCTGCCCTCGTCCTCTTAGGTACTTAAGTAGCTGCTAGTGCCTCCTTGGCTCATTATTCATTTGTGGGCCTGAAAAATTTCGCTCAATCGAGAGAGCGAGAGAGAGAGAGAGAGGGTTAGCCTCTGCCCTCTGCCCTTAGCCTCTGCCCTCGTCCTCTTAGGTACTTAAGTAGCTGCTAGTGCCTCCTTGGCTCATTATTCATTTGTGGGCCTGAAAAATTTCGCTCAATCGAGAGAGCGAGAGAGAGAGAGAGAGGGTTAGCCTCTGCCCTCTGCCCTTAGCCTCTGCCCTCGTCCTCTTAGGTACTTAAGTAGCTGCTAGTGCCTCCTTGGCTCATTATTCATTTGTGGGCCTGAAAAATTTCGCTCAATCGAGAGAGCGAGAGAGAGAGAGAGAGAGGGTTAGCCTCTGCCCTCTGCCCTTAGCCTCTGCCCTCGTCCTCTTAGGTACTTAAGTAGCTGCTAGTGCCTCCTTGGCTCATTATTCATTTGTGGGCCTGAAAAATTTCGCTCAATCGAGAGAGCGAGAGAGAGAGAGAGAGGGTTAGCCTCTGCCCTCTGCCCTTAGCCTCTGCCCTCGTCCTCTTAGGTACTTAAGTAGCTGCTAGTGCCTCCTTGGCTCATTATTCATTTGTGGGCCTGAAAAATTTCGCTCAATCGAGAGAGCGAGAGAGAGAGAGAGAGGGTTAGCCTCTGCCCTCTGCCCTTAGCCTCTGCCCTCGTCCTCTTAGGTACTTAAGTAGCTGCTAGTGCCTCCTTGGCTCATTATTCATTTGTGGGCCTGAAAAATTTCGCTCAATCGAGAGAGCGAGAGAGAGAGAGAGAGGGTTAGCCTCTGCCCTCTGCCCTTAGCCTCTGCCCTCGTCCTCTTAGGTACTTAAGTAGCTGCTAGTGCCTCCTTGGCTCATTATTCATTTGTGGGCCTGAAAAATTTCGCTCAATCGAGAGAGCGAGAGAGAGAGAGAGAGAGGGTTAGCCTCTGCCCTCTGCCCTTAGCCTCTGCCCTCGTCCTCTTAGGTACTTAAGTAGCTGCTAGTGCCTCCTTGGCTCATTATTCATTTGTGGGCCTGAAAAATTTCGCTCAATCGAGAGAGCGAGAGAGAGAGAGAGAGGGTTAGCCTCTGCCCTCTGCCCTTAGCCTCTGCCCTCGTCCTCTTAGGTACTTAAGTAGCTGCTAGTGCCTCCTTGGCTCATTATTCATTTGTGGGCCTGAAAAATTTCGCTCAATCGAGAGAGCGAGAGAGAGAGAGAGAGGGTTAGCCTCTGCCCTCTGCCCTTAGCCTCTGCCCTCGTCCTCTTAGGTACTTAAGTAGCTGCTAGTGCCTCCTTGGCTCATTATTCATTTGTGGGCCTGAAAAATTTCGCTCAATCGAGAGAGCGAGAGAGAGAGAGAGAGGGTTAGCCTCTGCCCTCTGCCCTTAGCCTCTGCCCTCGTCCTCTTAGGTACTTAAGTAGCTGCTAGTGCCTCCTTGGCTCATTATTCATTTGTGGGCCTGAAAAATTTCGCTCAATCGAGAGAGCGAGAGAGAGAGAGAGAGGGTTAGCCTCTGCCCTCTGCCCTTAGCCTCTGCCCTCGTCCTCTTAGGTACTTAAGTAGCTGCTAGTGCCTCCTTGGCTCATTATTCATTTGTGGGCCTGAAAAATTTCGCTCAATCGAGAGAGCGAGAGAGAGAGAGAGAGGGTTAGCCTCTGCCCTCTGCCCTTAGCCTCTGCCCTCGTCCTCTTAGGTACTTAAGTAGCTGCTAGTGCCTCCTTGGCTCATTATTCATTTGTGGGCCTGAAAAATTTCGCTCAATCGAGAGAGCGAGAGAGAGAGAGAGAGGGTTAGCCTCTGCCCTCTGCCCTTAGCCTCTGCCCTCGTCCTCTTAGGTACTTAAGTAGCTGCTAGTGCCTCCTTGGCTCATTATTCATTTGTGGGCCTGAAAAATTTCGCTCAATCGAGAGAGCGAGAGAGAGAGAGAGAGGGTTAGCCTCTGCCCTCTGCCCTTAGCCTCTGCCCTCGTCCTCTTAGGTACTTAAGTAGCTGCTAGTGCCTCCTTGGCTCATTATTCATTTGTGGGCCTGAAAAATTTCGCTCAATCGAGAGAGCGAGAGAGAGAGAGAGAGGGTTAGCCTCTGCCCTCTGCCCTTAGCCTCTGCCCTCGTCCTCTTAGGTACTTAAGTAGCTGCTAGTGCCTCCTTGGCTCATTATTCATTTGTGGGCCTGAAAAATTTCGCTCAATCGAGAGAGCGAGAGAGAGAGAGAGAGGGTTAGCCTCTGCCCTCTGCCCTTAGCCTCTGCCCTCGTCCTCTTAGGTACTTAAGTAGCTGCTAGTGCCTCCTTGGCTCATTATTCATTTGTGGGCCTGAAAAATTTCGCTCAATCGAGAGAGCGAGAGAGAGAGAGAGAGGGTTAGCCTCTGCCCTCTGCCCTTAGCCTCTGCCCTCGTCCTCTTAGGTACTTAAGTAGCTGCTAGTGCCTCCTTGGCTCATTATTCATTTGTGGGCCTGAAAAATTTCGCTCAATCGAGAGAGCGAGAGAGAGAGAGAGAGGGTTAGCCTCTGCCCTCTGCCCTTAGCCTCTGCCCTCGTCCTCTTAGGTACTTAAGTAGCTGCTAGTGCCTCCTTGGCTCATTATTCATTTGTGGGCCTGAAAAATTTCGCTCAATCGAGAGAGCGAGAGAGAGAGAGAGAGGGTTAGCCTCTGCCCTCTGCCCTTAGCCTCTGCCCTCGTCCTCTTAGGTACTTAAGTAGCTGCTAGTGCCTCCTTGGCTCATTATTCATTTGTGGGCCTGAAAAATTTCGCTCAATCGAGAGAGCGAGAGAGAGAGAGAGAGGGTTAGCCTCTGCCCTCTGCCCTTAGCCTCTGCCCTCGTCCTCTTAGGTACTTAAGTAGCTGCTAGTGCCTCCTTGGCTCATTATTCATTTGTGGGCCTGAAAAATTTCGCTCAATCGAGAGAGCGAGAGAGAGAGAGAGAGGGTTAGCCTCTGCCCTCTGCCCTTAGCCTCTGCCCTCGTCCTCTTAGGTACTTAAGTAGCTGCTAGTGCCTCCTTGGCTCATTATTCATTTGTGGGCCTGAAAAATTTCGCTCAATCGAGAGAGCGAGAGAGAGAGAGAGAGAGGGTTAGCCTCTGCCCTCTGCCCTTAGCCTCTGCCCTCGTCCTCTTAGGTACTTAAGTAGCTGCTAGTGCCTCCTTGGCTCATTATTCATTTGTGGGCCTGAAAAATTTCGCTCAATCGAGAGAGCGAGAGAGAGAGAGAGAGGGTTAGCCTCTGCCCTCTGCCCTTAGCCTCTGCCCTCGTCCTCTTAGGTACTTAAGTAGCTGCTAGTGCCTCCTTGGCTCATTATTCATTTGTGGGCCTGAAAAATTTCGCTCAATCGAGAGAGCGAGAGAGAGAGAGAGAGGGTTAGCCTCTGCCCTCTGCCCTTAGCCTCTGCCCTCGTCCTCTTAGGTACTTAAGTAGCTGCTAGTGCCTCCTTGGCTCATTATTCATTTGTGGGCCTGAAAAATTTCGCTCAATCGAGAGAGCGAGAGAGAGAGAGAGAGAGGGTTAGCCTCTGCCCTCTGCCCTTAGCCTCTGCCCTCGTCCTCTTAGGTACTTAAGTAGCTGCTAGTGCCTCCTTGGCTCATTATTCATTTGTGGGCCTGAAAAATTTCGCTCAATCGAGAGAGCGAGAGAGAGAGAGAGAGAGGGTTAGCCTCTGCCCTCTGCCCTTAGCCTCTGCCCTCGTCCTCTTAGGTACTTAAGTAGCTGCTAGTGCCTCCTTGGCTCATTATTCATTTGTGGGCCTGAAAAATTTCGCTCAATCGAGAGAGCGAGAGAGAGAGAGAGAGGGTTAGCCTCTGCCCTCTGCCCTTAGCCTCTGCCCTCGTCCTCTTAGGTACTTAAGTAGCTGCTAGTGCCTCCTTGGCTCATTATTCATTTGTGGGCCTGAAAAATTTCGCTCAATCGAGAGAGCGAGAGAGAGAGAGAGAGGGTTAGCCTCTGCCCTCTGCCCTTAGCCTCTGCCCTCGTCCTCTTAGGTACTTAAGTAGCTGCTAGTGCCTCCTTGGCTCATTATTCATTTGTGGGCCTGAAAAATTTCGCTCAATCGAGAGAGCGAGAGAGAGAGAGAGAGGGTTAGCCTCTGCCCTCTGCCCTTAGCCTCTGCCCTCGTCCTCTTAGGTACTTAAGTAGCTGCTAGTGCCTCCTTGGCTCATTATTCATTTGTGGGCCTGAAAAATTTCGCTCAATCGAGAGAGCGAGAGAGAGAGAGAGAGAGGGTTAGCCTCTGCCCTCTGCCCTTAGCCTCTGCCCTCGTCCTCTTAGGTACTTAAGTAGCTGCTAGTGCCTCCTTGGCTCATTATTCATTTGTGGGCCTGAAAAATTTCGCTCAATCGAGAGAGCGAGAGAGAGAGAGAGAGAGGGTTAGCCTCTGCCCTCTGCCCTTAGCCTCTGCCCTCGTCCTCTTAGGTACTTAAGTAGCTGCTAGTGCCTCCTTGGCTCATTATTCATTTGTGGGCCTGAAAAATTTCGCTCAATCGAGAGAGCGAGAGAGAGAGAGAGAGGGTTAGCCTCTGCCCTCTGCCCTTAGCCTCTGCCCTCGTCCTCTTAGGTACTTAAGTAGCTGCTAGTGCCTCCTTGGCTCATTATTCATTTGTGGGCCTGAAAATTTTCGCTCGAAGGCGGCCGACGCTCGACGGCGCGGCCTGCGGCCGCGCGCGCGAGGACGGCAAGAGACGGCACACTGAGCGGTTTATAAAACAAGGCATTACAAGCATGGCAGCACCTACTACTGTCTAGCCAAGCAACATGGAAACGGAGCTAGAAGAGCCCGCGTCTACATGCGGTGAGCTCCAAGGGCGTGAAGAACGCCCGTCAGAGTCCGCCAAAGCTCCCGGACCACAAGCGTGCTTGCGCCGATCGCGGCGGCTCCAGAGCCTGCACGCAAATGGCGCCGCAGGCCGCGGACAGCTTCGTCAAGCGGCCCGGCCGCCGCAACGCCTCCCTCAGCGGGCGCAGCCAGCACGGGCGCCAGCAGCAATGCAAGCTGGTCGGCTGCGTCCAGGCATGTCTCGCGATGACGGTCGAGGAACGTCTCAGGGGGGGCCGCAGGGAGAGATGAATGAGCAAGAACTTGTATCAGGAGCAGAGCGTGGAAGCTCTCCGCGAGGCGGAAGAGCTGGGCGAGTGTCGCCTCTGCAACACGAGCCTGTGGGGGCTGAAGCGCCTGAGCGAGAAACTGAAATGGCTCCTCGACGGCAAGAGGGGCCGAACCACCCGCCCTCATCGCTACGCCTCCCGCAGCCACAAATTCAACTCCCGCCACGGGCGGGACGGGCGGCAGATGCAGACCGGACCCAGGAACAGGAGTGTGCGCAGCACTTGGGTGAGGCGACGGGGCCGGGACTTGAGTATGGACCAGTGCTGCAGGGAGTGGAATCTCGGGAGGCACCGCCTGGCGACGAGCAGGACAGGCGGCGGCAACGTGCGAGCTGCCTTGAGTCTGAGCGGCCCTCTCTTCACGCATCGCAGTCGTTACCGCACGTTGCAGATCCGCCATTCTCACGGGCGGATCGTACGCCCCTCCGCCACCGCGACCGCGTGGACCCCACCAGCCTCCGCGACCGCCACGGTTCGCATGCCACTGACCCGACTGCTGATAGCGCCGGGGAGAATTGCGCCGGCGCCGGGAGGACTCCCGATCCTGATGAGGTGCTGGAGAATGGGGGCGAGATTGACGGCGGACCGGCGAGGGAGGGCGAGACTGCGGCGCCTGTAGTGCCTGCTGCGCCACCGACGGCGCAACAAGGGCAGTCGGGCCCACAGCAGGAGGCACAGCCAGCGGTGCCGGGCCGCCAGTGGTGGCGGACACCGCCTGCGGGGACGAGGCAGGTGCAGAAGCCGGCGGCTCGAGGCCGACGACAGGTGGCCCAACGGGAGCGGGAACCGGGAGTTCACAGCCGGACCCAGTCGGGGCGGCAAGAGGAGACAGGGGAACAATCTGCGCATCTGGGACAGGCGGATCAGCAGCAGCAGGGGCAGCAGACCGAGCGGGAGCGGGCGCGGACAAGCCAGCCGCAGCTGCCACAAGGGGAGCCACGGGTTCGGGGCGATGAGGCTTTTCAGCAGATGTTGTCGAGGGCCTCGGAGCCGGAGGCACTGGGGGCTTCGTCGCCGTGGTCGCCGTTCCGGCCTCAGACTGAGGCTTGGCGACCACTGCCGACCAGGCGGCAACGCGCTTTGGCGACGGCTCGGGAGCTCCAGCAATCACCATCGCGAGTTCGGGAAGCACGAGAGGAGAGGAGGCAGGTGGCTAGCGGAATAGGCGGAGGGCCGGAAAACGGGTACCAAGCGGCGGGACGTCGGGCTTTAATGGCTCTGGCAGCTGCTAATGAGGTTGGGGAGAGATCCGACCCCACCTATATAGAGGAAGTGGAGCCAGAGAGTGAAAATGACGAAGGGGACGAAGCAGTGGCAACAAGAGTAGGGACCACGGGGCGAAGACCTGGTGCAGCCAATCTGCCCACAGCGGGATCGAGGGACCGTGCAGGGCCATTGGATGCCGATCGAACGGACGGGAATCCAACCCACCAGCAATCCACGAGATCGAGCCGCGCCCGCAGACATCGGACCGCGCCCCCCCAGCCAGTGTCAGGAACAACCCCACAGCAGCCCCGTTATTATTCGCCAGAGGAGCTGGCAGGGATGAGTGACAAGTTCGCTGACATCGCGAACTGGGACATTTCCGCCCTCTGCGACAGTCGCCAACCATCACTGTCAAGAAGATTACCGCCACACTTGTGCCAGCTATTTTCGCTGGCACTCCTGACACCGCTACACCACCTCTCGCGAAACCCTGACTCCGAAGCGGGTTGGCGACTGCTTCTTTTCCTCCCGCGTTTGACCCTTCGCCAGGCTTCGCCGAGGCAACCAAATTGGCCACAAATCAAGGCCCGTCTTCGAGCTTTCCAGCGTGGCGAATGGTCGCTGCTCTATCAGGACGCGGTAAAGGCGGTCAACGCCCCACCGCCCCCTCGCCATCGGCCAGATGTCACGGGTGTACTAAGCCGAGCCGAGGGTCTGGCAAAACGTGGCAGTCTGCGCCGAGCTGTGTTGGCGCTCGAGTCAACCCCGGTCTGTACACCAAGTCCAGAAATCCTGGACGAGCTTCGCAGGAAGCACCCCCCCGCAGGGGACGAGCCACTGACCTGGCCAGCGGGTGACACCCGGCCCCTGGGCATTTCCCACGCGGATTTTGCGAAGCTGCTCGGGCGATGCGAGAACGGTGTCGGTGCCGGACCTTCGGGCACGACATTTGAACATTTACGCGACGCGGCAGTTACCAATGCATCTGTCAGCACCCATCTGCACGCCGTGGTTAACACAATTTTGGGAGGAAATCTCCCAGCCCCGGTGGCGGACCTGCTTACGGCATCTCGACTCATAGCCTTGGCCAAACCGGGAGGAGGGGCTCGACCAATCGCAATCGGCGAATGCCTGACGCGACTGGCCGCCAAGGCGGCGCTATCGGTCATGGGGGAAGCTGCACGTGATTACTTCTTACCCCTACAGTACGGGGTGGCAGTGCCGGGTGGGGCGGAAGCGATAATTCATGCCGCCCGAACGTACGTGGACGGCCACCCGAATAGCCTGGTCCTACAGGCTGACATCGCGAATGCCTTCAACAGCATTTCGCGACAAGCTATCGCTGCTGCGTTACAGGAACCCAGCCTCTCGCCACTACTCCCGTTGGTTCGGCTGACCTACGGTAACCCGTCGCAACTGCACCTGGATTCAAATTTTGCAAGCAAACCCCTGCGTAGTGAACGGGGAGTTCGCCAGGGCGATCCACTTGGCCCTCTCCTTTTCGCGGCCGGGATTCACCCCACGCTACGCGACACTGCCGAGGCACACCCTGATGTGCTTTGTTTGGCATATGCTGATGACGTGACATTCGTGGGGGAGCCATGTGCTACTGTAGCTGCTTTCAACCACTTCACTTCGAAGCTGGAATTGCTGGGCCTGAAACACAATCCGAATAAGTGCTCTGCGTGGAGTGCAATCACGTGTGATTCAACTGAGCTGCCGCCCGGGGTCCCGCTCTGCCTTGACGGCGTTAAACTGCTTGGCAGTTTTATTGGGACAGCAGACGGGGCATCCACGTTCCTGACTGGGCAACTGGGAGAGATGGCGCAACCATTGCCACTCATCGAGAAGGCGGACCCGCAAGTCGCTTCGCTGCTGCTCTCGCGCTGTATCTCCCGGCGCGTGGCATACCTTACTCGGACGACCCCACTCAATCTCGTCTCCCGGGACACGTGGACGCAGTGGGGCCGTGGCCTCCTGACGACTCTGCTCACTTCGTGCAACATCCGGCCTCCCGCGGGTGGATCCGAACAGTCGCGCGTGTGGGCCCAAGCGTCCCTTCCGCCTTCTCTTGGGGGGTGGGGATTACTGACCCTCTCGTCGAGGGTGTTTACGGTTTCGTTGCTAGCTTCACGCAGGCGGCGCTGTTCTTCTCGACGCTCCCTCTGGCCCCGGACTCTGCCCTGTCACGTGCGCGCAGCCATATGCTCTTGCCGAGGGATGAGAGCACGCCACTCCACTCCTGGCTTGCTGAGTGCGAGACCGCCCTGCCTTCCGACGCACGAGAGCTGCTGGAACGAGAGCGACTGGAACGGACGGACGTGAAGCTGCAGCACGCCCTCGCTCTCCAAATCCACGGCAGTCGCTACGCGGTGCAGGTTCAGGAGACAAGGAAGATGCCGCTGAACCCGCTGGCGGGCCATACGCAGCGGATGTTTTCTCTGACGGGATACGGTACGGGGGACTGGTTGACGGCGATACCAATAGCCCCGACCCGGCGCATTGGTCCAGTCCACTTTGCCAACGCCGTCAGATTCCGGCTTGGCTTGCCCTTCTCCACTCCCAAAAACTGTGACTGCGCGGACCACACAGCAATCACTGACCCCCGCCTCCCAAACCACCTCCTACGCTGCGGCACTGGCAAGCACCGCATCAACACTCACAATGAGCTCCGCGACGCATGCATCAGCATGGCTCAGGATGCGGGTTTCATAGTCCACAGTGAGTCGGCGGCTCACTGCCCCATCGAGGAGCAGACAGCCGACTTCACCATGACTGACAGGAGCAGTGGGGCGGTTTGGGTGTGTGACGTCACTGTGACGGACCCTATTAGCACGCGGGACCCGGAGGCGCAGAAAGGAAGGGGATGGGCGGCTCGAGAGCAGGCAGACAAAAAGATCCAGCGCTATGCGAAGAGACCAGAGACGGTTGGGTTCTTTCCGTTGGCGGTAGAGACCTATGGCTGCCCTTGTGCAGAGGTCCCCGTCTTCCTGAAACTCCTGGCAGACACGGCGGCTCGGCGCCACTTCAACGCCGATTCTAACTCCTATTATGCCGCTAAGTTTCTGCATCAGTTCAGGCAGCGGTGGTCGGTTGCACTCCAGAGGGCCCAGTCGGTGGGATTGCTCATTAAGCTTGGTGAGGCGGCAGCAGCTGAGAACCCCCCGGTGGGGGGGATTGGGCACAAGCTGCACCTAGGGGATTGCTTTGCTGTTTTGGAGCCACTAGTAGAGCTGTAGATGAGTTAGTATGTGACAGGCATGCTTTATGAACTTGTATGTGTGTACCTTTCGGCCATATCAATATACGGACCATTATAAGGCCTTGTTGCCTGCCTAGCTTCTCATTATTCAATCTGAAGTTGGATTCTTTCTCCCAACCGAGCGGCTCGCGCCGGCCGCCTTCGGCAGCTAATCATACACCCAGCCGCCACCGCGACCACGCCCTCCCCACCAGACCCCTCGGCCACCACGGGGGCGCAGCTCAGTTCGCCTGCTAACCACGGCGGCGAGGGGAATCGTGCCGCCGCCGTGATGTCTCCCGCTCATCGCGCGGCACAGGGGAATGAGGCCGATGCTGCCGACGGCCCGGGGACGGAGGACGCTGAGCAGGAGGAACAGGAGCCAGGGGTGCGGGAGCAGGACCCGCCTGGACGGTCGGAGGCGGCACGGCTGCTGCCGCAGGCAGAGGGGCAGGAGCGTCCGGAGGCGACACGCGAACCGACTGAACCTCCGCCGAGCTCAGGCCGGCGCTGGTGGCTAGAGGCGGCTGGTAAGTCGGGTCCGCACCAGCAGCAGCAGAAGGCGCCACGGCAGGCGCAGCCAGTGGTGGAGCGGAGGCTTCTCCAACAGCAGCAGTCGACTCCGCAACCACAGGCACAGGCACCGACACCCCCACGGGGACAGGTGGAACCACCGGCGCAGGCGCAGGAGTGTGCACAGGATCTAACGCCGCAGCCGGACCATGGGCAGACGCAGGAGCAGACGCCGAGGCGAGGGCGGGAGCAGGTGACGACGCGGGCGCATGACCAGGCGCCAGGCCAGGCACAGACAACGACGCCACGACGGGAACGGGCGGCGGAGCAGGCGCGAGGACAGGGCCAGCCTGAGTCACGGATGACGGCGCAGATCGAGGTGCGGGAAGAGGCGACATCCCCACAGCCGCAGGCGCCGGGGACGACAAGGCTGGAGGGGCAATTGCAGCCGACGCCACGACAAAGGGCCGCGGCGAGTACGAATAATACTCATCGCCAATCGATACAGGTATCGCGGGGCGGACGAGGCGGCGGACGAGGAGGAGCGACTGGAAGGGGAGGCGGACCTGAGAATGGCTTCCAGAGGGAAGCACGCCGGGCCTTAACTCGAAGAGTGGAGAACACTGAAGCTGAGGAGAAGGCAAGAGACCCCACATTTGTAGCTGAGGCGGTGGAACAGTCCACCATGGAAGAATCGGGGGGGTTAGAGGAGGAGGAACGGGAAGGTAGACGTCGGGCAAACCCAACACCACGCCGAGCCGCTCCAATTCCAGCTGCAACAGATGGCGAAATAAACCGGCCGGTACCGGACACCACCGCATCAGAGGCCCGCCAATTCTCGCCTGAACAATTGGCCGAGGACTTGGTGCGGTTCGGCGAAGTGGAATTATGGGACCTGACCCCCCTGCATCTTCTACGCGACAGTCGTCAGCCCCCGCTTTCGCGCAAACTCCCTGCTGACATTCGCTCACTTTTCGCCACAGCCCTCCTGACACCCCTCCTTCACCTCGCGCGTAACCCTGCGTCAGTCGTAGGCTGGCGCCTGTTACTCTTTCTCCCGCGCCTCACCCTTCGCCTTCCGTTAACGCAGAAGCCCGATTGGCCGGCGGTCAAGCACCGACTTCGCCAGTTTAACAAAGGCGAGTGGCAGCAGCTTTACGATTCGGCGGTTACCGCAATCACAGGACCTCACCCACCTCGCCATGCGCCAGATGCCCTTGGCAAACGAGCCAGGGCGGAAGGCCTCGCACGAAAAGGAAGCCTCCGCAGGGCGATCCTCGCCCTTGAGTCAACGCCGGTCGCCGACCCATCTGCACCCATCCTCGCCGCCCTCAAAGCAAATCACCCCCCCGCGCCACCTGGTACCATCGATTGGAACATCCGCGATACTGTTCGAGCGGCGTCTATCGAAAAAGGGGACTTCATTAAAATGCTGTGCCGCTGTGAGAACGGGGTGGGAGGAGGACCGTCGGGTATGATATTTGAACACCTGCGCGATGCATCACTCGCCAACGCGGGGGTTACCACACACCTCCACGCCCTCGTCAACACTATCTTGGGAGGCAAACTGCCTGACGAGGTCTGCTCACTACTAACAGCCAGCCGTCACATAGCTCTAGCCAAGCCTGACGGAGGAACTAGACCGATAGCAGTAGGCGAGTGTATCTTACGACTAGCCGCCAAGTCCGCCCTCTCGGCCCTCTCCCAAGTCTGCCGTGCACATTTCCTCCCGTTACAGTACTGCGTGTCTGTCCAGGGCGGTAGCGAAGCGATTATCCATGCCGCGAGTGCCTTCACTTAAGCAAACCCCGGAACGCTTATACTGCAAGCCGACCTAGCGAACGCCTTTAACTCGATTAGCCGCACGGCAGTAGTCAGTGCACTTCGCGACACTGACCTCCAAGGCCTTATTCTTCTCGTCAAAGCATCCTATGGCAGGCCGGCTCAGTTGTTCCTTGATGCAGGGTTCGGTTGCGAGGCACTAACTAGCGAGACAGGCGTACGACAGGGGGATCCACTCGGCCCGCTGCTGTTTGCCGCAGGGATCCACCCTATTCTCACCCCCGCAACAGCCGACCACAGCCCCAACGAGCTGCAGAGGTGGATCGGGGACTGCACGGACAGCCTCACGCACGAGGCGAGGGACCTCATCTCGGCGGAGCAGGCAAAACCCAAGGGCCAACTGCAACACCGCCTCGCTCTCCTAGTCCAAGGGGGCCGGAGTGCAGCCCAGATTGCTGCATCTAGACAGATGGAGCTGAACCCACGGCTAGGCCACACCCAGCGCCTCATGTTCCTCACGGGCTATGGGGCGGGGGACTGGCTCATGGCGATCCCCTACATGCCTTCCCTACGCACCCCTGCCACTTCACGTTCGCCCTCCAGTTTAGGCTCGGCCTGCCACTCTCTGTGCCTGACTGCTGTGACTACACCAAACGGGTCCCCATCCTGGACAAGAGGCGGCCAAACCACTTGCTTAGGTGTGGTACAGGGCACGGCCGGACCAACACCCACAACGAGCTGCGTGACGAGTGCATCCGCATGGCGCAGGATGCAAGATTCGCAGTGCACAAGGAGTGCACTGCCTTTAGCCCTGTGGACAACAAGAAGGCCGACTTGGCCTTCAGGGATGGGAGCTCGGGGGCGGGATGGCTGGCGGACATCACAATAACAGACCCCATCAGTAAGCGGGATGAGACCGCAAGGAAGGGGAGGAATTGGGCAGCACGGGAGGCAGCAGACAAGAAGATAGGCCTCTATCACGGCAGGGCTGAGTTTGCTGAATTTTTTCCTTTGGTGGTAGAGACCTACGGCTGCCCCTGTGATGATCTGCCCACCTTCCTGAAGCTGCTGGCAGACAAAGCTGCACGGAGAATCTTCAACGCGGACCCCTCTACCTACCAGGCCGCAAAGATGCTCCACCAGTTCCGCCAGCGCTGGTCGGTCGCACTCCAGAGAGCCCAGGCGGTGAGCTTTCTCACAAAGCTGAACCTGGCGGCAAGAGCAGAGAACCCCCCACTGGGAGGACCAGAGGGGGAGATGAACCCGGGGGACTGTTTCTCAACGCTAGAGGCACCTTAGAAAGGAAAGGGGGGGGGAGGGGGTTTGGGAGGGTAGAAGGGTGTGTGTTCGCTAGGTTTTTGTGCTCTGTCGGTTTGTGTTTGCTTGTCCCTGTTTGCTTGTCTCCATGCTAGATGTGCCCTGCCCTAGAATCTGCATGGTTGTACCGAGCCCCACCTATCAATACAAGGACCATTAGAGAGAGAGAGAGAGAGAGAGAGAGAGAGAGAGAGAGAGAGAGAGAGAGAGAGAGTGGTGGGGGAATGTACGGGCTAAGGGTGCTGCCCCTGCGGGCGCTTCCGACACGGGCGCCAACAAGGGAACGATCGCTTCTGCCCAAGCGACGCACTGTCCTTGGGGCCCTTGATCAAAACTGCTAGGAGTGTGACGCATGGCCTCATACACCGCCATCTGCAAGCCCGCCACCGCCTCCGCCGCCTCCGCTATGTTCCACATCCGGCACATGCCTAGCGTGAGATCTCTCCCCGCGCGGTTGGGGGGAGGTGCAGTTGTGGCTTCGCGCGGAAACGCCGCCACCCGGCCCAGGGCATGGCCAAGAAGGAACTGAGGTAGAGGCTCCCCGAGAGAGAAGGGGCCCTCGTGGGGCCCACCACGTCCATGTGCACAAGCGCGAGTGGTGCCTTGGCTGGTCCCGTGCTGCTGCTGAAGGGAAATTTCGTGAACTTGGTCTCAAGGCATGTTGGGCAGCTCCCAATCTCCTTTGCTGCCCCCTTCACCTCCAGCCCCTTCAAGCTCCCATCCTTCACCAACTTCTGCAGCATCGGAATGTTGATGTGGCACAACCTCTCGTGCCACGTCTCCCAATCGGCCTCACCACTCCCAGATGAAGCCTTTGCCCATGCAGCTGTTGCATCCACACCAGCAAGCACCTCACCATGTGATTGCTGTGACTTCAGCACCTTCTTGACTGCATCCAGGGCCCCATCAGTTGGTGCAGTCTCCTCCCGCAGTTGCTTTAGCCGCTGCTGCTGCCGTTGCCGTTGCTGGTGGTTTCCCGTTCCAAGGGATGATGGGCAGCTGCCACAGGTCCTTGATGCAGCTGCTCTTCTCCTCCAAATCCCACAGCAGCAACTTCCCAAGCTTTGTACGACAGCTGGTTGGGCCGAACGTAACTTTGGCCTTGCTTTTCTGCAGCCGGCGCACAGAGAGGAGGTTAGCGGACAAGCCTTCAACTAGCAGCACATGTCCCAGCCCCACAAGCTCCCCATTGGCTTCCATCACCTTGGCATTCCTAACACCCATCACAGGGAGCAAAGAACCTGAAGCGCCAGCCACAAACTTAATCTTCCTAGGGGGCTTTACCTCATCAAGCAAATCTGCCCGTGGGGTCATGTGACTTGTGCAACCTGAATCGATCACCCAGTGAGTGAGGGGGTGCATCACAACCTTTCCAACCGAACCCACATCACCCCCACTCTCTTTCACATCCTCAACCATCAAGAACATCCCAAGGTCAGCTTTACCTTGTGCACCTTCACCTTGTGCACCTGAACCTTGCACAGCGCCACCTCGTGCACGTTCACCACTTGGCGGCTTCATGCCTGGAGGCGCCCATCCTTCAGGCCGGCTGAAACACTTGAACCACGGGTGTCTAGCCTTCTTGCAGTACCAGCACGCACCCTCCATTCGGGTGCTCCCCCTGCCACCAGAGCTCCCATGCCCCTCGTTGTAGTCACCTCGGCCTTTCCCTTTGCCAAAGCCTCTCCCACGGCCTCGGCCTCTCCCTCCCCCTCTTCCTCTGCTTCCTCCTGCAGCTCCATACCCCTCAGCAGTTTTGTTGGCAGCACCACCTCCCGTGTGGCGCTTGCGGAAGTCCTCCTGTAGGATCTGCTGCCATAGCCACTCAGGCGTCCACTTGTCCTGCTGAACATTGAGGGTGGGGATGAGGTTGTCCCACGAGTTGTCGAGCACCGAGATGATCTTGGTGCACTGCTGCATCTCCGACACCTTGCTACCCACCGCTGCCATCCTCGCATAGGTGTCCTTGATCTTGTCAAGGACCGGCTTCACATCATCTCCCGATCGCATGGAGATGGCCGCCAGCTCCTTCTCGAGCACGATCACCATGGGCAGCGTATTGGGCTGAATCACGTCGCGTAGTAGCTTCCACGCCTTTGGACCGGAGTCGTCCAACTCAACCAAGTCCTTGATGTGCTGGAACATGTCGTTGTTGACCGATTGCAAGATAAGGTCGAACAACACCGCACTCCGCTCAATCCACTGATCCCGAGCATCTCCTTCGTCGGGAATTTTCTCTTCTCCCATCGCAAGTTTCAGCAGCTTGTAGCGCTTGAAGACGCTCCTCATCCGCCCACTCCATTCCTCGTAGTTGGAGCCATCCAATGCCTCAATCTTGGATGGTGGCGGCTCACTCCTCTTCTCAGCTGCATCTCCACTCCCTTGACTCATCTCCTCTTCTCACAATCAAAGGTTTCAGCTCCCCCCTTTGCTGGTCACAATGTAGATCCACAAAATTTTCACAAGTGTCGGCGCCAACGAAATTTCGGCAGAGTTTCCCCTTAGCGGAAGTCACTCCCAACCTCTAGAACTCCACTTAGGCACGCCCACAGGCCATGGTGGGTCTAAGAGGGTCTTCACACCTCAGTAGACTCTTCACAACGTCCTCAATCAGCTCTGATACCACTTGTTAGAGAATAAGGACGGAGTCTAGAAGGATTAGGGGCCGAAATATCTCAAAATCGTTGGTCTATAATTCTGGATAGAAAATTCGTCGTCACGAGAAACGCCGTCGACAACAACCTCACAGTTAGAATTCTCTCAAACTCGATTATGTTGTAGCATCAATTTGAATCGTATCAAAAGATGGAGTATAACTCGATTATCTTTCCCAATTTGAATCGTATCAAAAGATGGAGTATAACTCGAGTTATGAATTTCGACGCACTAGGGGATGAGCTGCCATGTTAACCAATCACAATAGTTCTCTGAAGTGACCAGAAAGAGGATTTGAATAGCAATCAACCAGGTAGGAGGGAAGAGGAGGACGAGAGGGAAGGTCCCCAAGGAGTCCCCAACCAAGGAAACCCCCATACCACACAATTCCCCTCTCTATAGGCACCCCAACTTTGACATTTGTCACTTTCCCAACCCATGCCATCCACCTCACCCAACTTGGCCACACTTCCCAACCTGGTTTGGCTTCTCCCAACCATTTGGCATCAACTACAGTAGAGTGACGAATTTTCCCAACCCCTAAAAGTCTATACCCCTGTCAAACATTATATGTTTATATGATTGTAGGCAGTAGTGGGTGATACCTTAGGGGGTACACTAGATTAGGGTTTCCTATTTGTATCCATCCTTCTGTTAGTACAGTCATTCCAGTCTCTTATTCTGACATGGTTTCAGAGCAGGTCCTTCGCTAGGACCGTTCTTAGGGCCCACCACTGAATACCTACCTACCTATCTACTGTCGGAGTGCTGCGTTAGCGCCTCCCCCTTTCAGCGCCCTAGTGCGCCCTCGTGTACGGCCCCGTTTGGCCCCGTCGACCCGCACGCGCCCCGCTTACGGCCCCGCTTGACCCGTCGACCCCGCGCGCGCCCCGCTTAGAGGCCCCGTTTGGCCCCGTCGACCCGCGCGCGCCCCGCTTAGAGGCCCCGTTTGGCCCCGTCGACCCGCGCGCGCCCCGCTTAGAGGCCGTGTTTGGCCCCGTCGACCCGCGCGCGCCCCGCTTAAGGCCCCGTCGACCCGCTTACGGCCCCGCTTACGGCCCCGCTTACGGCCCCGCTTACGGCCCCGCTTACGGCCTCGCTAACGGCCCCGCTTACGGCCCCGTCGACCCGCTTACGGCCCCGCTTACGGCCCCGTTTACGGCCCCCGCCTACGGCCCCGCTTACGGCCCCGCTTACGGCCCCGTCGACCCGCTTACGGCCCCGCTTACGGCCCCCGCTTACGGCCCCGCTTAAGGCCCCGCTTACGGCCCGACTTACGGCCCCGTCGACCCGCTTACGGCCCCGCTTACGGCCCCGTCGCGCGCGCCCCGCTTACGGCCCCGCTTACGGCCCCGCTTACGGCCCCGTCGACCCGCTTACGGCCCCGCTCACGGCCCCGTCGCGCGCGCCCCACTTACGGCCCCGCTTACAGCCCCGCTTACGCCGCCCCAAAACGGCCCCGCGCCGCCCGCACTGAGCAACTTCTCTGGACCTAGCCGCCCTACCCCTGTCGCGCTGCCCACTGCGTTTAGGACTCACTTCCTGCTACTGCTACGGCTACTCCTACTGCTACTATGGCTACCCCGCCTGTACTATCTTTCGATACTGAGGGCCGCCCAGTGAAGTTTGATACTTGGCTTGATGACCTGCACCTCTTCCTGCAGCTCACTGCCAAGGAGGATATCTCCCTGTATGACCACGCCCTCGGCCATGCTCCTGCCCCTGCTACTGATGCTGACAGCACTACCCGCTCACAGTGGCAGACTCGTGACGCTCACGCTCGCTTTGCCATCCGCAACTCCCTGCCGTTAGATGAGCGCGAGCACTTTGGCCAGTGCAAGACAGCTAGGGACCTCTACACCGCTGTAGTTGCCCGTTACTCCTCACCCGCTTCTGCTACGCTAGGCCGCCTCACTCTTCCCTACCTGTTCCCCGACCTAGCCTCCTTTCACACTGTCGCAGACCTCATCACCCACCTTAAGACTAGTGAGGCCCGCTTTCGCGCTGCTATGCCTGCCGAGTTTCTCACTAGCAACCCCCCCCCGCTCTGGATCACTCTCTACCACATCGTCACCCGCCTCCCTGACTCTCTGCGTGCAGTCAGGGACCACTTCCTCTCTCGCTCCCCCACTGAGCTCACTGTTGCCCTCCTCGAGAAGGAACTGCTTGCAGCTGAGGCGAGCATCGTCGCTGTAGGCACCTCTCGTGGCGACCCCCGCACCCCGTTCTTCGAGGGGTGTTCCCCTTCCCCCCTCCTCCCCTCTGTCGCCTCTGCTGCTGCTGTCGACCTCCTTGGTGCTGAGAAGGTCGGGACCGCGTCTGCTTCGAGCGGGCGCCGCAGGGGCAAAGGGAACAGGGGCGGGGGTGGCGGCGGAGGAGGTGGGGGTGGAGGCGGTGGGAGTGGAGGCGCGGCTGAGGAGGCTAGTGGCGGTAGTGGGGGAGGCGACAGCAGCGGCGGGAGTGGTGGCAGGGGCGGAGGCGGCAGCGGAGGCGGAGGTGGTCGTGGTGGCGGCAGGGGTGGAGGTGGCCGGGGCGGAGGCGGAGGGGGTGGTGGTCGTGGGGGCACTGGCGGAGGGCAGAGTCAGCAGCCCGCCCCGACGCTTCAGGCCGCCCGTGAGTGGTATGCGCAGCGTGGCTTTACCTGCACGTACGTCATTCGCACAGGTGACCGCACCGGCCAGCAGTGTGGGAGGCTGCACCCCACGCAGCGCTGCTTCGCCCGCCTTACCGACGCGTGGCGCACCCAGTTTCCTACTGCCACTGAGCTGCCGCGCTGGGCTGAGCTGGAGAAGAGGGGTGTTGATATTTGGGCTTTAGACTTTGATGCTATTCTCACTGCCATGTATGCGATGTCTATTAGTGGAGAGGGTGCTCAGTACTTGCGTGTTCCGCCCGACCCGGGCATTCAGGCCAGTCCGGCTGCCGCTCTAGGTGCTAGTGCGTCCGCTCCCGCAGGTCCTGGTGAGGCTTCTGCCCTAGGTGCTAGTGCGTCTGTGCCCCCTGGTACTGAGTCGACTGCAGCACTGCACACCTTCACCCTGGACTCAGGTGCTTCTCGCTCTTTCTTTCGTGACCGCACTGTCCTTGAGCCCCTCGCTCGGCCAGTTGCTGTCTCCCTTGCTGACCCCTCTGGGGGTCCGGTCATTGCAACCTCCTCCACTGTCCTTCCTTGTCCGGCGGTCCCGTCCGGCACGCTGTCCGGTCTCTACCTCCCCTCGTTCTCGACGAACTTGGTGGCAGGTAGTGCGCTCCAGGACGGGGGTGTTCACCAGTTCACTCCTGCCTACGAGCGCGTGACACACTGCACGTGTGCTCGGACGGGTCGCCACCTGGCTACCTTCACTCGGGAGCCGGGGTCGGACCTTTACACACTGACCACTGTGTCCCCTCAGGTAGCTGCGTCTGCGTCTGCGTCTGCGTCAGGTCAGCTGTCCGCCCCCTGCTCATGTCGCTCTCTGGCACATGAGACTGTCCTTTGGCACCACCGCCTTGGTCACCCGTCTGTGCAGCGCCTTCGGGCCATGCACCAGCGGGACCTTGTTGCTGGTCTTCCCAGGGTGCTCCCTCCCCTTCCCGACTCGCCTGCTCCTCCCTGTATTCCCTGTGTCGAGGGACGGCAGCGCGCCGCTCCTCACTCCTCCTCCTTTCCCCCGACGACTGCCCCCTTGCAGACGCTCCACATGGACGTGTGGGGCCCAGCCCGCGTCCGTGGTCAGGGTCAGGAGAGGTACTTCCTGATTGTTGTTGACGACTTCTCGCGCTACACCATGGTCTTCCCCTTGCGCGCCAAGGGTGACGTCCCTGAGGTCTTGATCCCTTGGATCCGCAGATCTCGTCTCCAGCTCCGTGAGCGTTTCCGCTCCGACTTCCCTGTCCTGCGTCTGCACTCTGACAGAGGTGGGGAGTTCTCCTCTGGCCTATTGGAGGCCTTCTGTCAGCAGGAGGGCATTGAGCAGTCGTACACGCTTCCGGACTCTCCACAGCAGAATGGGGTTGTTGAGCGCCGCATTGGTCTGGTCATGGAGGTCGCTCGTACCTCCTTGAGCCATGCGGCTGCCCCCCATTTTCTGTGGCCGTTTGCAGTCCGATACGCTGCGCATCAGCTCAACCTCTGGCCTCGTGTCTCCTTGCCCGAGACTTCTCCGACACTGCGTTGGACGGGAGAGGCTGGCGATGCGTCGCGTTTTCGGGTCTGGGGATCCCGAGCTTTTGTCCGCGACACGTCCGCGGACAAGCTCTCCCGTCGCGCTGTCCCCTGCGTCTTCCTTGGCTTTGTCCCGGACGCCCCTGGTTGGCAGTTCTACCACCCCACCTCGCGGCGTGTCCTGGCCTCTCAGGACGTCACTTTTGACGAGTCCGTCCCCTACTACCGCCTCTTCCCCTACCGCACTGCCCCGCTCCCCCCCCCGCCTCTCTTCCTCGCTCCAGGTGCTGAGGTACCAGACCCCCTCCCCCCTCAGGGTGCCGCTCCCTCAGGTGTGTCCCAGGTAGACCCGGGTGAGCCTGTTGAGGTAGCTGTTGACTCTCGTCCTGCTCGGGGTGCTGAGCCTGGGGGTGCTGCGTCTGGGGGTGCTGAGCCTGGGGGTGCTGCGTCTGGGGGTGCTGAGCCTGGGAGTGCTGAGTCTGGGGGTGCGGAGCCTGGGGGTGCTGAGCCTGGAGGTGCGGAGCCTGGAGGTACTGAGCCTGGGGGTGCTGAGTCTGGACGTGCTGAGTCTGGGGGTACTGAGTCTGGGGGTGCTGAGTCTGGGGGTGCTGAGCCTGAGCGTGCTCCACCTGGAGGAGCTCTCTCCTCCCAGCAGCTGCAGGAGAGGTATCTCGAGTACTGCCGCCTCCGGAGAGGTGCTTCTGGAGCTCGTCCCGGTACTTCCCCTCCTTCCCAGGAGCTCCCCCCCATTCAGGTGATCCGCGAGTGGTACACGCGGCGCTGCAGTCTTCGTAGTGGTGCTCCTGGTGCTGCGGACCCGAGCGGTGGTGCTGTTGCTGGTGCTGAGGACCCGGACGCTGGAGCTGCTGCTGGTGTTGAGGACCCGGGCGTTGGAGCTGCTGCTGGTGCTGAGGACCCGACCGGTGGCGCTGCTGCTGGTGCTGAGGACCTGACCGGTGGCCCTGCTGCTGGTGCTGAGGACCCGGGCGTTGGAGCTGCTGCTGGTGCTGAGGACCCGACCGGTGGCGCTGCTGCTGGTACTGAGGACTCGGGCGCTGGAGCTCCTACTGGTGCTGTGGACCCGGGCGTTGGAGCTGCTGCTGGTGCTGAGGACTCGGGCGTTGGGGCTGCCACTGGTGTCCCTGCTGCTTCTGGAGACGCTGCGCGGCCACGACCGTACTTCGTACCGCTCCTTCAGCAGGTTCTTGGTCAGGCTCCTCCTCCTAGTCCTCCTCCCTCCGTCGAGTGTCCTCTGCCTGTCCAGCCGCAGTCCCAGTTACCGCCTGCCTCGCCTCTCCCTGCTCCCTCTCCTTACGCTGGTCCCACAGGAGGTCTTACAGAGCGTCGTGAGCCTGAGTCTCGTCCTGCGTCGCCTGTTCGTACTGCTCGCACTGGTCGTCGTGTCCCACGTGAGCGTCCTCCTCCTGTCCCTGGCACTCACTACATGACTCTGCGTCCCTCCACTGCTCCGCAGCGTGTCCCGCTGCCGTCTCCTCCTGCGTCCTCTCTTCCTACTCTTCCTGACCCGGAGTCTGACTCCCGTCGTGCTGCCAGTCCCACTGTTACGCGTCTCCTCGCTACAGTTGTCACTGACCCGACCTTTGAGTCCTCTGCTGCGTCTGCTCTGGTCGCTGAGTTGGTTGACTTTGCTGCTCGCTGTCGCCTAGACTACGCTGCCAGCCTTGTCGCTGAGTCTGAGTCTGCGTCTGCCTGTCCTCCGTCCGTCGGGGGTGAGTGTGCCCTCGGCACGGACGTCCTTGAGGACAGACAGGAGGAGTTCCACTGCCTTGCTGCTGCTTTGCCCCGTCTCGTGTCCTTGCTAGTTGCCCCTGAGGGAGACCCGGATGCACCAGACATCCCGACCCCACGCTCTTACGCTGAGGCGATGGCGGGTCCCTACTCCTCTCAGTGGCAGACAGCCATGGACGCAGAGATGGCTTCCTGGAAGTCCACAGGCACCTACGTCGACGAGGTTCCCCCTCCTGGGGCGAACATCGTCAGTGGCATGTGGATTTTCAGGGTGAAGCGGCCGCCGGGTTCTCCGCCTGTCTTCAAGGCGCGCTACGTGGCTCGAGGCTTCAGTCAGCGAGAGGGAGTAGACTTCTTTCAGACCTTCTCCCCCACCCCGAAGATGACTACTCTTCGGGTGCTGCTGCACATAGCCGCTCACCGCGACTACGAGCTTCACTCTCTTGACTTCAACACTGCTTTCTTGCAGGGCAGCCTGCACGAGGAGATCTGGCTGCGCCGCCCCCCTGGCTTCACTGGGTCAGTTCCTCCTGGCACCCAGTGGAGGCTTCAGCGGCCGGTCTACGGTCTCCGCCAGGCGCCACGTGAGTGGCACGACACACTGAGGACGACACTTGCGGCTCTTGGGTTCGCTCCTTCTACTGCTGACCCGTCGCTGTTTCTACGCACCGACACCTCGCTACCGCCGTTCTACATCCTCGTGTACGTCGACGACTTGGTCTTTGCCACTGCTGACACCGCGGCACTCGCCCACGTGAAGTCGGAGCTGCAGAGGAGACACACGTGCACAGACTTGGGTGAGCTGACAAGCTATCTTGGCTTGCGGATCACCCGGGACAGAGCACGGCGCACCATCACCCTGACTCAGTCACACATGGTGCAGCAGGTTCTCCAGCGCTTCGGCTTCACGTACTCCTCGCCTCAGTCCACTCCTCTGCCTACCGGTCACTCGCTCTCAGCTCTGCCTTCGGATGAGTCCGTAGAGCCGAGTGGCCCGTATCCAGAGCTTGTGGGCTGCCTCATGTACCTGATGACCTGCACTCGACCTGACCTTGCATACCCTCTTAGCATCCTTGCACGCTATGTCGCTCCTGGCCGTCACAGGAAGGAGCACATGGATGCCGCTAAGAGGGTGTTGCGCTACTTGTGCAGTACGTCGGGCATGGGGCTTGTGCTTGGAGGACGAGACCGAGTTGTTCTCACAGGGCACTCAGACGCTTCCTGGGCAGACGACCAGGCCACTCAGCGGTCGTCTCAGGGTTACACCTTCAGCCTTGGCTCTGGCTCAGTTTCTTGGCGCTCTACACGCTCTTCTTCTGTTCTCGGCTCCAGTTGCGAGGCTGAGATCTACGCTACAGCCATGGCTGCCCAGGAGCTACGCTGGCTGACCTACCTGCTGACCGACCTCGGAGAGCCGCCTCGTTCTCCTCCAGTACTGTACGTCGACAACAAGGCTGCCATTGCCTTGTGTGAGGAGCACAGACTGGAGCACAGAACGAAGCACATCGCCCTGCGGTACTTCCTTGCTCGTGAGCTGCAGCAGCGTGGTCAGCTTTGTATTCGCTACGTGGCCACTGAGGCCAACACTGCTGATGTGTTCACCAAGGCGCTTCAGCCTCGTGACCATCAGCGCTTCTGCACTCTACTAGGCCTTGTGCCTACTGGACCTCACTTACTTACCTCTTGACTTTGCTTGTACTGTGATCACTATATATATCTATACCTGCATGTTTACTCTTGCTAGGTTGTGATCACTGTATCTCTTGCTCTGTTATAAACCTGCATGTGAACTGGTCTTGTGACCACTAGCTTGTGCTCGGAATTTGTGTGGAATCCTCGAGATCCACCCTGAGCTTGTTGTTGCCTTGCTTTGCCTTGACTGGTCTTGTGACCCCTAGGTCTCCCCCACTTTGCCTATGGGGGTTTGTCAAACATTATATGTTTATATGATTGTAGGCAGTAGTGGGTGATACCTTAGGGGGTACACTAGATTAGGGTTTCCTATTTGTATCCATCCTTCTGTTAGTACAGTCATTCCAGTCTCGTCCTTCGACCGTTCGTAACTTTCTCGTCCTTGCTTCGATCGCGACAATTCTTGGTTTGTTGGAAAGCTCTCGAGCAGAGAAGTCACTTCAGATATCTGCTCAAGTCAAATAACATTCACTCACATTAAAATAAATCCAAACCACACCAAACACAAATTCTTGCACACGCTCACACAACGCATGCAACACACGAACATATGATGGGAGGCAGACAGACGTGAATGCAAATGATAGCATCACATAACAGGCTCCGAGCTTTCCAGCGTGGCAAATGGAAGCAGCTGTACCGAGACGCAGTCGAGGCAGTCAACCTCACCGCCACAACATCGGGCCGACGCGACTGGAGTCACCAGCCGAGCCGAGGGCCTAGCGAAACCAGGCAGTCTGTGCCGAGCTGTGCTGGCTCTGGAGTCAACGCCCGTCTGCACACCTAGTCCAGAAATTCTGGATGAACTCCGCCGAAAACACCCGCCTGCTGCGCACGAGATGATGACCTGGCCGGTGGCACGTGAGTCAAAATTGTCTATCACCCACGTTGAATTCGCAAAAATGTTGGGAAGGTGCGAAAATGGAGTGGGGGCCGGTCCGTCGGGCACGACATTCGAACACCTGCGCGACGTGGCCGTAACCAATGCACTAGTCAGCACCCATCTGCACGCCCTGGTAAATACAATGCTAGGAGGAAATTTACCAGGCTCGGTGGCAAACCTGCTGACGGCGTCACGACTCATTGCTCTGGCCAAACCAGGAGGGGGCGCCCGGCCAATCGCGATAGGCGAAAGTCTGACTAGGCTGGCAGCCAAGGCAGCCTTTACAGCCATGGGAGAAGCTGCCCGCAAATATTTTCTACCCCTTCAATACGGCGTGGCGGTGCCACGTGGAGCAGAGGCGGTTATCCACGCAGCAAGGGCATTTTTGGATGCCCGCCCCGACAGCCTGGTACTGCAGACTGACATCTCAAACACATACAACAGTATCCCACGAGAGGCCATCGCCACTACGTTACAGGAGCCCGGCCTCTCACCAATGCTGCCGTTAGTCAAGCTGACCTATGGTAACCCGTCGCTGCTGCACCTGGATGCCAACTTCAACAGCGAACCTTTAAAAGGCAAA
Source organism: Closterium sp. Yama58-4 (assembly GCA_947470075.1). Taxonomy (NCBI): domain Eukaryota; kingdom Viridiplantae; phylum Streptophyta; class Zygnematophyceae; order Desmidiales; family Closteriaceae; genus Closterium; species Closterium sp. Yama58-4. The sequence continues at coordinate 12,704 of CANIUD010000681.1, read as the reverse complement.
TGCGGTGTTCGCGAGGGCGACCCACTCGGCTCGTTACTGTTCACAGCAGGGATCCACCCCACCCTCCGCAAAACAGCCAAGGCACATCCCGACGTGCTCTACTTAGCGTACGTGGATGATGTTACTTTCCTGGGGGAGACACAACACACTGTGGCAGCTTTCACGTTTTTCACAGACAAGCTGGCACACCTGGATCTCACTCATAACCCACAGAAGTGTGTGGCGTGGAGCTCATCCACGTTTGAACAGACACAGCTTCCGTCAGGAGTGCTGTTTTTAAAAGACGGTGTGCGACTCCTGGGCAGCTACCTGGGGACCGACACTGGAGCGGCCGGATTTCTAACAGGACAACTAGAGGAGATGGCGAAGCCACTACCCCTTCTAGAACGAGCTGACCCCCAGGTAGCCTCGCTGCTAGTCACTCGTTGCATCTCTAGGCGCGTGGCCTATCTCACTAGAACAACTCCCCTCCACCTACTTCCTCGTAACACCTGGAGCCATTGGGGACGGGACCTGCTAACCGCACTGCTAGTGTCGTGCGATATCCGCGTTCCAACGTGCAGATCCGAGCAAGCACGTGTCTGGGCGCATGCTTCCCTACCACCCTCGCTAGGTGGCATCGGCATCACGGATCCCTTGATAGAAGGGGGGTACGGCTTCACTGCGAGTTTTACCCAGGCGGCGCTCTTCCTCTCCTCCCTCGCGCTAGAACCAGAAAATGCACTAACCCAGGCTAGGAACCATATGCTTTTGCCGTGAGATGACACCACGCCACTGCATGCGTGGCTTACCGAGTGCGAAGCAGTGTTGCCATGGGATGCGCGGGAGATTCTAGAAAAGGAGCGATTGACCCATTCGGACGTTAGGCTCCAACACGCGCTCGGCCTGAAGGTCCACGGAAGCAGATACGCCGTGCAGGCCCAGGACACAAGGCGCATGAAGCCGAATCCCCTCTCAGGCCACACGCAGCGGATGTTTTCGCTGACGGGATACGGCACCGATGACTGGCTGACCGTGATCCCCATTGCCCCAAACATACGGATAGGACTAGTGCATTTTGCCAACGCCGTGCGCTTTCGGCTCGGTCTCCCGTTTTCAACGCCAAAGAACTGCAACTGCTCGGACCACACAGCTATCACCGACCCCCGCCTCCCAAATCACCTCTTCCGCTGCGGCACGGGCAAGCACCGCATTAACACCCACAACGAGCTGCGGGACGCGTGCATTATCATGACACTGGATGCGGGGTTTATAGTTCACAGCGAGTCGGCCGCCCACTGCCCCATCGAAGAACAGACGGCCGATTTCACCATGACGGATAGAAGCAGCGGAGCGGTATATGTCTGTGATGTTACCATCACGGACCCCATCAGCACAAGGGACCCTGAGGCACAGAAAGGTAGGGGATGGGCGGCACGAGAGCAGGCCGACAAAAAGATAAAGCATTACGCTAACCTACCGGAGACAATTGGCTTCTTCCCTCTGGCAGTGGAAACCTACGGCTGCCTATGCGCCGAGGTACCAATTTTCCTCAAGCTCTTGGCAGATACGGCGGCTCGGCGCCAGTTCAACGCGGACTCTAAATCCTTTCAGGCCGCTAAGTTTCTGCACCAGTTCAGACAGAGATGGTCGGTGGCCCTTCAGAGGGCCCAATCTGTGGGCCTCCTACTCAAGCTAGGCGAGGCCGCAGCAGCAGAGAACCCGCCTGTAGGCGATATTGGGCAGGAGCTGAACCTCGGGGACTGTTTTGCAGTGGTCGAGCCCTTCCTGGAGCTCTAGAGGAGGTAGTTGGTAGGATTTGTTGCTTTGCTTGTTTGTTACCTATGCCTCTATAACTTGCATGCTTGTATTTTGCCGCGGTAACCAACGCACTGGTCAGCACCCTTTTGCACGCCCTGGTAAATACACTGTTGGGGGGAAACCTGCCAGGCCCGGTGGCAGACCTGCTTACATCCTCGCGCCTTGTTGCTTTGGCCAAGCCGGGAGGAGGGACTCGGCCTATTGCAATTGGTGAATGTCTGACTCGGTTGGCTGCCAAAGCTGCTCTTGCGGTCATGGGCGAGGTTGCCCGCGAGCATTTCTTGCCCCTACAGTACGGTGTAGCGGTGCCAGGGGGAGCCGAGGCAGTGATCCACGCAACAAGGGCCTTTCTGGACGCACGTCCGAACAGCCTTGTCCTGCAAGCCGACATCACAAACACCTTTAACAGTATCTCGCGACAGGCCATTGTGACCGTGTTACAAGAGCTCGGTCTTTCGTCACTGCTGCCCCTTGTGAAGCTGACGTACGGTAACCCGTCGCGGCTGCATCTGGATTTCAGTTTTGGGAGCGAACCATTGACAAGCGAACGGGGTGTCCGACAAGGGGACCCCCTTGGCCCATAATTGTTCGCAGTGGGGATTCACCCAACGCTCCGCGACACAGCTGAGGCCCATCCCGACGTGCTGTGTTTGGCGTATGCGGACGACGTGACTTTCATGGGCAAGCGACAGGCCACTGTAGTCGCGTTCACGTATTTCACATCGAAGCTGCTGCAGCTGGGTCTGACTCACAACCCACAGAAATGCGCGGCCTGGAGCAAGACCGTGGTAGACGAAGCACACCTTCCCCAGGAGTACCGTTTGTTAGTGACGGTGTGCGCCTGCTCGGAAGTTTCATCGGGCCCACCAACGGAGCGGCGAAATTCCTAGTGGGCCAGCTGAAGGAAATGGCAAAACCCTTACTTCTCATCGAGCGGGCCGACCCCCAAGTAGCCTCGTTACTCATCAGTCGCTGCATCTCGAGGCGTGTCGCCTATCTCACTAGGAAAACTCCCCTCAACTTCCTCCCCCGAGATACCCGGACCCAGTGGGGTCGGGATCTCCTGGCCGCCCTACTCACCTCATGTGACATTCGTGTCGCGACGAGTAGGCACAGGCGTCGCTGCCCACGTCACTAGGAGGGGTCGGCATCACAGAACCGATTATCGAGGGAACCTATGGATTCGTCGCCAGCTTCTCCCAGGCGGGGTTGCTTTTCTCCTCCCTCACTCTAGAGCCGAGAAATGCCTTCGCACTTGCGTGTCAACACATGCTCCTGCCCCGGGACGCCAGTTCGCCGCTTCACTCCTGGCTCACCGAGTGCGAGATGGCCCTGCCATGCGATGCGCGTGAGTTGCTGGAGAAGGAGAGAGTTGAGCGAACGGAATTAAGACTCCAGCACGCGTTAGCTCTAAAAGTTCATGGCAGCCGCAATGCGGTGCAGGTCCAGCAGACCAGGAAGATGGAGTTGAATCTGCTCTCGGGACATACGCAGCGGATGTTTTCACTTACGGGATATGGCACAGGTGACTGGCTCACGGCGATACCGATTGCACCGACGCGACGCATCAGACCAGTGCACTTCGCTAACGCCGTCCGTTTCCGCCTAAGCCTCCCTTTCTCAACTCCCAAGAACTGTGACTGTGCGGACCACACTGCTATCACCGACCCCCGCCTCCCGAATCACCTGTTTTGCTGCGGCACGGGAAAGCATCGGATCAACACTCATAATGAGCTCAGAGACGCATGCATCAGCATGGCGCAGGACACAAGATTTACCGTTCACAGCCAGGCAGCTGCCCACTGCCCCATTGAGGAACAGACAGCCGATTTTATGATGACGGATAGAAGCAGCGGGGCGGTTTGGGTGTGCCCAGTCACTAGGAACCGAAGTGAAGCTTCTGTCTCACACGGCTGCCCGCAAGCTCTTCAACGCCGATCCCACGACTTATCACGCAGCTAAATTACTAAACCAGTTCCGCCAAAGGTGGTTGGTCGCCCTCCAAAGGGGGCAGGCCGTAAGCTACATGGCCAAGTGTAACATGGCATCCGAAGTGCAGAACCCTCTCATTGGGACCCCAGGGGAGGAGATGTCCCTTGGGGATTGCTTTGCGGTGCTGGCACCTGCTGTGGAGCTCCTTTAGGGAGCGGATCCGTTGGCGGGGGGGAGGTAGGGGTTGTAGATAGCTTCTAGGTGCTGGTTTCTAGTCTCTCTTGTTGCAGGTTTCTTCATTTCATGCATGTTTGTATTACCCCCCTATATCAATACAAGGACAGTTTGAGAGAGAGAGAGAGAGAGAGAGAGAGAGAGAGAGAGAGAGAGAGAGAGAGAGAGAGAGAGAGAGAAATAGCCTCTGCCCTCTGCCCTTAGCCTCTGCCCCTGTTTCTCTAGCTATACATAGGGCCTTCTTAGGGCCCTTCTCCTCATTATTCGTTTGGCGGCCAAAAATTTTCGCTCGTTCGAGAGAGCGAGAGAGAGAGAGAGAGAGAGAGAGAGAGAGAGAGAGAGAAGAGAGAGAGAGAGAGAGAGAGAGATAGAGAGAGAGAGAGAGAGAGAGAGGAATAGCCTCTGCCCTCTGTCCTTAGCCTCTGACCCTGTTTCTCTAGCTATATATAGGGCCTTCTGAAGGCCCTTCTCCTCATTATTCGTTTGGCGGCCAAAATTTTTCGCTCGCGCTGGCCGCCTTTGGCGGCCGGCGGTCGACGGCGCGGCCTTCAGCCGCGCATGAGGGGCGGCAAGGAGCAGCTCACGCAAGTTTGTATAACCAACAGCATTACGAGCATGGCATCGCCTACTGCTGCCTAGTCAATTGATACAACGATGGGGAAAGAGGAGCCCGCGTCTACATGCGGTGAGCTCCAAGGGTGTGAAGGACGCCCGTTAATGTCCGCCACACCTCACGGACCACCAGCGTACTTGCGCCAATCGCGGCGGCTCCAGAACCTACGCGCAAGTGTCGCCTCAAGCCCCAGACAGCCTCGTCCAGCTGTCCCGCAGCAGCAGCGCCACCCTCCGCGGGCGCAGCCAACGCGGGCGCCAGCAGCTGCGCGAGCTGGTCAGTCGCGTCCAGACAAAAATTACGCGGCCGGTCAAGAAACGTGTCAGAGGGAATCGCATGGAGCGATGAGTGAGCCAACACCTGAATCAGCAGTACCGCGTGGAGGCTCTCTGCAAGACAAAAGAGCTGGCCAAGTACCGCCTCAGGAACACGGGTCTGCGGGGGCTGAAGCGCCTCCGCCAAGAATGGAAGAGATCTATCAGCGGGAAGGGAGGCTACGCCGCCAACAGCAAGAGGAGGATAGTGCGCCCTCGCCGCTCCTCCTCCCGCGGCCACGAATTCAACTCCCGCCACCAGCGGAACAGGCGGAAGTTGAGGGCGTGATGCACGAGCAGGAGCCAAGGCAGCGGGAGCAGGAGCAGCCGGAGAAGGAACAGGAGGAGGGATTGTAGCGGCCTGCGGGTGATTTGCAGGAAGTGGGGCCTGACAAGGAGCCCCGTATGTCGGCGCCGCGCGCATTGAGCTGCCCTGGGACTGCGTCGCCCTTTGCTCGCGCATCGCATCAGACACCACCCGCTGCAGGTCCGCCATCGTCACAGGCGGGTCGTACGCCACGCCACCACCACGACCACGGGGACCCCACCACCCACCATGAGGGTAGGCCACTGGGCCTGCTGATGGTATGGCCGAGAGGAGTTGCGCCGGCGCCGCGACGACCCGCGCTCCTGGTGGAGAGCGGGAGAATGTGGACGAGACAGGCAGCGAGAATGTGTGTTGGGTGCAAATTTACATTGCACGACATCCTGCCGTCTGTTTGTACGAGTATGCGTGTGCGAATGCATTTGGGTGTGAATGGAATGTTCGTGTGTTTGTTTGCTTTCGCAATTTTCGCTTGATGCATTTGCAGGTACTCGCGCAATGTGCGCTTCGGCACAACATTGTACGCGCTATGAACAGTGCAAGCAGAAAGGACGAGCTCGCAAAGGAACCCAAGATGGAAGCTTTGCAGTTCGGTTGAGTTGATTGCGCAGATTCAGTTCTATCCAACTCGAAATTGTACTGTTTTGTTTGGTTAACTATAGTGTAGCAGGGAAGGCACTATAGGGGTACAATTTAGGTGAAGGTTGGATGTTGTTTGTCTGTATCTGCATGCTACAAGGCCAGGGGAAACCAGCGGAACCAGCATTTGGCTGGTTAGGCAAAGACAAAACAGGTTCTGTTTTTAGAACCTGAACCTGGTTGTTGTTTTCCCAGGTTGGAAAAACAGAACCAGAGGTTGTTTACCAACCTACCACCTGCTATTTTGTCCAGCCAGGTTGGTTCTGTTGCTTGGAATTATTTGGGATCATCCCTGGTTGTTCCCAGGTTGATTCCCAAGGTCCTTGCTAGCTAGAACTATTTAATCCTTCTCTGTTTGTACCTGAATATAGTAAAATTGATTCAAGCGAATTCCTTCCTCGCTGGAATTTCGTTTCTGCGCTATTCGACGGCAGAATGCTACCCGAGTCAACGCTAGTATGCTAGCACTCCAACGCTAGGCAAACGCTGTCCGAGCCATAACTTAGTAATGGCAGAACTTTTCGCGAGGCAACTTGGCTCATTTTAAAGCTCTTGGAGCGAGCTTCGATATAGCGAATTCTCAGCTTAATCCGATCGACGGTCTGCACGGCACGCTGCGCGACGTTCAAGGTACTCTTGCTGTTTTGACTAAGTCCTTCTTGATCCCTCTCTCTACAAACTCGGACCCGAGGATAGGGGCTGGTCTTGTACCAGGCACCCAGGGACCCTTGGAGGTGACCCCGAGGAGAGGTTTTAAGTTTGATTAAGTCCTAATAGCTTGAGTTTATTAGGCCCTTATACCAACAAGCTGGTATCAGAGCTGCGTTATAGTGATCCTCGTTATAGGTAGCTATGGCGGGCAACACCTCGGCGGGAGCTGGTGAATCTTCAGCCCAAGATCGTAGCGGCAGCCAAGATTCTGGTCTTTCAGCGCCAAGGGGAGCGCGAACAAACCAGGGCTCGCTTGTCAAGGAGGTGCTGAAGAACTTCACCGTCGAGAAGTTCAATGGTGAGGGCTATGATGATTGGGCCTGGAAAATGCAATTATATTTCCGTCAGATCGGTTTGCTGAAACTAATGATTGGGGAAGAGCCTAGACCGAGTGACCCCACGCTGCAGGAAGATTGGGACGAGCGCTCCTCGGCTGGCTACTATTTGATGTCGCAGAGTTTGGAGCTGAACCAGCGTCACCACGTCATGCACCTGCTGCCGGAGGTTGAATGCGGTCCGAAGGCGTGGACCGTGTTGAAGGAGCTGCACGCCCCGACCTCCGTTGTCGCAACGTTGATGCTGGAGAGGGAGCTGTCCGCGTTGCGCCTGAGCGAGGGAGAGCCGGTGCAACCAGTCCTGGACAAGATGCGCGACCTCTACGCGAAGTTGGCGACCGCGGGAATCACCTACCCGGAGCAGACCAAGTGCTTGAAGATGCTCTCGCTGCTGCCAGAATCGTGGCTTCAATTTACGAGCGGATTGAGCCTGCCGCAGAACCAGAGCTTGTGGACGCTCGAGTGGGTGCGGACGAAGATTCTGGAGGAGGACTTCCGTCGCCGCCAACTGAGGGGTGGAGACGACGGCAGCAGCAGCTACGGGATGCAAGGGAGCCGACGTGGCAGAGGACGTGGCTTCGGTGGTGCTGGACGCGGTGCAAAGAAAGACGACGACTCCAACGACCAACAAGGAGGTACCGGTTGGGGTCGCGGTGCGAAATCTGGACGTGGGGGCAAGTCGGGTGCTGGTGGCAAAATGAAAGGGAGTTGCTGGTATTGTGAGAAGGAAGGGCACCCCTGGTTTTTGTGCTATAAGAAACCCGATGGATGGACCCCCCAGAATCGTCACCAGGATGGCGGCGCGCGGAGGAACCAGAAAAACGGCGCCAACATGGTCGCTGATTCGTCCGACAACAACCCGAAGGGCAACGGCGGTGCGGAGAAGAAGAAGGAGCGCACCGCGGGCCAATTCTTCCATGTGGGAGACAAGGGGGAGCAAGGAGACGCCTCTGCCAAAGTTGGAGCAGAGCTGCACCCCCTAGACTATTGGGTGTTGGACACAGGCGCTGCTTGGACGATGACGCCGCGCAAGGACCTGCTGGACGAAGTACGAGCTGCACCGATCAATGAAGTGTGCTCCGCCTCTGGACACATGTTGAAGGTGGCTGGTGCGGGACGAGCTGCGTTTAAGGGAGCGGATGGCAAGCCGGTGGTGCTGCACGACGTTCTCTTCGTCCCCGACCTGAAGGCCAACCTTATCTCCCTCCGTAAGCTTGGCAAGGCTGGGGTGAACACCAACACGGATGGGGCACGCACTTATAAGGGGAAGCTGGGCAATCGGGTGCTTTGGGATCTGCACGAGAGCAAGGATGTGTACAGATCTATGTGGCAGCTGCCGGCCCTGGCGTGGCATGGTGGGGGGCAGGCTGGAGAGGGGTCTGCATCCCAGGGGGAGTGCAATGCCGTTGGAGGGGTTGGTGTGAAAGTGTCGGCCAGATCTGGGGAGACAGATTGGGCAACGGCACACCGGCGCTTAGGGCATGTGGCAATGCCTTTGCTGAAGCAGCTGGAGAAGGATGGAGCCGTTAAGGGTCTGAAGCTGAACGGACAGCCACCCGATGACAACTGTGAAATCTGTTTGCTTTCAAAGTTCACCCGTTTCCCTTTCCATAGTGTGGCTGGCAGGAGCAAGAAGCCTTTGGAGCTGGTCCACATGGACTTGGTGGGGCCGCTGCCGGTGCAAGGGCACAAGGGGGAGCGGTATTTTCTTACAATTGTGGATGACTGGAGCAGGCTGATGTGGGCGTATCCGCTGAAGCAGAAGGACCACGCCGCCTCCACGATACGGGACGATTGGCTGCCATTCGTGGAGAAGCAGGCGGAGTGTGTAGTGAAGCGGATTAGGACAGACCGGGGTGGTGAGTTCCTTGGAGCTGAAATGACGGCCTGGCTCAAGAAGCAGGGCATCCAGAGAGAGCTGACCACGGCTTATACCCCACAGTCCAATGGTGTAGCAGAACGGGCAAACCGGACCATTCTGGAGACAGCTAGGGCGCTGCTCATAGAATCTGGGCTGAGCAATTCTATGTGGCCTCATGCTGTCCGGCACGCCACTGTCGCTAGGAACAGGGTGCTCACCAAGGTTGGGGATGACTCGTGGGTGCCGTTGGAGAGGTGGCTTGGGAGGAAGCCGCCGGTGGACATGCTGAGGGTGTTCGGTTGCATGGCAGTCGCCCACGTCCCCAAGACCTACCGCAGTAAGTTGGGGGCGAGTGCAATCTGGTGTGTGCATTTGGGGCTGGCTGCTGAGAGCAAGGGATGGCTGCTGTGGGAACCATCCAAGGGTGTGTTGTTTGACAGCAGGGATGTGAAATTCATTGAGGGCATGATGTATGGGAGCTGGGAGAAACAGCCGGAGGCAAGGGTGTCCCAGCAGATGGAGCAGATCACCATGCAGCTGGACCTGACTCCTAGTGTGTGGGAGGAGGGAGAGGAGGCAGCTGCTGGAAATGGTGATGGAGAGAAGATACAGGAGGCATCTGCTGGTGGAGAAAATGGTGTGGAAACTGGCGGCAGCACTAGTGGAGCTGCTGGACCCGAGGGAGGAGAGAAGCAGCAGGGAAAAACTAAGAAGCCGAAGGGTGTCGTTATGAAGGGATGGGAGACACCCGTCTCCAGGCCAGGACGTACCCGTATGGCTACTAAGAAGCTGACTGCAGGAACTGATGCAGCAGAGCAGCAGCTAGGGACCGAAGAGGCATTGCTGATTCTACCTCATGGCTATGACCCGGATGAGGAGGATGAGCCTGCGTACTGTTTTCTTGCCCCTGCACCAGAGGAACCAGCTAGCATGGAGGAGGCATTAGCTGGACCAGATAGGGACAAGTGGCTGGCTTCTAGGGATGCTGAGTACCAGAGTCTGCTGGAGAATAGGACATGGGATCTGGTGGTGCTGCCTGATGGGAAGAAAGCGATACAATGCAAGTGGGTGCTGAGGATCAAGACCGATGACAAGGGGCAGGTCACCATCTACAAGAGTAGGCTGGTGGCGAAGGGGTTTATGCAGAAGGAGAAGCAGGACTTCAACGAGATCTTTGCTCCCACTGCCAAACCCCCTACCCTCCGTGTCTTGTTGGCAGATGCAGCTGTTAGTGGGAAATTCATCATTCAGATGGATATTTCAACGGCATTCCTGAATGGGATTTTAGAGGAGGATGTGTACATGACGCAGCCGCCTGGGTATGAGGATGGTACGGGCAGGGTGTGCAAGCTCAACAAGTCCATCTACGGCTTGAAGCAGGCGCCACGCTGCTGGTACCAGAAGTTGGCAGCTGTTTTAGAGGAGATGGGATTCAGGACCAGCAGCTGTGATGAGAGCCTCTTTCTCAAGGGCGAGGGGGAGAAGCTGGTGCTGTTTCTGGTCTATGTGGACGACATTCTTCTCTTCAGCAGCAGCATGAAGGAGATCCAGAAAGTGCAGCAGCAACTGATGGAAAACTTCAAGTGCAAGAACCTTGGGGAGGTAAAGTACTACCTCGGGATGCACGTGGAGAGGGATCCAGATCACAGGTGGTTGAAGCTGCACCAGGAGAAGTTCATCAAGGAGCTGGGGGAGAAGTATGGGATTGAGAATGAGCGCAAGGTTGCAACTCCCCTGCCAGCAGAATTCAAGCTTGTGAAGGCTGCAGAGGATGAAGGGGTTGAAGCTGAAGAGCAGCAGCAATTTCAGTCCTTGGTGGGCAGCCTCTTGTACGCAGCAGTTCACACGAGGCCCGACATCTCTTTCTCGGTTGGGCAGCTGGCTAGGGTGGTGCAGAATCCATCAGAGGAGCAGGTGGATGCAGCTGAGCGTGTGGTGAAGTACCTGAACTCTCACCCAAGCATTGGAGTTCAATACTCCGCATCTGCACAGGTGAAGCAGAAAGGGGTGGAGGTGCTGAAAGAGAAGGGGGAGAGGCTTGGAGAAGGCAAGCTATTTCTCACTTGCTTTACCGATGCTACATGGGCTTCTGAGAAGGAGGATTCCTCATCTGTGGGAGGATACATCTGCGTAGTTGGGGGAGGACCTGTTAGTTGGAGGTCCAAGAAGCAGACGGAGACGGCACTCTCTTCCGTAGAATCAGAGTACATGGCGATGTTCCATGGGGTGAAGGAGGTGATTTGGCTGAGGAGGCTGTTAGAGGAGATTGGCCAGGAGCAGAAAGTTGCTACGCCGCTGTTTTGTGATAGCAAGGGGGCTCTTGGGATGGCCAGAAACGCTGTGCTTCATGGGCTGAACAAGCACATGCGTATCAAGTGGCACTGGCTGCGTAAGGAGGTGAAGAGGGGGACGGTGAATCCAATCTACATCAAGACTCACCAGCAGCCAGCAGACTTTCTCACCAAGAGGCTTGCGGATGAGCCTCATTGGCGTTGTGTGCGCATGAGTGGAATGAGCATGAACTAGCATGGAATGATGGGGATGCAGCCGGCAGGCTGAGGGGGAGTGTGTTGGGTGCAAATTTACATTGCACGACATCCTGCCGTCTGTTTATACGAGTATGCGTGTGCGAATGCATTTGGGTGTGAATGGAATGTTCGTGTGTTTGTTTGCTTTCGCAATTTTTCGCTTGATGCATTTGCAGGTACTCGCGCAATGTGCGCTTCGGCACAACATTGTACGCGCTATGAACAGTGCAAGCAGGAAGGACGAGCTCGCAAAGGAACCCAAGATGGAAGCTTTGCAGTTCGGTTGAGTTGATTGCGCAGATTCAGTTCTATCCAACTCGAAATTGTACTGTTTTTGTTTGGTTAACTATAGTGTAGCAGGGAAGGCACTATAGGGGTACAATTTAGGTGAAGGTTGGATGTTGTTTGTCTGTATCTGCATGCTACAAGGCCAGGGAAACCAGCGGAACCAGCATTTGGCTGGTTGGGCAAAGACAAAACAGGTTCTGTTTTTAGAACCTGAACCTGGTTGTTGTTTTCCCAGGTTGGAAAAACAGAACCAGAGGTTGTTTACCAACCTACCACCTGCTATTTTGTCCAGCCAGGTTGGTTCTGTTGCTTGGAATTATTTGGGATCATCCCTGGTTGTTCCCAGGTTGATTCCCAAGGTCCTTGCTAGCTAGAACTATTTAATCCTTCTCTGTTTGTACCTGAATATAGTCAAATTGATTCAAGCGAATTCCTTCCTCGCTGGAATTTCGTTTCTGCGCTATTCGACGGCAGAATGCTACCCGAGTCAACGCTAGTATGCTAGCACTCCAACGCTAGGCAAACGCTGTCCGAGCCATAACTTAGTAATGGCAGAACTTTTCGCGAGGCAACTTGGCTCATTTTAAAGCTCTTGGAGCGAGCTTCGATATAGCGAATTCTCAGCTTAATCCGATCGACGGTCTGCACGGCACGCTGCGCGACGTTCAATGTACTCTTGCTGTTTTGACTAAGTCCTTCTTGATCCCTCTCTCTACAAACTCGGACCCGAGGATAGGGGCTGGTCTTGTACCAGGCACCCAGGGACCCTTGGAGGTGACCCCGAGGAGAGGTTTTAAGTTTGATTAAGTCCTAATAGCTTGAGTTTATTAGGCCCTTACACCAACAGGTCGTACGCCAGCACCACCACGACCACGTGACGCCACCACCCACCATGAGGCAGGCCACTGGGCACTTGCTGATGGTATGGCCGAGAGGAGTTGCGCCGCGCGCGACGACCCGCGCTCCTGGTGGGAGACGGGAGAATGAGGACGAGACAGGCAGCGATCCGGAGACGGGGGGGCGCGACAGCTGGCCTGCCGGTGGCAACCGATAAGCTTCAGGCGCGGAGTGCCTACCGCTGAGGCGCGGCCAACGGGGCTGGGCCGCCATTGGTGGCGGACGCC
>CANIUD010000680.1:567500-706055 GCA_947470075.1 Closterium sp. Yama58-4 | reverse complement strand
TCCATCTCTCCCTCGCTCTCTCTCTCCCTCTCTCCCTCGCTCTCTCTCTCCCTCTCTCCCTCGCTCTCTCTCTCCCTCTCTCCCTCGCTCTCTCTCTCCCTCTCTCCCTCGCTCTCTCTCTCCCTCTCCCCCTCGCTCCCTCCATCTCTCCCTCTCTCCCTCACTCTCTCTCTCCCTCTCCCCCTCGCTCCCTCCATCTCTCCCTCTCTCGATCTCTCCCTCTCTCCCTCTCTCCCTCTCCCCCTCTCCACCCCTCCGCCCGCATCCGCGCAGGAACCCCGCGGGTATGCACGTGAACATCTTCCGCAGCGGGTACGTGCGCGTGTCAAACGTGACGGTGGAGTCGCCTGCTGACAGCCCCAACACGGACGGCATCCACATCGGCTCGTCCACCGACGTGACTGTCGAGTTCAGCAACATCCACACGGGTGCGCGCATTAGAGTCAAGTTGTTGTGTGGTTAGACAATTCACTGCAACACAGCAGGAGGCTATAGATTCGACTTGCATCGAGCGACGTGGTTGTGGAGTTCGGCAGCATTCACATGGGTACGTGCGTTGGCATCTAAACTTGGTTGGTTTGACAAGTCACTCCAGCACAGCAGGAGGCTGTGGTTTCGACTTGGCATCCACAAGGGCACATACGACGAAACGACGTGACTGTGGAGTTCAGCAACATTCACACGGCTAGGCTTCTAAATCGACTCGCAAGACACACGGGTATGTGCTTTGGCAGGCTGTTGAGTTGTATGTGCTCTAGCAAATAGCTTGGGAGGTGACAAACCACTCCAAATTGTCTGGCAAATCACACGGGAATGTGATTCAGCTGGCTCTAACATATCGGCAGTACACTTTTTGAGGTCAACAGTGTTGGTAGGTCACTCCACGTGTTGCGCCGGTGTGCTGGAAAGGGCTGTGTTGGATTGTCTGTGTGCGCTCGGTGAAGTGCTGTGCAAGGCAACGAGGAGGGAGGATACGTGGCAACGAGGTGTCTTACGCCAGCGCACTTCTGTACCTCCTGTCATTCGCTTCCCCTGCCCCCTCCCTTCCCCTCCGGTCTCTCCCCACCTCTCCTCACCCCCTTCTCCCTCGTTCCCATGCCACCCCCCCCTTCCCCCGCCTTCCTCCTTTTCGTCTTTCCCTTTCCTCTCTCTACCAGGTGACGACAACATCTCTATAGAAGAAGGGGCGCATAGAGTCACCATCGCCAACATATGGGGCACGGCTGGCCATGGAATCAGGTACGGCACGGACTCAGGCGCGGCAGAAGGTTCGGCAATCTAGGCATGGCAAGAGATCAGGTATGGAATGGGATGACAACGGCCAACAGGTTTGGGGGGGGATTGAGGGTGTGGATTATAGGAGATTTGCGATGGGATGAGCTCTTGGTGTGGGCTGATATGCGATGGCGTGTTATATGGTGCGGTACGGCGGCTTTGAGTCAGTAAATTGCCATTGCTTGTGCGTGGAACTGCCACTGTGATCATGGTACTGCTTGTAGGTAGGTAGATCATGACTCATGACACAAGCCAGCGCGTTGCCACCCAACAACCTCCGCCACACCAACAAACCCGAACACCAGCATCACGCACAATCCCGTACTCAATCCATCAAATGTGCACTTCCAAAGCGTATCTTTTATCTCTCCTCCTCCTCTCCTCCCTCCCCACCCCATCCCTCCACCGCCTTTCTTCCCTCTCGTTCCCTTTCCTCTCTGCGCAATCTGCAGTATTGGCAGCCTTGGTGCACACGGCACAGTGGCGTGTGTTTCCGATGTGACTGTACGCAACGTGGTTCTAACGGACACAGACAATGGGCTGCGCATCAAGACATACCAGGGGGGGCGTGGTCTGGTGAAGAACATTCAGTTTAAGAACGTGCTTATGAAGAACATCAAGCTTCCAATAGTGATTGATCAGGTGAGAACATGTCACCCTGATGCTGGGTTATGATTAACATGTTACCTTGATCAGCAGGTACCACATGCGATCCTGCCTGCACGGGAGAGGTGTGGTAGCGTGTGGCTGCGCTCATGATTTTAGGCTGTTAGCCTCTGTTACATATCCTGCTTGGTGTTACACCTCCTCCCTTTCTCCCAATACTCCACCAGCAAGCATGCCTTTTCATCTTAGCGTCACTCAGCTCCTCCTCCCTTCACACCCTCCACATCCATCTCCCATTAACTCACCAGAACTACTGCGATCGCTCGACTCCTGGAGTGGTGTGTGAGAAGCAGACGGACAACGTTGCGGTGCAGGGGGTGAGCTTCAGCAACATCGAAGCCACCACGACATTCAAGCGAGGGCTGCTGCTCAACTGCAGCTACTCCGTGCCGTGCCGTGACATCCACCTCTCCAACGTGCGCGTCACACCCGAATCCAAGAGCGTGCTAATATCTCCGGTGATTCGTAACGTGTACGGGAAATTCGACAGCAAGACGAGGCCGGTGCCGACATCCCAGTTCCGCACTTCTGGCTTCAGCTTAATGACGTATCCTCGTGTAAATCAGATGGCATCACTTTGCTCTTCATCATCAAAGGGCATGTGACACGACGGATGGAAGCAAACAGATTACTGTATGTCGGTGAGAATGTCAACAGTTTTGAACGAAAGGGAGGTCCAATCTGGTAGCTACGGGTTAGGCGAGGGCACTAGGTGCTAAGCTCCTCACTTAGCAATATCTAAAAAGGCAGCTGCTAGCTGCTTGCTTATGCTAGTACCGGATACTCCATTGTGCATGGCGTTGCTGCCTTGGTTGTTGCTTGTTGCTTCTGAATGGTTGCCATTGTCTTGGAATCAATTGTTTGCCAACGTGATGTGTGTGTACCTACGGTAGATGTCATGAGTGAGTGGACTTGAACAAGCCTCCAAGGAATGCTAAATTATGCACCCTTATTCTTCTTGGTCAACATGATTCTATTGTGAATCTTACCGTAAGCTTCCTACAGGACAGGGAATTTTCTCAAACATAAAACAATGATGTGGCAGCATGACTTTGGAAAGTGGAATCTCAGCTCAGCATGCCGCTGCCGCTGTTCGCCAACAATACCAGTACCCCGTGCCGGACAACTTTGGTGGTTGCTCTGGTATCAGCGGACGAGCAGGCAGCAGGCTCCAGCAATCTGTCAAATGTTATAGCCTATTGTGGGTCATGCTATATGGGGTACAAACAGTTAGGGTTAGGCATATGTACCCCAACCGCTACTTTTCAATGCTACTCATTCCGCTGTAGCTACTTTCTGAGATGGTATCAGCTAGGTTCCTCGCTCCTAGGCCCTAGGTTTAGGGTTTCGTTCCTTCCCTAGCTCGCCACACACGCCAGCGCGCTAGTGCGCTAAGCCCTAAGCCGCCAGCCAGCCAGCCAGCTGCCCCCTAACGCGCCACGCCGCCGGTCGACCTGCAGCGCGGCCTAAACCCTAGCCTCCGCGCCACCCACCCGTAGGCCCGCGCGTCGCGTCGCCTAGCCGTCTAGACCGCCCGCAGGCCCGCCCGTCGCCTAGCCCGCCCGTAGGCCTGCCCGTCACCTAGAACGCCCGCAGGCCCGCCCGTCGCCTAGCCCGCCCGTCGCCTAGCCCGCCCGTCGCCTGGCCGCGCAGCCCGCTCGTCGGCCCGCCGCGCCGCCCGTAGGCCAGCGCGCCGCGTCGCCCGCCCGTCGACCAGCTGTGCAGCCTGCCCGTCGACCCGCCGCGCCGCCCGTAGGCCCGCGCGCCGCGTCGCCCGCCCGTCGACCGGCTGCGCAGCCTGCCCGCCACCCAGTACGCCGCGCCGCACGCCCCATAGCGCGCCGCGCCGCCCACCAGCCAGCGCACTGCGCCGCCCACCAGACAGCGCACTGCGCCGCCCACCTGCCCACCTGCATGCCTCCCCGCCTGCCCACACGATACTGATTGTCTCCCCCCTCCCGCGGCTGGCAGCCGCGCTCTCTCAGTTTCGCCCCCTATGGCGACCTCCCGAGTACTTCGTTTTGACCCTAAGGGGAGACCTGTTGATTTTAGTACGTGGCTTACGCAGGCGCAGCGCCACCTTAAGAGCCAGCGGCAGGATGGCGTGCACCTGTTCGCACACGCGTCCGGCACTCAGACCGCCCCTCTGCAGCCTCGGCCGCTGCCCACTACCCCACCGCCTACTTCTGAGCAGGAGGCCGACTACCAGCGCCAGCTCCTCGCTCGTGACGTGTGGGAGTCTCGTGACGCCGCTGCCTGCCTCGCCCTGAAAGACCTTCTCCCGCCGACAGAGGCAGTCCACTTCGCTCAGGTCGAGTCTGCTGCAGATCTGTATAAGGCTATTGTTGCTCGCTACTCCACTCCCTCCTCTGCTTCGCTCAGTCGCCTCCTCGTACCCTTTATCTACCCTGACCTCGCCTCCTTTGAGACTGTCTCTGACCTCGCTACCCACCTGCGCTCTCTTGACGCTCGCTTTCGCGCTGCTTGCACTGAGGACCAGCTTGCCCTTGCCCCGCCCCCTATGTGGCTCACTATTCACTGGCTAGTCACTCGCCTCCCTGACCGCCTAGCCACAGCCCGCGACGCGCTTCTTCTGAAGCACCCCACTGAGCTTACCATCGATCTTCTTGAGACCGCTCTCTCGAAGATCGAGAGTAACCTCCTCACTGTTGCCTCTGCCTCTTCCGCGCATCCTCGTCGTCTACCATCGCCTGGACAGCAGCAGCGGCAGGGACAGCAGCAGCGGCAGGGACAGCAGCAGCAGCAGCGACAGGGCCAGCAGCAGCGCCTACCGCAGCAGCAGCCTTCGCAGTGGGGCCCTCCGCAGCAGTGGGGCCCTCAGCAGCAGTGGAGGTCTGCGGGTCCCCCGAGCACTGGGCGCAGTGGCGCCCCCTCCAGTCGGGGACCTCGCTCGGCCGGTCGCGACGTTGGTCCCTGTGAGTACTGGATCCTTACGGGTCCTCGTAGGGACTCGTACTGTGGCCGCCCCGACCACTCTGCTGCACGCTGCTTCAGTCGTCTCGACGACCTCTACCTCTTGCACCACGGCCCCTCCGCTCCCCCGCCGCCACGCTGGGGGACGCTTCTTGCTCGTGGTATTGCTGTTTTTGATATGACTATGGATGATGCTAGGTCATATGCCATGTATGCTGATGTTGACTATAGTGCTCCTGGATCTGTGTACTTGCCTGTTGCTAGAGTAGGTGCTAGTGTAGGATCTTGTTTAGCTACTAGTACAGGTACTCCCTCGGCGGACGCGTCTCTCTCCTTCACACTGGACTCAGGAGCGTCGCACTGCTTCTTCCGCGACTGCACGACTCTCTCCACTCTCGACGCCTGTCCCTGTAGCACTGGCCGATCCCTCCTCGGGACCGGTCATTGCGACTCACGCCACTACACTCCCGTGCCCAGCTGCTCCTTCTGGTTCCCTGACCGGCCTCCACGTTCCTACGTTCTCTAGGAACCTGGTTGGTGTGGGCACCCTGGCGAGACAGCACGTCGGGGTCTGGGTTGAGCCTTCTGGTGACACCGCAGTCTGCGTCGACGGTGACACGTACGCCCCCTTGGCCACTTTCCGCCAGGAGCCGGGCTCTGGTCTGTACACCCTCCGCACCGACCCCCGTCAGGTTCCCCCGTCCCACCAGGTAGCCGGGTCCAGTCAGGTTGCTGTGTCAGGTGTAGTTGCTGCGTCGTGCTCGTGTCGGTCGCTTGCCCACCCCACCGTTCTGTGGCACCACCGGATGGGGCACCCGTCCCTTCCTCGTCTGCGCGCCATGTCCAGTCAGCGTCTTGTCTTAGGCCTCCCCCGAGTCCTCCCACCACTCCCGCCGTCCCCAGCTCCTCCGTGCGGTCCTTGTGTCCAGGGTCGGCTTCGCGCCACCCCTCACTCCTCCTCCCTTCGTCCGGCCACCGAGCCCTTCCAGACACTCCACTTAGACGTCTGGGGCCCCGCCTCCCGCCTTGGCCCTGAGCGGGAGAGTTTCTTTCTGGTGGTCGTTGACGATTACTCTCGGTACACCACCGTGTTCCCCTTGGCGAAGAAGTCCGACGTGACTTATATGCTGATCCGGTGGCTCCTCTCGAGGTCGTCGTGTCAGTTGTCTCCACTCCGACCGTGGGGGTGAGTTTCGCTCCGGCATTCTCGCCAGATTCTGTGCTGAGCAGGGCATCACCCAGTCCTGGACTCTTCCAGACTCTCCACAGCAGAATGGGGTTGCTGAGCGCCGCTTAGGCCTGGTCATGGAGATCGCCCGCACCTCCATGATCCACGCCCGCGCGCCCCATTTTCTGTGGCCCTACGCGGCTCGGTACGCCGCTCACCAGCTGAACCTCTGGCCTCGCGTCTCTCGGCCAGGGGCTTCACCGACCAGTCTTTGGACAGGGTCCCCTGGTGTTGCGTCGAGGTTTAGTGTCTGGGGCTGCTTGGCTCTTGTCCGCGACACCTCTGCGGACAAGATCTCGCCTCGTGCAGTCCCCTGTGTCTTCCTTGGTTTCCCAGAGGGCTCCTCTGACTTCACCTTTTACCACCCACCCTCCCACCGGTTCTTTGACTCTCGTGACGTCCGTTTCGACGAGTCCGTCCCCTACTACGTCAGGTACCCCTCTCGAGGTCTCCCGGTTCCCCCCCCTCCCCTCTTCCTGGCTCCAGCTCCTCCTCCTCCCGCCCCTGCTCCTCCGGTACCCCCCCCTGTTCCCGCTCCGTCTGGTGTGTCTCACGCTACTCCCCCTCCCTCGGTACCCCCCCAGGTCTCTCCTCCTTCCCCACAGTCGTCCTCACCGCCTCCGCAGCAGCCGTCGGCGCTTCCTTCACCGGCCACTGCGGGCACTGAGGGTGTCGGTGCTAGCGGTGAGGGCTCTGGCGGTGCTCGCTCTGGGGGTGCTGGCGTTGGAGCTGTTCGTGCACCTACAGGAGCGGCCAGTTCTGGGGGTGCTGGCACTGGCGTAGAGCGTGCACCTGCCGCAGCTGCCCGTTCCGAGGGTACTGGAGCTGGTGGTGGTGCTGGAGCTGGTGGTGTTTCTGGAGCTGGAGAGTCTGGGGCTGGTGCTGGTGCTACTGGGGGCACCACGCCTGGGGGTGCGGGTACACCTCCTGCAGGTGCAGGTCGTGCTGCCGCGGGGGGTACTCGCTCTGGGGGTGCTCAGCCGGGTGCTGTCGAGGGCGGAGCAGGTTCTTCTTCGTCGTCTCCTCACGCTACTCCTCCTCCTCACCCTTACCCGACTCGCCACCAGGCCCGTCTTCGTCTTGAGCGCGAGGAGCAGCAGCGTTTGGAGCGTGAGAGGTTGGAGCTTCAGCAGCGTGAGAGTGAGAGGTTGGAGTTGCAGCGGGAGCAGCAGCAGCAGCAGCAGCAGCAGCAGCAGCAGCAGCAGCAGCAGCAGCAGCAGCAGCAGCAGCAGCAGCAGCAGCAGCAGCAGCAGCAGCAGCAGCAGCAGCAGCAGCAGCAGCAGCAGCAGCAGCAGCAGCAGCAGCAGCAGCCGCAGCAGCAGCAGCAGCCGCAGCAGCCTCCGCCCCCTGTTTCTGGCCTTCGGGCCCTTGGTCTCCCCTCCTCTCCTCCTGTGTTTGGTCCTACGTTTCCTCCTCCGGACTCCACTCCGGCTGTCTTCCCTCGTTCTCTGTCTCCTCCGTCCCCCACTCCTCTCGCCCACACTTGGGCCTCTCGTCCTCCTCGTGCTCGTCCCTCGTCCCCTGTCACTGACCTCCGTACCGTGTTGTTTCGTCCTAGTCCTCCTCGTTCTCCTCCGTCGGCCCTTCCTCGTCCTCCTGAGTCTTCCCTCACTGCCTCCCTGTCCACTCCGGTCACTGACTACTACCGCACGTACCGCCCCACTCTCTCTCGTGTTCTCGCCTCTCTTGTTACAGACCCTCGTGCCTCCCCTTCCTCCGTCGCGGTCCTCACTGCCGCTGTCACTGACTTTACTGCTACGCGTCGCCTTGACTACGCCACTCGTGTTGTGGCCGCTCCCCCTGTCCGTCCTCTGTCCACCAGGGGTGAGTCTGCCCTTGGCTGTGACGTCCTAGAGGACAGACAGTTTGAGCTAGAGTTCCTGGCAGCTGCTTCGCCTCATCTCTGTGCCATGCTGCTCACTCCTGAGGGAGACCCCGACGCTCCTGACATACCTACTCCTCGCACTTACGCTGAGGCAGTGTCAGGGCCTTGGGCCTCTTAGTGGAGAGCTGCCATGGACGCAGAGATGGCCTCCTACAGGTCCACAGGCACTTACGTTGACGAGGTTCCCCCACCAGGGGCGAACATCGTTGACGGCATGTGGATCTTCAAGGTGAAGCGGCCGCCGGGATCTCCCCCAGTCTTCAAGGCACGCTACGTGGCTAGAGGGTTCAGTCAGCGTGAGGGAGTTGACTTCTTTCAGACCTTCGCGCCCACCCCGAAGATGACCACTCTTTGGGTGTTACTGCACGTAGCAGCGCAGAGAGACTACGAGCTACACTCTCTTGACTTCTCCACTGCCTTCCTCCAGGGCCGCCTACACGAGGAGATCTGGCTGCGTCGTCCTCCGGGCTTCACTGGCACTTTCCCGCCTGGGACCCAGTGGAGCCTCAGACGACCGGTCTACGGTCTCCGCCAGGCACCCCGTGAGTGGCACGACACTCTCCGCTCTACTCTCTCCGACCTCGGGTTTGAGCCGTCTTCCGCCGACCCGTCGCTGTTTGTTCGTCGTGGGCGCACACCTTTCTTCGTTCTGGTCTACGTTGACGACTTGGTTTTTGCCACAGCCGACACAGCTGCACTGGCGGAGGTGAAGTCCGAACTGCAGAAGAGACACACGTGCACTGACCTTGGAGAACTGCGCCGCTACCTTGGCCTGCAGATCTCCAGGGACAGAGCCGCTCGCACCATCACTCTGACTCAGTCACACATGGTGCACCAGGTCCTTCAGCGGTTCGGGCTTCAGGACTCTTCTCCTGCCCCCACTCCTGGTGCTGTAGACCACAGACTCACTGGGCCTTTTCCTGACGAGCCGTTCGAGCCCAGTGGTCCCTACGCAGAGCTAGTAGGCTGCCTCATGTACCTGATGACGTGCACTCGCCCGGACCTCGCCTTCCCTCTTAGCATCCTGTCTCGCTTTGTTGCGACTGGGAGACACCGTCCTGTTCACTGGGCGGCGGCTAAGAGGGTGGCGAAGTACCTTGGCGCGACATCAGGCATGGGGCTTGTGCTTGGAGGGACACAGCCAGTTGTACTCACAGGTCACTGCGACTCCTCCTACGCCGACGACGTTGAGACTCAGAGGTCTACGCAGGGTTACTGTTTCAGCCTGGGTTCTGGAGCTGTTTCGTGGAGGTCTACTCGGTCCTCCTCGGTTGCGACTTCTACCGCAGAGGCCGAGATCTACGCTGGGGCCCTTGCTGCTCAGGAGCTACGCTGGTTGACCTTTCTGCTCACTGACCTTGGTGAGCGGCCGAGCTCTGCACCGACCCTGTTTGCTGACAACAGGGCGATGATTCTCCTGTGTCGTGAGCCTCGACTGGAGAGCAGAGTGAAGCACATCGACGTCAGGTACTTCCTCCTTCGAGAGTTGCAGAGACGCGGGCAGGCTCGTCTGGACTTCGTGGCCTCCGAGGCCAACACTGCAGACATCTTCACCAAGGCTCTTCAGCCTTGTGACCACCGCCGGTTCTGTCTGCAGTTGGGCCTCGTTGAGACTGGGTCGAGTAGACTGCAGTAGTGAGTGCTTGTCTCTTGTCTTTGCTTGTACTGCATATATTTGCATATACACTCTTGAACTGGCCTTGTGGCCGCTGTTTGCGCTCAGACTGTGTGGTGACGTTGTGATCCACCTTGAGCTTGTTTTGTCTTTTGTTTGTGACTGGTCTTGTGACCTTAGGTTGCGTTTCTTGTTGCTTGGCATTCCCCACTTAGGCTATGGGGGTGTGTCAAATGTTATAGCCTATTGTGGGTCATGCTATATGGGGTACAAACAGTTAGGGTTAGGCACATGATACTAAAGACACACATCAGCTTAAGCACCTATGCAAGGGTGCCTATGGAGGGAGGAGCTTCAAGTTGTCTTCAGAAAAAAAGATGCACCAAAAAGGAGCAGCTGTACAATATGCTACATAAGAACAAGGCATGATGAGTCAACCTCATAGTCCACCTCGGCCAAAAGTAGTCTCTCCACTGTACGTCATATACAGGAACCCATCAGGGTCTTTGTGCTCTTCGTAAATAGCTGACATCAGTGAGGCTGCAGGCATACGCAAAAGACGCTGTGAGACATGGCAACCAGCAGCTGTGTATTCGATTAGACAAAACCACTTACCAGTAGGCGGTAGCACAGAGTTTACAAAGACAAAGATTGCCTTCTCTGGATGAAGCTTAATCCTCTTTCGAATAATAAAGACGAACTGGCCTACCGCAAGCTCTGCTGGAACGAGGTACCTGGAGCAGGGCAACGAAGTGGTCTTAACTACCATGAATCAGCCTTGAATGAAAACAGAAGGAACCACCAACCGTACTTTTTCTTGTCAATCTCTGGTATGTCACTCCGCGGAGCCTTTTGCACAATGACCTGGAGATGTAAGAACTGGATATGAGATCACTGTCAAACCCAAAAATTACTGGACTCAACCCCATGCAGTAACTTACGGGGATCCTGTCAGGATATTTTTCGCGAATCCTTGAGGCTTCGGCCTTTCTCTTCTCTGCAAACCAATCGACACGCACCGAACATGACGAGCGAACGATTAGGAGGGCGACAAAGAGCACGCTTCAACCGTGTGAAGAAACCATGGTGCTAACGGTGCTAAGCGCGTGTAATGAAATGACAATGCAAACGCTACCAAGGGGATGCTCCTTCTTGAAGGCGCTTTTTGATTTCCCCATGGCTCCTCCAACCTCAGTTCATTCAGCAACCTTCTGAAGGCCTAATCAAGACGTTGTGAACGCTTCGGAAAAAGAGAAACCCTAGGGACTCTAGCGGTAGGAACCAGTCCAACCTTCTTCGTCCAACCCCTTGTTCAAACCAGTTGCGTTGCCAACAATCGGGTGAGTGAAGTTGACCTTGCATCCGTCTCAAGCCTCGGAAGTCCCGATTTGACAAAATGTCACGGGCCCCTGGCCAGACGCCGAAAAACAGTATTTTCCTGCCCTGAACACCGCCCGAACCAGCAGCTGCTCCGTGCGTAACCAAAAGGTTCGCTCATTTTCATCCTTCCGAACCTAGCCCAGAATGTACCATTCCCCATGGGCGTTCAACACGGTTGGGTAAGGTTGTTTGCATAGAAGAGCGGTGACATTCGTTATAACATTTTTTGGTTGAACTACAAGCAAAAATGAATGATGTGATTCCAAATCCCGACCTCTGCTCCCCTAGCGCGAATGGAGTGCAGGCCGAGGGGAACTCAGGGGCGGGGGAGCCTTCTGGGGCCCTGTGGCAGGGACACTTCTTCCCCAGCAAACCTGACTGGCGTTCCGCCCTCGCCCCCCCCTCACCTCGACATTCCCGCGCTCCAAGTCACCCCCCAGATCTTCGAGATCTGTTGGTGTTCGGATTGGAAACACCACCCACCCACCAATTCTGAAATGGATCCAGTCACTCACAGCTCTCTGTACACCTCTCAGCTCAAGTAACAAGATACAGTAGTAGAAAGGTTGGAGTGACTGGTTCTCCGTGAGCCAGGTTAGGTCTTGTGCCTGTTCGTGGTTCCTCTCCACATCTCGTGTTTGAAAAGAGGACGGGATCCACGGTTGTGGATCCACAAAGTATATCTGTCTAGGTTCCGCTCAACGGTCCAAGATGATATCCTTACAGCTGCGGTTACCTGTGCTGCTGTTAGCTGCCTTTGTCATTGCAGCTTCTGCTCATGCTGTGGTACAAGGGGGACATCGTCAGCTTCTAAGCGCTCGGGATCATACCTACAAGGAGCATGATCCTGTTCCACTTTACGCGAACAAAGTCGGACCTTATCACAACCCCAGGTAACAAATACAGTTTTTTTCAGACTCGTTTAAACGTCCATTTGTGCAGAAGGCCTTAGCTCAAGTAGTCGTGAGTTTTTATGGGTTTTTTTCTTCTTAGTTTTGGCATCGTGGTGGAAGTTCTGTTTCAAGGTTGAGTTGTACACTTCTGTTTAGATTTTGCTCGCTGATGTTGTTTCCTTTACGCCATTTTGGCAATTCATTGTTCGTTTTTTTCCAGTTCTCGCGACTGAGCATAGGTGACACTTCTGAGTCTGATTGCTGTTCCTGTTGAATGCTGTTTCTCATGTCCTTCCTATGCGACGTAAATTCGCAGCGAGACCTACCAGTACTATGATCTGCCGTTTTGCCGCAAGGCGGAAAGCTACAAGCTGGAGGACCTTGGCGAGGTGATTGAAGGAGACCGGCTGGTGACGACTCTTTATGATTTGAGCTTCCGCGTGAACAAGGAGAGCGAGTCTCTGTGCACAAAGACGCTGTCCGTGGAGGAGGTTCAGAAATTCCGCCAGGCAGTCAAGGACGATTACTACTTCCAGGTGAGAATTCCTCTCGACGGTTGGATTATTTCTCGTGTGGTCGGAATGTGCATTAAGCTTTGACAAGTGTATAGCAATCTAGGAGCAAGAATCATGCATTTATGAATCCTAGGTTGTTCTTTTTGTCCTCCCCTAATTTTCTAGAATGCGTCGTTGCAGCTTCTATGGCTTCTAATACTTCCTTTTGCTAACAACGATTTGTGGATTTGACCCTTTTGTGTCTTGATTCTCTTGGCATCCTGGATGTCTCTCTGCGCAGATGTTCTACGACGACCTTCCTGTGTGGGGATTCATTGGAAAGACGAATTCCGCCACTGGCGGTGATGGCGGCGTGGACTCCCACGGCCAGGATGTCCGGTACCTCCTCTTCACGCACGTGCATTTCGTCGTGTCTTATAACGGGGATAGGATCATTGCGATTATCGTGAGCACGGATCCGTCGCAGACGGTGGATATTACCGCGGATGCGGAGGTGAAGGTGGAGTTCAGCTTCAGCGTGCGGTGGGAGGAGACGAACATTCCGTTCGAGAAGAGAATGGAGAAGTACTCGCGGTACTCCTTCATGCCGCAGCACCTGGAGATTCACTGGTTTTCCATCATCAACTCGTGCGTCACCGTGCTGCTTCTCACTGGCTTCCTCGCCACCATCCTCATGCGCGTGCTCAAGAACGACTTTATCAAGTGAGTGCGCCGGGCAGACTGGGAAAGGATGGGGTTCAGGGGGGTGGTAAGTTGAGGGGGGCGGGATGCAAAAGAGGAAGGGTGGGAAAAATTGGGAGTGTGAGGGCTATCAAGATCTCGTGTTTGTGTATGGGGCTGCTGGGACTGAGGGGCCATTCTCTGGACGTACACAACTTGTGCACCTCATCTCGCTGGTTCATATGTATGAATGATTGCGCTTGTTCTGCCGTGTTTCCGCGTGTGCGTTTGAAGGTATACGCGTGACGACGAGGCTGCAGAGGAGCAGGAGGAGACTGGGTGGAAGTACATCCACGGAGATGTATTCCGCTTCCCTCCATTCCCTTCGTACGTGTCGTTTCTTCGCCCTGCATGTTCTGCTTTGCGGAAAGTTGCTATGGTGCATTTATCTCAGTCTAAATGCGGCTTCCTGACTAAAAGCGCACCACATCTCCCTGCCGTCCCCTTACTTATCACGCGTAGAATTCTCTTGTCCGTTCTTTTTCCTGCCTCGTTTCTCCCCAGGTCACTGTTACCTTCATCAACCGCTCCCCCGCTTTGCTCACAAACACCTCGCCCCTCCTCGATTGTTTTACACCCTTCCCTGTCACAGTGTCTTCTGCGCCCTTGTTGGTGTGGGCACGCAGTTGCTGGTGCTCGTTCTCTTTGTCTTCGCGCTGGCGCTCATTGGAGTCTTCTACCCGTACAACCGCGGTGCTCCCTACCAGGCGTGCATTGTCCTGTATGCTCTCACTGCAGGCATCGCAGGCTACGTTTCCTCGTCTTTCTATCGCCAGATGGGCGGAGAGAACTGGGTGAGTGCTCTGCCGCAGGGAGCATCTCACGTTTTCTCTTTCCGCCTCTCTGCCACTTTGGTTTCCCCTTTCGCGCCTCACTCGCTGTCACCGCGTCCCTTTGCTCCCCGTATGGTGTTCGTTCAGGTGCGCAATGTGGTCCTGACAGCGCTGCTCTACTGCGGGCCCTTCCTGCTCGTATTCTCCTTCAACAACTCGGTCGCCATCGCCTACGGTTCCTCCCAAGCGTTGCCCTTCGGCACCATTGTCATCATCATTGTCATTTGGACGCTTGTCACCTTCCCCCTTACGGTACGCTCTCTTTCTTTGCCTACCTGTCCTTAGTCGATTGTCAGTCTTTGTCTCGACTTTTATTCTTTCTTCTGGCCCCAACCCCATTCCCCGTTCCCCTCCCATCCCCCGTCCGTTCCTTTCTCTCTTAGTCCTCAGTTTTGTTGCATTTCCAACCTCTCGTCTGTATTCAACCCGCCTCTCCACTTCCCTCCTTCCTTGAACTCGCACACACACTCTCACCATCACATTACGCCCCATCCCCTGTCCCCTTCTCTCAGGTGCTGGGTGCTATTTGGGGGAAGAAGAACGCAGGCGAGTTTGAGGCGCCGTGCCGGACCAGCAAGTACCCTCGCGAGATTCCTCCCCTGCCCTGGTACAGGACGGCTGTTCCCCAGGTCAGTCGGTCCCAACAAGACGGGGATGGATCTGGGGTGGTGGAAAAGGCTGAATCCAGGAACTGGTTATCACAATGAAAAGTGTACACGTGCAGGTTGTGAGTGGGGACGAAAGAAAGGGTGAAATTAGGGTGGGAGGGAATGAGTAAGGGAGAAATTGCGGGCAGTTGCTAGGAGGGACTGTGTGTGGCAGAGAATTTGGATGAAGTGACGTTCTGAGAAGTTGATGGTGCTTGGTTGCTGGACCCCATTTGCGTCTTCTTGCCCCTCCTGCCGCCACTCCTTCCCCGCTCCCCCGCTCCCACCCCGCTCTTCCCTCCTCCCATGCCACCATTCTAGCACCCCTCACTCTCTGTCCATTTCATAAAAGCCAGCACGCTTTTCACAATGTCTATACTACATCCTTGCGCTCACCATCACCATCTTCCTGCATGTTTGCATTTACACATGCCTGTCCTTGCCCCAACCCTTCGATTCCCTGGTGGAGTGCAGATGTGCATGGCTGGCTTCCTGCCCTTCAGCGCCATCTACATTGAGCTCTACTACATCTTTGCCACGCTCTGGGGCCATAAGATCTACACCATTCACAGCATCCTCTTCATTGTCTTCCTCATCCTCATCATTGTCACCGCCTTCATCACGATTGCTCTCACCTACTTCCAGCTGGCAATTGAAGATCATGAGTGGTGGTGGAGGTAACTCATTCTTGGTGTCAGCCGTTTTTCCGTTCTTCCACGATCTGGCTTCTGCACCTCACTTGTGCTGCCACCCTTCTCATTGCAGTTGGCATTTGTGATTCACTCGCCTCTCATCACCTGCTTCCTGTCCATAACATCTTCTTGTCTATCCAGCAGCTTCACCTTGGACATATATCGGGCCGATTTTCATATTGTGATCTCCCCATCCTTGTCCTGTATGTTGATGTTGGCAGATCGGTGCTGTGCGGTGGATCGACAGCCTTCTTCATCTATGCGTACTGCTTCTACTACTACTTCGTACGCTCCGACATGACCGGCTTCATGCAGACATCATTCTTCTTTGGCTACATGGCCTGTGTCTGCTACGGCTTCTTCCTCATGCTTGGCGCAGTGGGGTTCCGTGCTGCGCTGCTCTTTGTGCGGCACATTTACCGGGCCATCAAGTGCGAATAAGTAGTCGGGTCACTTGTGAGCGACCGAGGAGGAATGAACAGAGGCTGTGCTGGACTGGCATGTGAAGGAAAGGAGGGGGTGTAGCAAGGCAGGAGGAGAGTGCCACTTTCAAGGAAGCTGCTGATATTAGTGCACACACACTTCACAGAGATGTGGGACTCAGAAGTTTGTGGCAACTGGCACCTTTGATCTGGTAGAGTGGCTGGAGACTGTACTGTTGCCATGACTGGTGCTGAACTTTTGTCTTGGTGTTGAACATGGTAGTGGGTGGGGTGGAGGGCGGAGTGGGTGGTCAGTTTAGTCAAGGTACTGGTATCAGAGATTGTCACCATTAGTAAACAGGACACGTTTGTAGGGAAATGAACAGCAGGCGTGATCTCTTTTTGTTCCTCCTGTGAGATTTACTGCCAGGGAGTGGAAGATGAGTAGATACAAAGATCATTGGCTGATCAGCTTGTTACAAGTCATTTGCGTAAATGGATAGCATTCCGATACAGATGGTAAGCGAACATCTGCGACCACCCTTCATGCAACGTAACCACGATCTCCACCACCCAATTCTCCCAACATCAATCCTCGTGACCACCAGTGTCATCATCCCCCCTCCTCTTGCGGACCTCGTACAACCCCA
The DNA here is from genome assembly GCA_947470075.1 of Closterium sp. Yama58-4. Lineage (NCBI taxonomy): Eukaryota > Viridiplantae > Streptophyta > Zygnematophyceae > Desmidiales > Closteriaceae > Closterium > Closterium sp. Yama58-4. The sequence goes on along the minus strand of CANIUD010000680.1, from coordinate 689,700 downwards.
CCCTCGCACACGCAAAGACAAAATGCAATTTCCTTGCTACAAGCGAACATTTCTTCCAGCTCCAGCCAGATAATATTTTCTTCCAGTTAGTCGTGTAACCGGACGCATTAATCTGGTCTGAGCTTTGTTTAGCGACTAACCTTTCCGTTTCTTGTGATAGTGTTGCTGCGGCCTGTCGGTGATCCGCCGCCTCCTCGTGTTTTTTTTATTAAACGAGAGAGGTATGCTGTTGTCCTAATGTTTTTTTTTGTCTTCGGAACATTAAGGTGGTCAGGTCCGTTGTTGCGAAATTCCATTTTTCTTCAAATTAGCTCGCTATTATGTATGTTTGTCAAACGCTTCGTCGCGCTAACCATAACCACGGGAATCGATCCAACGAGAGCAGTCAGGTAATGTCCATGAAGGATTGATTCGTGTTGTTTGGTCTGTTTGGTCGTCCCGTTCAGTCTCCACATTTTAAAAAAAAGCTGTATATCTTTGTCCGGATCGGCCACGCGGAATTCCGTTTTCCCTAAATTTTGTTTTCCTGGGAACTTTGCATTTGAATGGTTCGTCTGCATTTTCGTGGCTCTTTCTGTTCTTCTGACTTCGACGTTCTGGTTTCGTTTCGTTCCGTGCTGTTCCATGTCGCGTCACACCCGTTCGTCTTTTCAGGAAAGTGGTTCCTGATTCGCCACGATGTTGAACCTTCAGCAGCTGTTTCAATCGGCTTCTGCAAAAGCGCAGCAGCAGCAGGATGAGGGGCAGCAAGATCAGGGCGCAGGGGCTCAGGGACTGGGACAGGGACAGGCACAGGGACAAGAGCAGCAGGGGCATGAGCAACAACCACCCTCGCAACAGGATGGATCGGTAGCACAGCCGCCGCTTCCCCATCATCATCAGCAGCAGCAACTGCAACAGCAACAGCAGGAGCAGCAGCAGTTTCTGCACCAGCTGCAGCAGCATCAGCAGTATCAGCAGCATCAACAGTATCAGCAGCAGCAGCAGCAGCAGCAGCAGCAGCAGCAGCAGCAGCAGCAGCAGCAGCAGCAGCAGCAGCAGCAGCAGCAGCAGCAGCAGCAGCAGCAGCAGCAGCAGCAGCAGCAGCAGCAGCAGCAGCAGCAGCAGCAGCAGCAGCAGCAGCAGCAGTATCAGCAGTATCAGCAGCAGCCACCGCAGCAGCAGCAGCAGCAGCAGCCGCAGCAGCAGCAGCAGCAACCGCAGCCGCATCCACAGCCGCAGCAGTCGCCGCAACACCCGTCGAATCCGATTTTGACATTACTGCAACAATCAGCCGCTGCCTCCAACCAAGGTGGCCATACTCCCAGTCCGCCTCCCCCCATGCCTCCCCCTCCCGGCATACCCTCCTCCCCCCCTCCCCCCGGGTACGGTCAGTGGATGGGCCCCCCTCCATCTCATGTGCATCCCCATTCCCTGCCTCATCCCATGCACCCCGGCGCGCCTATGCCATACCCGTTACAAGGCATGCACGGTCCCACATCGGGGCCGTCTCCGCCGCCTCCTCCTCTTCCCGGCATGCTGAATCAGCACGGCCATCCCGTGATGCATGTGGGCCCTGGCCCCTCCGGAGTTCCCCCGCATATGCTGCACATGCATGCGCCGCAGTACCAGTATCCGCCCTCGTCTCCGCCCATGCACATGCCCGGGCCTCCTCCGCCGGTTGCGCCGGCCCCCTTGCCCCCGAGCGCCGCTCCCGCCCCCGCGTTCCACGGCGCGCATCTCATGTCGTTGCTCACCGCGAGTGCATCTCCCCCGCCTCCGGGTGCGCAGCCTCCGCCGCCCCCCGCGCAGGCCCCTCCGCCTCCCTCTTCCGCCTCCTCCGCTGCGCCAACGGCCGCGGAGAACGCTTCCGCCCCAGTAGAAGCGCCCTCTTCTGCTTCCAGTGCGCCTGCTCCTTCGGATGCCGCTGCGCCTGCCCCTCTCCCCTCCGCCCCCTCCGCGCCACCCCCATCCTCCCTTCCACCTGTGCTCGGCGCTCTTTTCGGCGCAACAGGCGCAACCGCCCCTCAAACTCCCCCTAGGGAGCCCGCTGCCCCGTCCGCTCCCCCTCCCCCTTCCGCCAACCCGCCGGCTGCCGCGACTCCCCCTTCCGCTCCCCCTCTCCCTGCAGCCGCGGAACATTCTGAGCCGCCCCGCAGCGCCCTTCCGCTCCAGCTGCGCAGATCCAAGCGCGGAGTGGGGAAGGTCTTACCTGGAGACGCGGAGGTGGTTTCTTACAGGGTGGATAAGCGTGATCTGTTAGAAGCAGGTCCGCCGCAGCTGGAGGTGTCGCCTATAACGGTTTACGGGTCAGAGGAGGTGCTAGCGCCGGGCAGGCAGATAGCAGTGAACAGGCGGTATATTAGCTATGCGCTCAGGAACGCGAGCATCCGTGTGCTTAATATTAATACGGCCCTCCGCGCGCTCTTTAAAGGGCACAAGAAGGTGCGGCGGGTGGGGTGTGTGAGGGGCGGGGGATGTGGGGATGCGGACAGGAGAGGTGGGAGGGGGAGATGGGAGTGGAAGAAGGAATTGGGAGGGGAAGGGTTAGATGAGACTTGGGGGAGGGTGACTGTTCGGACTTCTTCTTTTCCCCTTCGCACCTCTGTGTCCTGAGTTTTTTTTTTTTTTTTTTTTTTTTTTTTTTTTTTTTTTTTCCACATTTCGTCCTTCTGTTGCTTCCTTGTTACCGTTTCTCCCCCCACCCTCTCTCCCCCGCCCCCTTTTCTTCCACACCCCGTTCTCCGTCCGTCCCTCCCTTACTCCCCTTTCGCCCCCTCGGTCTCCCTCATCCCCTCGTCCTCCCTCCTTTCTCCGTCTCCCCCCCCCCTCCTTCCCCTTTTCCTCCCCCGTTTCCTCCCCATCTTCCCCCTCTCCCCCGTTCCCTCCGCCCGTGCGTCTCATCCCTTCCTGCGTGCAGCGCATCACGGATATGGTGTTCTTTGCGGAGGACGAGCACCTCATGGCCAGGTCAGTGGGGCGTTAGGGGAAGGGAGGGAGGGAGGGAGGAAGGTGAAAGGGACGGCGTCGCGCATCACTGGTTGACCATTGAAACGCCGCTTTCATGCCGACCCATCTAGCTCCTCATTTAGCTCCTGTCCCGATCTCCCCTCCTGTGCCAGATCTGTTCCTCTTTGCTGCCCCACCTCCCGTTCTCTCCTCTCGTCCCCTTCCTTCCCCTCCTCTCCCTTCCTCCCCCTTCATTTCCCTCCGTTCTCTCCTCTCTCCTCTCCTTTTCTTCCCCTTTTCCCCTCCTCTCCCCTCTTTTCTGGTCCTCCCCACTCCTTCCCCACCTTTCTCTAGTCTCTCCTCCTCCCCCCCCCTCCCCTCCCCGCCCCTCCCCTGATTCCCCTTTGCCCGACCACGCTCTTCTCTGGGCATCATCAGTGCGAGTGCGGACGGGCTGGTGGTGGTGAGGCGGGTGGAGGAGGGCCAGGGCAGCGACGCTGACCAAATCTGTTTCTCTCATCGCCTCCTTTCCTCTCCCCTCCTCTCCTGCCCTATCACCCCTTGCGTGCCCGTCATCATCAGTGCGAGTGCGGACGGGCTGGTGGTGGTGAGGCGGGTGGAGGAGGGGCTGGGAAGTGATGGTAAGGCAGCGATCAGCGAGCGCGTGCTGGCAGTGCTGCAGCTCAAGGGCGCGTGGGGGGACATTGCCGCGCCACAGCTAGCCTGGCACCCCCGGCAGAAGGTACGTGCGTTGGGAAGGTGGGGCGTGTGGAGGGGAGGGAGGCGGGAGTTAGAGAGGGGAAGGGAGGAGGTGTGGAGGGGAGGGAGGAGGGAGTTAGAGTGGGGATGGGAGGAGGTGTGGAGGGGAGGGACGAGGGAGTTATTGGGGAGGGAAGGAGGCGTGTGGCTTGTAGGAGATGGTGACTTGGGAGGGAAGCGTTGGGGCTGGGTTGGTGCCTTGGGTGGACGGGGTGTCTTGTTCTGTTCCACTGTTCCCCCCGATGCTCAATCTCTGTGCTTTGTCCCCCACGCTTGCCCTTTCTGAGGCGCCTCAAAAGGCCTCCACTCCTCCCCGCCCCCAATTCGGCTGTTATTGCCTTTCTGATATGTTCCCTTCTCCGTCCCCTCCGTGCCCGCCCGCACATCCTGGCCTGCCTCCCTTTTCCCTCTGCCGTTTTACTCATGAAATTCTGTGCTCACTGCACTCTCCGCTCGGTCTCCAATCTCTACCGCTCTCCCCTCTCCACTCTCCCACTCCCCCGCTCCTCTCCGCTCCCCTTCCCCCCACTTTCTCTTCCCTTTCAACCCCTTCTTCTCCTCGTCCCACATGGGCAGGACATTCTCATAGTCGCGTGCGACTGCTTCGTCCTCTTTGTCTCCTCAAAAGTGAACACTCCCCCCCCCCACACTCTTCTTCCCCCTTCTCCCCCGTCCCATCCTCCACCTCCCCCACATGGGCAGGACATTCTCATAGTCGCGTGCGACCGCTTCGTCCTCTTTGTCTCCATCGCTGCAGCAGCCGCAGCAGCGCCCACCAAACCGCCCTCGCTCTCGGATCCCTTTGTCATCGACCTCACAAACGAACCACCAGCAGCAGCAGCAGGAGTAGGAGCAGGAGCAGGAGGGGCAGCAGGAGGGGCAGCTGAGACACGTGCGATAGTGGAGGGGGTGATTCTCCTCAAGGGGCACTCCGCGCCTGTGTCCTCATTGCTGCCCGAGCCCTCTGCATGCACGCTGCTCCCCACCCCCTCGCTAGACGGCACGGTAGGTCGATAGGAACTTTGAGGAACTATGGTGCTCGTTGTTTTACATGCTGTGGCATGGCGTGGCATGGCGTGGCATGGCGTGGCATGGCGTGGCATGGCGTGGCATGGCGTGGCATGGCGTGGCATGGCGTGGCATGGCGTGGCATGGCGTGGCATGGCGTGGCATGGCATGGCATGGCGTGGCATGGCGTGGCATGGCATGGCATGGCGTGGCATGGTGTGGCATTGTGTGGATGGATGAATGGCCTTTCCAATCCTCTGTTCTTCCCCCTCCTCCGCCTTCCCTCCCCTCCCCCCCTTCGTCCACCCTCCCTTCCTGTTACCCTCCCTTTGCTGCCTTGTCCCCCCCCCCCCTCGTTTGTTGCTCCGTCCTTCCTCCAATCTTCTCTTCCTTGCTTTTTCTGGTCACGCCCTTTCAACATTGCATGAAAACGATTTGTTAGAATTCTGTGAAGGATGACTTGAGAACTGAAAGAAGTTGATGATTGATTGAGGAGGATGGGGGTATACATAGGAAGTGGGTTGGATACTAGCCTAGGTGAGCATTATTGGACCCCAACCAAGAAGTTGGGTTGGGAGATTATTGGTGGGGTCCAATAATGTTGGCCAAGTTGGAGTTGGGCCAACATTATTGGAGGGGACCAATAATTCTACCCAACCCAACCTTTGGGGTCCAATAATTGGACCAAGGTTGGGTTCCAACCTACAAACTGGGTTACTCCTGTTTGTACACCCAAACTAAGTTTGGGTGCTTAACTCTAGACAAGCGAACTAGCATATGCAGGATGAATAGAATGGAGGTTTTCTAACACAACCCCTCAGCCTGCATAGGGCTAGGAGGCTTGAATGAGAGACGGGGCAACCCCTGAAGCATGAACGCGATGCCAGACAGAGAAGCTGAAGGAAAGGGGCTTGCGGCGTGAAGTCCATCTGCGAGCCGGGGGGAGAGGAGGGGGGGGGACCTGCTGACGGTGGCCAGCCGAAGGGGTAGTGGCGAAGGGAGAACGGCGGCGGCAGCGGGAGGGCTGCGGCGGCGAACGGGAGACGGCGACGGCAGCGGGAGGGCTGCGGCTGCGAAGGGGAGCGGCGGCGGCAGCGGGAGGGCTGCGGCGGCGGAAGGGGGACGGCGGCGGCAGCGGGAGGGCTGCGGCGGCGGAAGGGGGACGGCGGCGGCAGCGGGAGAGCTGCGGCGACGAAGGGGGACGGCGGCGGCAGCGGGAGGGCTGCGGCGGCGAACGGGAGACGGCGGCGGCAGCGGGAGGGCTGCGGCTGCGAAGGGGAACGGCGGCGGCAGCGGGAGGGCTGCGGCGGCGGAAGGGGGACGGCGGCGGCAGCGGGAGGGCTGCGGCGGCGGAAGGGGGACGGCGGCGGCAGCGGGAGGGCTGCGGCGGCGGAAGGGGGACGGCGGCAGCGAGAGGGCGGCGGATGGCCCTTAGGAGGAGGAAGCGAGGGGGAAGGAGGGCGGGATGGCCCTTAAGGAGGAGAAAACGAGGGGAAGGAGGGCGGGATGGCCTTTAAGGAGGAGGAAACGAGGGGGAAGGAGGGTGGGATGGCCCTTTAGGAGGTGGAAGCGAGGGGGAAGGAGGGCGGGATGGCCCTTAAGAGGAGGAAACGAGGGGGAGGAGAGCGGGATGGCCCTTAGGAGGAGGAAGCGAGGGGAAGGAGGGCGGGATGGCCCTTAAGAGGAGGAAACGAGGGGGGAGGAGGGCGGGATGGCCCTTAAGGAGGAGGAAGCGAGGGGGAAGGAGGGCGGGATGGCCTTTAAGAGGAGGAAACGAGGGGGGGGGGAAGGAGGGCGGGATGGCCCTTAGGAGGTGGAAGCGAGGGGGAAGGAGGGCGGGATGGCCCTGAGGAGGAGGAAGCGAGGGGGAAGGAGGGCGGGATGGCCCTTAGGAGGAGGAAGCGAGGGGGAAGGAGGGCGGGATGGCCCTTAGGAGGTGGAAGCGAGGGGGAAGGAGGGCGGGATGGCCCTTAAGGAGGAGGAAACGAGGGGGGAGGAGGAAACGAGGGGGGAGGAGGGCGGGATGGCCCTGAGGAGGAGGAAGCGAGGGGGAAGGAGGGCGGGATGGCCCGTAAGGAGGAGGAAACGAGGGGGGAGGAGGGCGGGATGGCCCTTAGGAGGAGGAAGCGAGGGGGAAGGAGGGCGGGATGGCCCTTAAGGAGGAGGAAACGAGGGGGGAGGAGGGCGGGTTGGCCCTTAGGAGGAGGAAGCGAGGGGGAAGGAGGGCGGGATGGCCCTTAGGAGGAGGAAGCGAGGGGGGAGGAGGGCAGGATGGCCCTTAAGAGGAGGAATCGAGGGGGGGAAGGAGGGCGGGATGGCCCTTAGGAGGTGGAAGCGAGGGGGAAGGAGGGCGGGATGGCCCTTAAGGAGGAGAAAACGAGGGGAAGGAGGGCGGGATGGCCTGTAAGGAGGAGGAAACGAGGGGGAGGAGGGCGGGATGGCCCTTTAGGAGGAGGAAGCGAGGGGGAAGGAGGGCGGGATGGCCCTTAAGGAGGAGGAAACGAGGGGGGAGGAGGGCGGGATGGCCCTTAGGAGGTGGAAGCGAGGGGGGAGGAGGGCGGGATGGCCCTTAGGAGGTGGAAGCGAGGGGGAAGGAGGGCGGGATGGCCCTTAGGAGGAGGAAGCGAGGGGGAAGGAGGGCGGGATGGCCCTTAAGGAGGAGGAAACGGGGGGGGAGGAGGGCGGGATGGCCCTTAAGGAGGAGGAAGCGAGGGGGAAGGAGGGCGGGATGGCCCTTAGGAGGATGAAGCGAGGGGGAAAGGGGGGCGGGATAGCCCATAGGAGGAGGAAGCGAGGGGGAAGGAGGGCGGGATGGCCCTTAAGGGGGAGGAAACGAGGGGAAAGGAGGGCAGGATGGCGAGGCGACGAGGCGGCGGAGCGGGGCGCCGGTAGGCGGGAGGGGGGAGGCGACGGGAGCGGGGCGCCGTTAGGTGCGAGGGCGGAGGCGACGGGAGCGGGGCGCCGTTAGGCGCGAGGGCGGAGGCGACGGGAGCGGGGCGCCGTTAGGCGCGAGGGCGGAGGCGACGGGAGCGGGGCGCCGTTAGGCGCGAGGGCGGAGGCGACGGGAGCGGGGCGCCGTTAGGCGCGAGGGCGGAGGCGACGGGAGCGGGGCGCCGTTAGGCGCGAGGGCGGAGGCGACGGGAGCGGGGCGCCGTTAGGCGCGAGGGCGGAGGCGACGGGAGCGGGGCGCCGTTAGGCGCGAGGGCGGAGGCGACGGGAGCGGGGCGCCGTTAGGCGCGAGGGCGGAGGCGACGGGAGCGGGGCGCCGTTAGGCGCGAGGGCGGAGGCGACGGGAGCGGGGCGCCGTTAGGCGCGAGGGCGGAGGCGACGGGAGCGGGGCGCCGTTAGGCGCGAGGGCGGAGGCGACGGGAGCGGGGCGCCGTTAGGCGCGAGGGCGGAGGCGACGGGAGCGGGGCGCCGTTAGGCGCGAGGGCGGAGGCGACGGGAGCGGGGCGCCGTTAGGCGCGAGGGCGGAGGCGACGGGAGCGGGGCGCCGTTAGGCGCGAGGGCGGAGGCGACGGGAGCGGGGCGCCGTTAGGCGCGAGGGCGGAGGCGACGGGAGCGGGGCGCCGTTAGGCGCGAGGGCGGAGGCGACGGGAGCGGGGCGCCGTTAGGCGCGAGGGCGGAGGCGACGGGAGCGGGGCGCCGTTAGGCGCGAGGGCGGAGGCGACGGGAGCGGGGCGCCGTTAGGCGCGAGGGCGGAGGCGACGGGAGCGGGGCGCCGTTCGGCGCGAGGGCGGAAGCGACGGGAGAGGGGCGCTGTTAGGCATGAGGGCGGAAGCGACGGGAGCGGCTGTAGCGATGCGGCGGACGGAGGGTGCCGAAATCGCCGTAAAATTGAGTCCGCGCGGCTGCTGGTCGCGACGGCCTCGATGGTCGTGATTCGGCGGACGGCACTGAAACCGCCGCGTAATCGCGTGGAAGGACACGCAGGACACATGGTCCTAGGAATCGTGAGGGGCGTGAGCCAAAATGCTCTGACACCATGTTAGAATTCTGTGAAGGATGACTTGAGAACTGAAAGAAATTGATTATTGATTGAGGAGGATGGGGGTATACATAGGAAGTGGGTTGGATACTAGCCTAGGTGAGCATTATTGGACCCCAACCAAGAAGTTGGGTTGGGAGATTATTGGTGGGGTCCAATAATGTTGGCCAAGTTGGAGTTGGGCCAACATTATTGGAGGGGACCAATAATTCTACCCAACCCAACCTTTGGGGTCCAATAATTGGACCAAGGTTGGGTTCCAACCTACAAACTGGGTTACTCCTGTTTGTACACCCAAACTAAGTTTGGGTGCTTAACTCTAGACAAGCGAACTAGCATATGCAGGATGAATAGAATAGAGGTTTTCTAACACGATTTCACTCCTCTTCTCCTTCACCCCTTTTCCTTCAACCCCACTCGTTCACCCTTCCCCTGCCGCTCTCATCCACCCCTCTCTCCCTCCCCCCATTTGTCCCCTGCACCAGGTGCGAGTGTGGAGCAGCACGGTGTGTGTGTCTGCCATGACTCCACATGCCGGCCAGCCTGTCTTTTCCGCCCTTTTCCTGCTGCCCCCCTCTGCTCCCTCCAACCACGCGCTCCTACTCACTGGGGTATGTGCTCTTCTTGGCTCACTGCGGGGGTTACATGCGCTTTCTCACTTTAGGGGTTAATCTGCTCACCCGGTTAGTGCTCTGGTCTGTTCATTGAGGTAGGTATGGGTACATACGTGGTCAATGCCGTCTATCACTTTCACGCCCGTCTTGTCCCTTTCAGCCTGGCTGCAGCCAAGCTTTTCTCACACACATGTGTGCTCCTGTCTCTTTCCCTCCCCTATCCCCACGTGCACTCGTCTGGCCCTCCTTCTCAAACCCCACCCATACAGGGTCCCAACAACAGCGAGCTAAAGCTATGGGCCTCCACCTCCTCCTCCTCCTCCGCCTCCGCCGCTCCCTCCTCTACCACCAGCGTGCAGCAGGACAACTGGCGCTGCATTCACACGTTGCAGCTTCTAGCCGACGCTCCCCCGGTCAAACCCACCGCTGCGAAAAGCAGCGGCAGTACCAGCAGCGTGGGTGTGAGCGGCAGCAGCGGGGTGTTCTGCCAATTGCAAGTGGTGCAATCCCTGGGTCTGGTCCTACTCACTGACGCACTTCAGAAGGCCATTTACGCTGTGTCTGTCCGCTTCGACCCGGCATCCCCCGCTCTCTCCCGTTTCCAATCCATTGCTCATTTTCTCCGTGACCATGCCTATTCTTAGCTTTACGGCCTATTTGGCGGCTCCCAATGGGGAAGGGGTGGGGGAGGGCGCGCAGGGGGAAGGCGCAGGTGGGGGTGCAGGGGGAGGGGGAGAGGGGAAGCAGGCAGGGGATGGAGGGAGAGGGAGTCTGGTGGGGGAGGGGGTGCGGATGGTGATGGTGGTGGTGAGGGAGGCGGAGGAGGGGGAGGAGGAGGTGAGGGTGGGGGTGGGAAGGCTGGTGGTTGGGATGGTAGCGAGGGATCGGGTGATTCGGAGTTGGTGCAGCTGTTTTGCATGCAGACACAGGCCATACAGCAGTACTCCCTCCCTGTTGACATGTGCCTGCCTCCCTCCTCCGAAGACGAAACGCCTGCCATCACAGCTGCGGAGTCGCATGCGCCACAGGCGGAGGTACCGCCAGCAGCAGAACCAACAGCAGCAGCAGCGCCGGCAGCAGCTGCATCAGCGGCAGCAGAAGCAGCAGGTGGAGAAGGGACAGGAGCAGAAAAGGCAGTAGTTTCAGGCGCGGTAGACGTGTTGGGTGTTGGCACAGTCAAGGAAGAGAAAGCAGAGGGCAAAGAAGCAGGGCCAAGGGCAGCTGCAGAAGCAGAAGCAGCAGGTGCAGTGGCAGGGGGAGGCGGGGGTGGGACAGATGGGCGTCCCCACCTGGTGACGCCCCAGGAACTGCTTGCCATGGTTATGGGCATGAGTGGTCCCACTCCTGCTGCTCCTGCTGCCCCCGCTGCCCCCACCACTGCCACTGCCACTGCCACCACCCCTGCTGCTCCCCCTGCTGCAGCTCCAGAAGCTGTCCCTACTGCAGTGGTAGTGCCTGAAGCTCTCCCTGCTGGTGGGTTACAGGCAGAAGCTGCGGAGGAGAAGGCAGCAGAGGAATCGGTCGCAGCAAACAGAGCTGGAGGTAGTGAGGAACGGGGAGAGGGCAGCAAGATACCCATTTCGTACCATGATGCTGCTGCTGCTGCTGCAAGCAGCGTGGCTGCAGCAAAGGAACCTCCCGCACCTGCGACTGCTGTGCCGGAAACACTAGAGCCGGCACTGCCAGCAGAAACAGCAGCAGCAGCAGCAGCAGCAGCCGCCACAGCTTCTGCTTCCACTTCTCCCCCTGCAACGTCTCAGGTGCCTGCTCCTGCTACACCTGTTCTTGCAGCACCTGCACCAGCACCTGCAGCACCACCAACAGCAGCAGCGGTGCCAGTAGCACCAGCACCAGTGGTAACAACACCTGCAGCAGCACCAGCAGTGCAACAGGCAGGTGCTCCTGCAAGCGCTGCCACAGCTGCTGCTGCTTCCGCTGCTGCTGCTGCTGCTGCTGCCAGCAGCATGCATGTGCATGGTCCCGGGCACGCCCCTGTGCATGCCGCTGGGCACGGCTCCCACAAGAACCGCAAGAACAAGCACAAGACTGCCGCCGCTGCTGCCGCTGCTGCTAACGCGGCTGCTGCACCAGCAGCAGCAAATGCTGGTGCTGCTGGTGCTGTGAGCGTGCCAGCAAGCGTAGCAGATGAGACTCACCCTCACGTTCATACTCAAACAACAGCACCAGCGGTGGCTGCGTCTGTTGACTCTCTCCCTGCTCCCACTGCTGCTGCTACGCTAGCTGCAGCAACAGGACCATCAACAGCAGCAGAAACTGCAGCAGTAGCACCTGCAGGGGTGGTGCCAGCACCTGCCGCACCTGCTGCTGCTACAGGGGCGGCTCCTGCTGCGTCTGCTGGGGCAGCTGGATCTGCTGACGTGGCAGCTATGTCAGCATCCATCCAGGCACTCAAGAGTGACGTGGCAGCACTGCATTCCACTGTGCAAACGGTAGGTGTTTTTAGCAACCTGTTGTCCCCGTCCCTTGTTATTCTCTCTTACTTCTCTCTTTCCTTCACCTCTCTCCTGTTACTCCTTCTCCAGCATGTGCCCCAGTTCCTTGTGCCCCTCCCTACTGGCCAGTTCCTTGTGCCCCTCCCTACTGGCCAGTTCCTTGTGCCCCTCCCCTCCACACATACACACACATGTTGCTCTCTTCCGTTCACTCCCTTTGCCTACCCCAACTCTCATCCGGTTTTCTCCCTTATTTCCTACCTTCTTCTCTGCCATTCCACCTTTTCCCCCTCTCCCTCCTATCCACCCTTTCCCTCACCTCCCCAATCTCCCCCCTCTCCTCCTCGCCCACCCGTCCCCCCTCTACCCCCTCTCTCTGATCCCATCCCATCCTCCCTCCCCACCCCCCATCCTCCCTCCTCCCCACCCCCCATCCTCCCTCCCCACCCCCCATCCCCCCTCCCCACCCCCCATCCCCCCCCCCCTTCCCCGTCCTCCCCCTACCAGCTCCTGCAGCAGCAGAGGGAGGCAGCAAAGCACGTGCCAGCGCCGCTCCTCAAGGAGAGCAAGCGCCTCGAAGCAGCCCTGTCCCAGCGTGTCGACCGCGCCACCAAAACCCACGCCGACGCATGCCAGTCCCGCATCCAGGAAGACCTAGCAAAGGAATCCGCCAAGCGGGAGAAAGCGGAGAAGGCAGCGCAGGGACAGGTGGTGGCAGCGGTGGCGGCGGCGGTGGTGAGTGGGAATGTGCAGCAGGTGGTTCCGGCGGTGGAGGGAGCGGTGGCGAGGGAGGTGGTGGGGGCTGTGCGCAGCGCCGTGCTGCCTGCTCTCGACTCGGCTGTCTCGGCTCAGATCAAGGTGGGTTGGTGGAGGGGGGTGGGGGTCGGGGATGGGGGACAAGGATGGGGATGAGGAAGGGGAAGGGGGTGGGGATGCGGTGGGTGTGGGTATGGGTTTGTGTGGTTGGGTGGGATGGGTTACGGGGGTTGGGATGGGGAAGGAGGGAGGGGGGTGGGAGCAGATGGGGGGGGGGATGCGAAGAGGGTCAGTTGGCGTAGAATGTAAGTGTCTTCGGATGTTTGTTTCTGCTCCATGGATCGTTGATTCAACTCTCTTGTGCCCTTACAACCAGCCCTCCCCTCTCGCTGTGATTCCGTTGACTTTTTTCCTCGCCCCTCCACATGTCTCCATATGCTACTTATGCGTTACCTCAATAATCTCATCTTCTGTGCTTCCTTATCTCTCGTCCTGCTGCTCACCATTTGCCCCTCTTGTCCTTCCATTGCATACGACATTTCATGCCATTCATGCCATGTCATTCCTTGCCATGCCATCCCATCCATGCCATCCCATCCATGCCATGCCATCAATCCCATCCATGCCAGCTTCTTGGGCAGGGTCTCACGGAGGATGTGCGTGCGCATACCACTGCCCTCATCCCACCAGCCATCGCTGTAAGTCTCACCTGCCGCTTCCTCCTTCCCCTTCTTCCCATTCTTCTCTTTTCTCTACTCCCGCTTCCCCCCTTCTTCCTCTCTCACTTTCTCAGCCACACATAACTGAACCACATACACGCATTTGCAACCCCCTCCCAACCCTCCCCTTATTCCTCCTTGCTTGCTATTGTTCTTTTTGCAATTATTAGTTTATCCATCTCTCTCTTCAAGTTTTCAGCCATATTGTCTGGTTCTTTTCCCTAATTTAGTAGGCAATTTCCACTCCCTGCTTTTCTTTGCTTTTTGTTTCAACTATTATCTAGCACCACTCCCTATATCAGCCATTCACCTTAAAGTCTTACCTCCACCACCCATCTCCAGGCAATTTCACCAACGAAAAAAGCGCTCTATTCTCTTGCTTTCTTTCTCAACTGTTCTTTCCAACCCTCCAGCCATGACTTGTACACATCACTGCGCCTCACCATCTCTCCGCCACCACCCGTCCTATCTTTGTCCTGTCCCCATCCTTTCCAGTCCTCCCTGCAGGCGTCCCTATCCGATGCAGTGCAGCGGGCCTTCACAGAGGCAGCAGTGCCACTGCCAGCCATGGAGCGGGCCGTGCGGGAGATGCTCTCGCAGCTCGACCGCTCCCTGCTCTCTGGCCTCGCTGCCCAGCAGGCCGCGCAGCAGGCAGACTTTGGAGATGCCGCGCCTCAGAAGTCCTTCCTGCTGACCACGACGGACATCATACATATCACTATGCCTCTCCTCTCCTCCATCCGTCCCATCCCATCTCTTTTCCCACACCTCCCAGTCCTCGCTGCAGGCATCTCTCTCCGATGCAGTACAGAGAGCCTTCACAGAGGCAGCAGTGCCAGCCATGGAGCGGGCCGTGCGGGAGATGCTCTCTCAGCTCGACCGCTCCCTGCGCTCGGGCCTCGCTGCCCAGCAGGCCGCACAGCAGGCGGCAGTGCAGGCAGCAGTGCAGGCGGCGGTGCAGGGAGCAGTGGAGGGGCAGATACAGCAGCAGTTGGCAGCGCTGCAGCAGCAGCAGGTGGTGAAGATGCAGCAGGAGATGCAGGGCGTGACTTCTGCTGCTAAGGCCTCCATTCAAGTGAGTGTGTGTGTGTGTGTGTGTGTGTGCGCGCGCGCGCGTGTGTGTGTGCACGCGTGTGTGTGTGTGGGTGCGTGGGTGTGTGTGTGTGCGTGGGTGTGTGTGTGGGGGTGGGGGTGGGGGTGAGGGTGGGGGCCGGGGCGGGGGTGCGTTGGAGGTTGCGTTGGGGGTTGCGTTGGGGGTTGCTTTGGTGGTTGCGTTGGGGGTTGTGTGCGTATGCATGAATGCGTGTGCTAGTGCTGTTGCTGAAGGATCTGGAGTGTTTGCAGTCTCTGCCGTATCGCGCTCTCCCCCTCCCTCGCTCCTTCCCATCCCACCATTGTCTCCCTTCCCCTTGCCCCCCTTCCCCCCTCTCCGTTCTTCCATGCTTTTGTTTGCTAAGTTCAAATTGAGTGGGTACGGTTGCCAACGCTTTGCCCGTGTATTCGAAAAAGTCTCAATTTACACACCCTGCTCAAACTTCGCCAACCCCTGGAAAACGCAACCAGGATATGGTCTGGTTCCTCCCCTCTTTCATTCCACTCCTTCATTCCACTCCTTCTGATAGCTGTAAACAGAAAGTTGTCTTTTCCCCCTCCCCTCTCTCCTCCCTCCCACCCTTCTATTTCTTCCCATCCCCCTCTCCTCCCTCCCACCCCACTCTCCTCCCTTTTACCCTTCTCTCCTCCCTCCCTCCCTCCCTCCCTCCTCCCCATCCACATGCAGGAATCCGTTGCATCGCTCAGCTCTGCCTCCTCAACTCTGCAGCAGCATCTGCAGGCCCTCACCGCTCTGCCTGCTGCTGCCGCTGCTCCCACAGCTGCAGCCCCGGCAGCAGCAGCAGGAGTAGCAGCGCCAGGGGCAGCAGGAGGCAAGGCCGCTGCGACTGCTGCTGCTGATGCTGCGCAAGGGAACGGATTGGCCGGGAAGGTGAGTGGATGGATGGTCTATACATGGAATTTTATTCATACTTTCTGCAACGCAACCCTCCTTTCCCTCACCACTTCCACCGCCTCGCTCCTCTTTCTCCTCTTTTGTCGCTGGAAGCAGCACTGCACTGCACTGGACCCCACCAGGAAGATTTTGCGATTGCTGGCAGACAACAGATCGCTTCGTTTTACCACTCTCCACCCCTCCCCCCCCTCCCCCTCCCCCTCCCCATCCCCCGCTCCCCCTGTCCTTACAGGCGGTGCCAATGGAGCAGCTGGAAGCGGCTCTGGATCACACCGGAGAGGTCTGTCTTGAGTCGACTCAAAACTCACCTGGACCCCACCAGGGGGATCTGTCACATGTTGACCAACAACAAGCCGCTCTGTTCGGTTTCACCAACCCCAACCTTCCCCTTGCTTCCCCCCAACCTCCCCCCCCCCCCCCTCCCTCTCCCTGCAGGCGGTGCCATTGGAGCAGCTGGAAGCGGCACTGGACCCCACCAGGGAGATCTCGCGTCTGCTGGCAGACGGCAGCTACGAGGCGGCCTTCACCCACGCGCTCTCCCTCTCTGACGTCGCCATCGTCACCTGGCTCTGCTCCCAGGTGAGAGCAGTGTTCAGTTATACCAGGTGCCCTCCCTCTGCTCTCTGCTCTCTGCTCTCTTTTTGAGGCTCCTTACGAGGCGGCCTTCACCCACGCGCTCTCCCTCTCTCGTCACGTGGCTTTGCTCACAAGTGCGCTCTTCTCTGCTCTCTGCTCTCAGCCCTCTGCCCTCTGCCCTCTGCTCTCTGCCCTCTGCTCTCTGCTCTGTCTTTTGAACCACTTTCCTGTCGTAATATCTCCTGTTGCACTTTCTCTGACATGTTTTCCTGGGTAGCACCTTCGAACCGTTCTTTTCTTGCCAAGCCCATTTCATCAAACGTATCCTTTGCGTTGTTATACCCATCTCCTGTTAAACCGACTTGACACTCTCCCCATTCCCCTTCTTTCCGCCTCCCTTCCCCAACATCCCTTTCCCAACGTCAATTCCCCAACATCCCTTCCCCCCAGGCACCCTTCTCAGCTTCACCATCCCTCATCTAGCAAGTCCCCCTCTCCCACATCCACTATCTCTTCCCTCACTCGTCTCCCATCCCTCCTCCCCACCCAGTTCCCCCGCCACTTCTCCCCATGCCTCTCCTCCCTTTCCTCCCCCCATATGAAACCCGGAACAGTCTTCTTCGCGTCCCCACCCCTCAGCCAGGGCGTGCTCCTCTCCCTTGCGCAGCAGCTTAGTGTGGACCTACAGACCGACACTGCCACCAGGGTCCCTTGGCTCATCAATTCCCTCATGACTCTCCCCACCCCACCCACGCGCCCCTTCCTCCAGGTGAAACCGGAAACCGTCTTCTCGGCCTCCCCACCCCTCAGCCAGGGGGTCCTCCTATCCCTTGTGCAGCAGTTGAGCGTGGACCTACAAACTGACACCGCCACCAAGGTGCCTTGGCTCATCAAGTCCCTCATGACGCTCCAGCCGCGTCACCCCCAGCTGGGCGTGCACATGCGGCCTATTCTCGAGCAGCTGTACCATGCCGTGCACCGCGTGCTTGCTTCTGCTGCCGCTAAGCCGGAGGGTGGTGATGGGGTCGATGGGGGTGCCGGGGGAGCGGGTGCAGGGAGGCTGAGTGAGAGTGTGGTGCGGGAGCTGCAGCTGCTGCTGCATGTGGCCACGTCGGTGCTCACGACTTGCTCGTGAGGGGTGCGCTTGTGTGGTGGAGGGTGGGTGGCGTGTAGAGGGTTGGTGGTTTGGAAAGGGGAGGGGATGGGGTTGAGTGGTAAGAGGGGGTTGGGGTTTTGAGGAATGGGTTATAAATCATGATGAGACGCTATGGATTGTTTTGGTTAATGATGGCTTGTGGATGGAAAGTGGGCTGAGGTGGAAGGGATAGTAAGGGGCTGAATGGCATCGGCAGGGGTTGCTGTACTAGATGTAATGGAGTTTCTTCTACTCATGAACTGAGGCTGTTGAATCTTGCATAACTATGATGATGTTCACAAATTGACCACACATTAACCATCAGCACTTACTGTATGTACACAAATTCTGCATCTGGGTGGCACGTATCATTGTAGCAATTGTCGTTATCCCCAGACAAAAGATCCCCATGGAATGGATACGTATGTGACTGCTTCGTTTATTTCGCATACTCTTATATAACTTCGAATACTGGAATGCAACGTTTATCAAAGTTATTTGTTCCGATGTATCCATTCCCACAGCGGCTCGCGTCGCGTCATCCTTCGTTTGTGGCCCTGCGCCGTCTGGTTGACTTGGGTTGGACCATTGAAATTGTTTCATTCTGCCCAAGCACCGTCATAGTACACTGCTCAACGTTTCTTGATGTCCGCCCGAAGTACACGATGGCTCTGAACAAGTCTGCAATCTGAACGTCCAAACATAATGTACACGTATTTGAATCCACATTTTTCAAATCGGTGATTCATCTTGCCCGGAAAGCGTGGCAGCCAATGGAGCACCACCATGCCCTACTGTTTCGCTAGCACACTGTTACTGTATTCCGCCCGCGCGCTGTCGCTGCGTCGTGGTGGTGCCTGAATCTCTTCGACAGAGCACCCCTCTTGTTTTGCCCCAACTAATGAGGCCTAGTTGCCCACAACCAACCCACCGACCAACACTAGGGACCTTCTCGTCAACCCAGATTAATCTCCCTCTGCAACGACGCGGAGGCTTAGAGCGAAGGGCCGAGGTTTTCATGGATCAGATAGAAACGGGTCAAGGGAGCACTGATTTCGTGGGTTAGAGAAACAGAATATGTGGTTGCGCGGCAGGAGTATTGACAGCAGCAACAGAGCGCGGGTAGTAGTAGGCGTTCCAGGGTCGACGTGTATGCGCGACCCGCAGCAAAACAATCATCGCAGCTCCATTAGGGCCGTTTTATGCGCAGAAAACTGATTTTCACACCAACCCTCAAGGGACCCCCGCGCCAATGTTTCCGCCACGACTGTGCTCCGCTCGTTCCGCACGTCGCTCCCGCCCATTGCCGCCTTGTACCAAGTAGCTTAGCGAATGTAACAGCGCCGGGGCCGGGACTGGTGTCGCCGGTAGTACAGACTAACACCGCAGATGATACAATGACATAGCCAAATTGTTCATACCAGTGAAAAGGACCCTCCTTTTTCTCTCCCTTCCCCTCGCTTCTCGCCTCCTTCCCCCCCTTGCTTCTCCCTTCCTATCGCCCTCACTCTCGCCTTCCCTTCCGCCTTTTCCTCTGCCTTCTCTTCCGCCTACTTTTCGGCCTTCCCTTCGGGCCCCCGTCCGCCCTCCCTCCCGCGTACCTAGTGCCTGGGAAGTCGCCGCCGTCACAAGTTTCTATCGCACAGTGGTCGCCGGGTTTGAGCGAAACACGGGGCGTTGTCGCCAAGCATGGGCGCAGGCGACACCTCTCCCTGTCGCACGCGTCGCAGAAGAGCACCTTCGGCACCACTCGGCCCTTCCTTTCTCCCCTCCTCGCTTCTGTCGCTGCTGCTCGTCGTCGGTCTCGCCCCATCGTCCCTGTCCATCCGCGGTAAGCCTGTGACACTCGCCCTCCAGTAGCGCGCGACGGGCAGCACGGGCAGCAGCACAAAAAGCACGGGCAGCACCGGCGGCACGGGTAGCACGGGCAGGTCGGGCTGCAATAAGCTGCTGCTAGACTCGTACCTCCTCTCTTTCTTGTATTTAGAACCCGACAATTCAACATTCCGCATCTTCTCTACCGCCACCCTTTCTTCCCCTTTTCCCCCTTCCCCCTCCCCCTCCCCCTCCCCCTGCCCCTGCCCCTGCCCCTGCCCCTGCCCCTGCCCCTGCCCCTGCCCCTCCCCCTTCCCCGTCCTCCTTCTCTCCTCTCCCTCCGCTCCCCGTTCCTCCCCTTCCCGTCCCTCCTATCTCTCTCTCCCTCCCACCCAAACCACGTGCTGTGCAGAAGTTCGTCCCTTCTCCTCTTCCGCCACTTCCGCCCACGGACCCGCGCGCGCCCTTTACATCGTGCATCTCCGCTCAGCCCCCCCCATCGTGTCTTACCGCGGCGGTATCCCCGGCTTTCCCCCTATCGCGCCCCCGCAACCCCCCGACTCGGATACGGGTGATGAGGAGGGGGATGACACCGGCGGGGACCCATCAGGAAATGCAGGCGAGGACCCATCAGGAAATGCAGGCGGAGCAGGGGGTGCAGGGGGAGCAGCGGGATCAGGGGAAGCAGGGGGGGCAGGGGAAGCAGCAGGAGCGGTAGGAGCAGCGAGAGCGGCGGGAGCGGGAAGCGCGCACCGAGTTACCGCAAGCGCGTATGGCGGAAAGCGGCGGCAGTGGCGGGTGAACCCGCGGCTTCCGCACGTGCGCGCGTTCAAGCGCATGCTGCAGCGGCAGCAGCGCCTGGTGGCCGCTCACGCAGGCCTCCGCGCCGAGCAGCTGGTGTATAGGTAGGTGCAGGCGCGCGGGCGTGCGGGCATGCGGGCGTGCGGGCGAGCAGGCATGCGGGCGTGAGTGAGAGTGCAGGGATTTTCTAGACGTCCCATACGATGCGCACAACATGTAGGCCTCCGCGCCGAGCAGTTGGTGTATAGGTATGTGCGGGCGGGCGGGCGGGAGGGCGGGCGTGAGGGCGTGCGGGCGTGAGAGTGCAGCGGTTTTCTAGACTTCCTTACGATGCGTACAACATACAAGGCTCAGCGCCATTCAATTGGTGTATAGGTAGGTGCGTACGTGAGTGAGTGCGTGAGTGAGAGCGTAAGTGAGTGAGTGAGCGAGTGAGTGTGGGCTTTGAGGCACCTGGACAATCGCCAGGCACCTGGCGGATTGCAGTGTGGAGTTACTTCAGGACATATTCATCACATTCGCTCCCTCAATCCCTCCTTCCCTCCCTCCCTCGCTCCCCACCTCTCTGATACACCCACCCTCCCTCCCCCTCCCCACTCCCCCCCCCCCCCCACCAGTTACGCCTTCGCAGGCAACTCAATCGCAGCGCTGCTGTCCCCGCAGCAGGTGTGGCGCCTGTCGCGCCACCCAGCAGTGGCGGCAGTGCGGGGCAGCGCGGAGGTGCGCGCGCTCACCACCGCCACGCCCGCCTTCCTGCAGCTGCCGCAGTCGCTCTGGGCCGCTGCGGGCGGGGAATGTGTTGCACTGTGTGTGGGCTCAAATGGGGACTCTCCGATTCACCATTCCTCTGCCTCCTTCCTCCCTCCTTCCCGCCCTCCCTCCCTCCCGCCCTCCCTCCCTCCCTCCCTCCCCCCGCCCTCGCCCCCACCAGCTACGCCTTCGCAGGCAACTCATTCGCGGCTCTTCTCTCCCCCCAGCAAGCCTGGCGCCTGTCGCGCCACCCAGCAGTGGCGGCAGTGCGGGGCAGCGCGGAGGTGCGCGCGCTCACCACCGCCACGCCCGCCTTCCTGCAGCTGCCGCAGTCGCTCTGGGCCGCTGCAGGCGGGGAGGGCAGCGCGGGGGAGGGCGTGGTGGTGGGGCTCGTGGACACGGGCATCTGGCCTGAGCACCGGTCCTTCGCGAATGATGTGCGTGAGAGTGGGAGAGTGGGAGAGTGGGAGCACCGGGCACTGGGCACTGGGCGGTGATTTTCGCTTTTAGTTGTGAGAGAGTGGGGCGGGGAGGGCAGCACAGGGGAGGGCAGCACAGGAGAGGGCAGCACAGGGGAGGGCAGCACAGGGGAGGGCAGCACAGGGGAGGGCAGCACAGGGGAGGGCAGCACAGGGGAGGGCAGCACAGGGGAGGGCAGCACAGGGGAGGGCAGCACAGGGGAGGGCAGCACAGGGGAGGGCAGCACAGGGGAGGGCGTGGTGGTGGTGCTGGTGCTGGTGGACAGGACACGGGCATCTGGCCGGAGCACCAGTCGTTCGCCAATGATGAGCGTGCGGGGACTGAGGCTGGGGGGTGGTTCTCATATTTGTGTGAGAGAGTGGGGAGGGTGGCTCGTGGACACGGGCATCTGGCCTGAACACCGGTCCTTTGCCAATGATGTGCGTGCGGGTGGGAGAGAGAGTGGGGAGTGGTGGAGTGGGGTTGAGAGAGCGGGGAGTGGGGGGGAGGGCGTGGTGGTGGGGCTGGTGGGCACAGGCACCGGTCCTGGCCAGATGACACGGACATGGACATAAACACGGCCACGGGCACGGGCATGGGCATGGGCATGGGCATGGGCACGGGCATGGGCATGGGCATGGGCATGGGCATGGGCATGGGCATGGCTATGGCCTGGGCATGGGGCACGGGCTCGTGGCCTGGAGCACCAGTCCTTCGCAAACGACGTGCACGCTCGTTTCGGCTTGTTCTCGACGGCTTCTTCATTTTGTTGCTTTTTCTTTTTTCACTTCGTGCTCTGCTGGACTGGTGGTGGGGATGGGCGTGGGAGTGAGGTTCGTTGGCACTGGATCTCGCTATGTTTTGACTCGACTCGCTATGTTGGCTTATTCGCCCCTCTGCCTCTCCCAACCTTCCCCTCTCCTCTCAACTCATCCCCCTTCTCCCCACTCCCCGCACTTCCTCCCACCCACCCACCTCATCTTCCCTCTTGCCCCCCAACGGGGCCTGCCTCATCTCCTCCAACTTCCCGGCCTCGGCCTGCTCTGACTAAAGAATATCTCCCACTCATCTTCCCCGTCTTCCCTCTCCCAGCACCAGTCGTCCGCACCGTACGGCCCCCCACCCGCGTCCTTCCACGGGGCCTGCCCCACCTCCTCCGACTTCCCCGCCTCGTCTTGCTCCGGCACGTTTCCTTACGGTTGACTAAATCATTGCTTGTACACCTCTTCCCCATCACCCCCCTCCTCTTCGCGCCAGTCGTCCGCACCCTACGGCCCCCCATCTGCGTCCTTCCACGGGGCCTGCCCCACCTCCTCCGACTTCCCCGCATCGTCCTGCTCCGGCAAGCTTGTGGGCGGAGGCAGCTTCCGGGCAGCACTGGAGGCGGGCGGCACGCGGATAGACTGGACGCGCGAGTATGCGTCGCCCCGGGACGCTGTGGGGCACGGCACGTGGTGCGCGGGGTGAGTGCGTGGGAAAAGGGGGTGGGTAGGTGGGTGGGTGGGGGAAAAGGGTGAGTGGGTGGGTGGGGAATGGGGGTGGAGTGGGTGGGGAAAGGGACTGGAATGTGGTCTGGAGAGTGGTTGAGAACCTGAGTGGTTTGGGGGTAAGAGTGGAGCATGGAAGAGCACTGTCCCACTCCACTCCACCATGGAGTATGGCAAACCAACATGGCAAACCAACATGGCAAACCATCCGTCCCAACCCAAGCAGGAACAAAAACAACAGCAACTCGTGTAACCCCTGTGTAACCCGCCCGCACAAACTCCCCATACCCTCCCCTTCACATCCCTCCCCTCCCTCCCATGCCTCGTTCACCTATTCCCCCCCTCCAGAGCCGCAGCAGGGAACAGCAACACAGGGGTGCAAGCAAGCAAACCCAACCACGAGGTATGCTATGCTATGCACAGCCCTAACCCCTGGTGTTAAGGTCCCATCCCTCCCTCACCAACACCATCCGTGCTGCCCTCTCTCCCCCTCGTTCCGCCTACCAGAGCGGCAGCAGGCAACGGCAACACGGCAGCACAAATCTCCCCCACGCAATCCCTCGGGGAAGCAAGCGGCATGGCGCCGAGGGCGCGCATAGCCATGTACAAGGTGCTGTGGCAGGTGGCGGGGGGGTATGGCTCGGGCAACTACGCGGACCTATTCGCAGCCGTGGATCAGGCCGTATCCGACGGTGTGGATGTGCTGAGCCTGTCCCTGGGCGGGTACAACCCCTCGGCCACGTACTTTGATGACCTGCCGTTCCTGCGTGCCCTTGAGGTGAGACTGGGAGGAAGGGCTTTGGTTTTTGAGGTGGGGGGTGTGTTTTGGCATCTCATGGAGTCAACCCCTCGGCTACGTACTTTGATGACCTGCCCTTCTTGCGCGCCTTTGAGTAAGTTGTGGAGGGAGGGCTTTTGACACGCCTCAGGAGTCTTCTAAAGTCGCACTGTGATGACCTGCAGTTCCTCCGCGCCTTTGAGGTGAGGAGTGGGGGCAGGGGAAGCAGCTTGGAAAGGAGGTACGTGTTGATGCATCTCAAAGCAAGCCGTCTTTCCACAAGGCCCTGGAGGGTGGGGAGGAAGGGAGAGGTGGGGGAGGAGAGGGGGTTTAATGTTAGAAAGGCGGCTAGTTGGCTTGGTTTGGCTTTCCAACTCAGCCTGTGAGCGTTGAGTTGAGTTTGGAAGGCTGCAGGCAAGTACCAATCCGAATCTCAATGTAGTTCTATGTCTCTGCTCCGCTCCCTCCCCCCTCTCTCTTCCCATCCCCTCCCCTCCACTATCCACGTCCCCATGTGGCTGAGCATGCAGAATGGCATGGTGGTTGTCTTTTTTTTTTAGTCGACTCATAGCATAGTTCTATGGCTCTGCTATGCCCCCTTCTCCCCCTTTCCTTTCCATCCTCCTCCCTCCCCTATCCACATACCCATGCGGCCATGCACTCAGGCGGGCATAGTGGTGGTATTTGCGGCGGGTAATGCCGGTGCGCCTTCCTTCGCACGCACCATCTACAACTTCTCCCCATACTACATCACCGTTGGAGCCAGGTACACATGCGCGCCATGCAGTGCCGTGCTGTGTCATGCCGTACCACCATACCGTGCCACTCTATTTCCTATGCTATGCCACCACCTGCCGCTTCCTTCGCACGCACCGTCTACAACTTCGCCCCTTACTACATCACCGTTGGAGCCAGGTACACATTACCATTGGAAGTTACCATTACCAACAGTGGTTACTGCATCACCGTTGGAAGTTACCATTACCAACAGTGGTTACTACATCACCGTTGGAAGTTACCATTACCAACAATGGTTACTACATCACCGTTGGAGCCAGGTAACCGCCATGCTGTGCCATGCCGTACCGTGGCATCTCGTGCCGTGCCACTATGCCATGTCATGCCTTGCCATGTCATGTCATGCCGTGCCGTGCAATACCGCGCCGTGCCATACCGCGCCGTGCCATGCCCTCCCACCTGCCCACGTCAGAACCCTTCAACAGTCAACTTTGTTTCGTGCCCTCTCACTCAACTCAAGAAGCGCCTGCTTGATGTTTCTTTTTGTTTTCTTCTTCAACTGATGTTTCTTTTGTTTCTTTGGCTGATGTTTCTGTGCTGTGCGTGTGTGGTTGTGCTTACCTGCCTGTCCTCTCATCCCCTCCCCTCCCTCCAGCACCATCAGTCGTTCAGTGACCTACTCCGGTGTGTCATTCACCCAGGCATCCTCACAGGCATCTGCACTCTCGCTCTCAACAGCCACCTCTTCCACACCCACCTTCAACACCAGTACCGCCAACGCCACCACCACAACCACAAACCCCAACACTTCACCATCACCATCAGCATCACCATCGGCATCAGCAGTACCACCAAACACAACTACCGCCGCCCTCGCGCCCCCATACGTCGCCGACTTCTCCTCCACTGGCCCTCTCTCGCTCTCCTCTCGCCCGCGCAACGGTCGCCCCACCAACGACATCCTAAAACCCGACATCATAGCCCCGGGAGTAAACCTCTGGGCTGCCGCACCCGCTGCTCGAAGGCTCGCCTCCCCTGCCACCTCTCTCTTTGCACAGCTGTCCGGGACTTCTATGGCTACTCCGCATATTGCGGGGATTGCTGCGTTGCTTGTTCAGCGGAATCCGTCTTGGAGTGTTGGTCAGGTGATGTCTGCGGTTACCACCACGGCTCGGGTTACGAGCAGCAACGGCCGGCCGATTCAGAATTGGGCGGGGAAACGGGCGAATCCGTGGCAAATGGGAGCGGGACACGTGGATACGCTACGGCTGCTAGATCCTGGGCTCACGTATGATCTCCGGGCGGCCGATTTTCGGAATTTTCTGGCCGGGCAGAACATGGGACTGGCGGCAGCGGCGTATCCTGGGGAGAGGCTGTATCCGATACAAGCAGCTCGGTTAAACCGACCGAGTATTTCAGTGACGCGGTTCTCGGGATTTGTAACAGTAAGGCGTAGAGTAACTAACGTTGCGGCGAAAGCTTCTACTTACAGGGCTGTTGTGAAAAGCCCTCCTTTTGTTTACACCAAGGTGACGCCGCAAAGATTTCGCATCCTGCCCGGGCATACGGTCACGTACTCAGTGACCTTTTTTTCGCCTCCGGGTTTGACGTTCAATAGGTTTCTTTTCGGGAGCTTGACTTGGAAGGATGAGCTGGGGCACTCTGTGAGGTCACCCATTGTTTTGAGAACTACTCTCTTTCGATGAAAGAAATACACACTAATGGAGTGTATATTCTATATACTTTGCACTGTACCGTATGCATGTAACCACTAACCAAAAGTATCTTCTTGCTCTTGTCTCCATTCCATCACTGCTGGCGGAAATTTCATCCAAGTGACTTTTTGAATCTGATTCAATCTCTGATTCAGTAGTGCGCTATACATGCTTTCAGTGGGCAACGTTTCAGCTCGGGCCTGCTTTCAGAGGCATGCGCAGAGCTAAGGTATAGTATGTATTTACTTGGTACATGAGCAAGGAATCTAAACGTGTAACAAGAGCAGAGTGTGTTCATAGACATCCTTTTACTTTCCTGCTTCAGTAAAGAAGTATCTTATCCCATATGCGCACACACTTGTTCACACGGTGTGGTTATACACTTGTAACATCGTTGCATACAAAAGAGTGCAACCGGCCGAAGTGCCAATTGTGCGAATTTGTTATTCTCAAAACAATCAACAAATTGCAGATGGAAAAAACCTCCCCTCGTCAAGCACATTTCCCCTAGGAAGAGTACATCTACTAGAAGTCGCTTGCTTGCCCAGCCACTGCTTCAAAAGCGTAGGACATGCAGTCATTATCGTCACCATATCCATCGTCATCATCACCACCATCACCCTCACCCCCTTGTTGCAGCATGCTGGTAGCATCTCCAGCCAAAGAAGCAGGCACAGAGTCAGCAGCAGCACCAGATGCCGCAGCATCACCACCAGCAGCAGGGGCGAATCCCCCCCCTCTTGTAAACATTCTGCCGCTGCTGCTGCTGCTGCTGTCGGTGGTGCTGCGAGGGGAGGCATAGGAGGAGGAGAGGCGTCTCCTGCGGCCGATGTGGCTGTTGTCTGTGTTGTTGTCCATGGGCCACTCCTCCATCACTGCCTTGATCATGTCCGCATACGCCGCCTGCACATGGCACAGCAATGCACCGCAATGCAAAGCGGCGGGGTGGGAGGGGATCAGGGAAATGGTGTTGTCGGTGTTGTTGTCCATGGGCCACTCCTCCATCACCGTCTTGATCATGTCCGCATACGCCGCCTGCCAATGTAAGGAAGCACAGGGGTGAGTTGGGAGGAAATGCGGAAGAAAAGAGGGGAAGAGAGGGATGGATGAGGCAAGAGCGGAGGTGTTGTTGTTTATGCGCCATTTTTCCATCACTGCCTTGATCATGTTTGCATACGCCACCTGCACATAACACAGCACATGGTGAGCGATGGATGTACAGGCGAGAATGGAGGTGCTGTTCCTGATGGGACATTCGTTTGTGTCCAGGGATGCAAAAGCGAGAGCACAGAAAAGCAGAGCAGAGCACAGCGCACCACAGCACATCGCAGCACATCACAGCACCACACCGCACAGTACCGCACGGCAGAGCTGAGAACCCATCTGCTGCTGCTTGAAGACCTGGCGGGCAAAGTCCAGCAGCTCGCTGTCCAACATGTTGAGCTAGAAATTTGAGACAACTTAGAACTTTTTGAGACGTCTCAAAAAGAAATTTGAGACAACATAGAACTAACTGCTCCAGCATGTTGATCTCACGAATGCGCTGTGAGACGCCTCAAAAGACACCACACTCAGAGATTGAAGACTACACACCCACCTCCTGTTGCTTGAAGACCTGGCGGGCAAAGTCCAGCAGCTCGCTATCCAGCATGTTGAGCTCGCGAATGCGCTGCAACACCTCCTTGCGAATGCCCTTGCGCTCCTGCCGAGGGATTGCAGGGTTGAGGAAAGAGAGCAGTTGGTTGGGAAGAAAGGTGTGTGTGTGGGACAGAGTGGGTGGGTGTGTGCATGTGTACGGCTCGGCTCGCTGTCCAGCATGTTTTGTGACATCTCAAAACTCGTGTACTCGCTATCCAGCATGTTGAGCTCGCGAATGCGCAGCAACACTTTCTTGCGAATGCCCTTGCGCTCCTGTGCCGGGTGCATGCGTGGGTGGGTGGGTGGGTGGGTGGGTGGGTGGGTGGGTGGGTCGGGGGAAGGGGGAGAGGAGGTTAGGTAAGGAGAGCGAGTGGGTGGTTCAACAGGGATGAGTGGAGTGATCAGTGGTGAGTGGTTGGCTAGTAACTGTTTGGAACGGGGACTGTGCAAGAAGTTGAGGGGCCCCAGGGTGGCCATGGCCTGTGCCTGCGCGTGTGCCACTCAAGTACTGGATGCTATTCCAGTATACCTGTGGCACCTCAGTCTTCTCATATGCCGACCCAAAAGCCAACTCGAAAGCCAACTCAAAAGCCGACTCAGAAGTCACCCACCCACCCACCCACCCACCCACCTGGTGCGAGAAGTTGAGGGGCCCCAGCGCGGTCATGGCCTGCTTGCGGCGAGTGATGTACCGCTCCCGCTGCTTGTCCACACACCGCTTGTAGTGGTCCAACAACGTCACACTCGCCTGTAGGTTTAGGGGAGGTGGAGGAGGGTGAGTAGGAGGCTGAGCCGCTGTTTGTCCACACAGCTTGTAGTGGTCCAGCAGCGTCACGCTCGCCTGGTGTGCATGGCATTTGGGGCGGTGAGTGGGGGAGCAGGGAGGAGAGGGGGGGTGGGGGGCCTGAGCTGAGCCGCTGCTTGTCCACACACCGCTTGTAGTGTTCCAACAACGTCACGCTCGCCTGTAGGTTTGGGGGAGGCTGAGGGTGAGCATGGAGGAAAAGATTTGGCACATTCAGCTACAGAAATACCGGAGTGGTACTGAGCCGCTGCTTGTCCTGACAGCGCTTGTACTGGTCCAGTAGCGTCACACTCGCCTGGTGTGCATGGGATGGGAGCCGTGAGTGGGGAAGCAGGGAGGAGGCTGAGCTGAGCCGCTGCTGTGATGCTGGAGCGGCCCAGGAGCGTGATGCTCAGTTGTGTGGTAAC
The DNA here is from genome assembly GCA_947470075.1 of Closterium sp. Yama58-4. Lineage (NCBI taxonomy): Eukaryota > Viridiplantae > Streptophyta > Zygnematophyceae > Desmidiales > Closteriaceae > Closterium > Closterium sp. Yama58-4. The sequence continues at coordinate 661,363 of CANIUD010000680.1, read as the reverse complement.
GGTGGCGAGGAGGGCACGGCATGGGAAACGGCAGCAGGCCGGCTCTGGAATTTTGTTCAGATTGAATGCTATTGAGTTGATGTATCTTGTGAGGAGCCTCAAAAGTTGACGTATCTTGTGAGGCGCATCAAAAGTTGACGTATCTTGTGAGGCGCCTCAAAAGTTGACGTATTAAGCCACAAAACAACTTCCCCTACAACCCCTGCTCGGCTCGGCTCCCTCACTCACCTCAGCCTTGGCTTCCTCTGGACTCTGGTTCGGATTATCTGCATGGAAGGAAGAAGGAAGGGGAGGGGTACGAGGAAGGGAGAGAGAGGATAGGAGGGATGGCCAAGAGAAAAGAGAAAGAGAAAGAGAAAGAGAAAGAGAAAGAAAGAGAAAGAGAAAGAGAAAGAGAGGAAGTTTCGACGAGGATTGAGGGTCAGAGGGAGGTGGGAGATGCTAAGGAAATGGCCCCAAGGAAACAAGGGATTGGAACAGGAGCAGGACCATGAGTCGAAGCATTCGTTTTCGTCGCGTGTGATGAGTCGAATTTTGAGTCGATTAAAGAATCGACCCATCACACGCGAAACAGGGAATTGGAAGAGGAGCACGACCATGAGTCAAAGCAATCGTTTTCCAGTGGCAAAACGCAGGGGAGAGAGCAAGAGGGAGGGAGTGCAGAGATGGGCCAACTGTGACGTGGTGGCAAATAGAACATTTTTCAGTCGACTCAAGAGAATAAGTAGAGAAGAAAAGCTAGGAGGTTCAGAGGAGAGGAGAGGAGAGAGGTACAGCTGATGTGTGGCGCGGAACGGAGTGCAGGGATCGGCCGATGGTGGCAGCGAATGGCATGGCGAACCATTTTTGAGACATCTCAAGAGTGGTAAGAGAGGTAAGAGAGGCAAGAGAGGTCAGAGTGGTAAGAGAGGTAAAAGAGGAGTACCGTTGAGGTGTGGTGCGGAGTGCAGGGATCGGCCGATGGTGGCAGCAAAGAGCACGGCAGACTGCTCGTGCACCTCTGTCAACCCCACATGCAGCATGTTCGCCAGACGCGCCTGCATGCACCACCATACAGCAGCACCATGCAGCACCATACAGCACCATTCACCACCATGCACCACCATGCACCAAAATGCAGCACCGTGCACCACCATGCACCACCATGCACTATGGTTTCAGGACACAAAGAGGCGTTTGGAAAGGATAAGCATGCGGAAACAGGGAGGTGCTGTGCTGAGCTGCACAGAAGGGGATATGGTGGGATAGGCTTTTGAGGCGACTCAAAAGTCAACACGGAGGTGCTGAGCTGCATAGAGGGGGAGGGGTATGTTGTGGTAGGCAGGCTAGGGTGGAGCTACAACAGAAGCAGCTGATACTGTCACACAAGAACCTCGAGAGCTGGGGTCAATCCCCAATTTTAGGGTGAATCCCCAAAAAGTGGATCTACAACAGAAGCAGCTGATCCTGTGAACTGTCACACACGAACCTTGAGAGCTGGGGTGAATCCCCTGACAGAGAGTGGGCTTGAGTGCGAGTGCAGGGAGGTGTTGGGGGAGGGGCGGAGGGTGGAGAAGGGTGGGATATGCACCTTGGCGAGGGTGAGTATCTTGTCTGCCTAGCCGAGTCCTTGAACGTGGCCGCACAGCACCTCAGCAAGACGGCTTTTGAGCCGACTCAGAAGGGTTGGTGGGTTATTAGGTTATAACTTGCACATGCGCGTGCGTATGAGTGTGGCTCAGTGCAGAGCAGTGCAGGGAGGGTGGGGGCATGCACCTTGGCGAGGGTGAGTATCTTGTCTGCCGAGTCCTTGAACGTGGCCGCACAGCGCCTCAGCATGCGCGCGTTGGGGTACCGGGAGTTCTGTGTTATGCCCGCCACCTGCTCGGGGGAGGGAGGGCCCGTGGGTGGTGGGTTGGTGAGAGAGAGAAAGAGAGGGTGAGTGGGAGGGTGGTGGGTGGGTGGGTGGGTGGATAAGTAGATGGGTATGTTTCGCAGGGGAGGGGGGAAGGAACTGCACACCAAGAAAGAAAGAAAAAAGATCTCTTACGTGTGAATCAATTTGAGACTCCTAAAAATCACTTTAGCAAAGTGATGATGATGATGATGACGGCTACTCACGTGGAAGGTGGCACCGTTGTGAATGAGGTCCATGGCGGCGGGGCTGTTGACATAGTCGATGAGCGGCATCACCAGGTATGCCTTGTCGTACCCGTTCAGTGACTCCGATCCCTCAGGTGGCAGTGGGATCTCCGTGGTGTTGCGCTGCAGCGAGGGAGGTGGGGAGAGGGGAGACGGGAAGAGGAGCGAGTGGAAGAGAAGGGAGGAGCTATGTTGCACTATACGCTCAGAAATTTTTCCGTATCACGTTTATGCGTTCACGTATAAACGGAAAAACGTGATACGGGGACAATACGCGATACGCCTGGACGGGCAGCCCGTCGGGAAAAAAAAAAATCTGTTGCGACCGTTCTCGCGATCTGTGATTCTCCGTAACCTAATTCTGACATTTGAAAGTCGAATGTCTTCCCCCGCACCCACCACCCCACTTCCACCGCACATAACCTCACACCACCTCCCAAAACCAACCCTTCCCTTCCAACCACGAGGTCCATGGCGGCGGGGCTGTTGACATAGTCGATGAGCGGCATCACCAGATACCCCTTGTCGTACCCGTTCATTGCATTCCGCCTGGCCTCGTGAATTTTACTTTTGAGAATACTCACAAGTAAAATTCGACGCCCGTGAAAACCGCTTCCTTGCATTCCGCCTGGCCTCCAGCAGGCTCTCCCCAGGGTTGAGGCTGGGCACTCAGTGCAGCGAGCGAGGTGACTTTTGAGGCTGGGCACTCAGTGCAGCAAGCGAGGTGACTTTTGAGGCTGGGCACTCAGTGCAGCGAGCGAGCACGAGGCGACCTCGACGGTGAACTCTCATATCAGCAGCGGCACCACACACCTGTACCCACCCAACCCAGCCCAACCCAAGCCAACCCAACTGCACTCAATCGCACCCAACCGCACCCAGCCCAACCCACGCACCCGCAGCCAGAGATCGTCCTCCATAATAGGGATGAGCATGCTCCACGGCCACACCCGCCTCGTCTCCGCGTGCGACGCTCTCGAAAACCTTTTCCTGGCATTCCTCCGCGCTTCCAGCAAACTCTCCCCGGGGTTGAGGGAGGGTACCCAGTGCAGCGAGCGCGAGGCAACCTCGACGGTGAACTCGTAGGCGCTGAGCACGCGGTCCACGGGGTCGCGCATGGAGGAGACCACTGACGTGTTGGCCTGGGGGAGCTTCGTCATTAGCGAGTAGTCGTCGTGGGTGGACAGCAACCGGCACTGCGGCTTGCTGCAAGGAGGGAGAGGAGGGGAGGGAAGGAGGAGAGGAGACGGTTTGGCAGGAGGGAAGAGTCAGGACGTGGGTCGAGAGGGGCGATGGATGGAAGGAAGCAGGCAGGGTCCCTGTCTCTCTCCCCTCCCTCCTCTCTCTAGACGGTGAACTCGTAGGCGCTGAGCACGCGGTCCACGGGGTCGCGCATGGAGGAGACTACGGATGTGTTGGCCTGGGGGAGCTTCGTCATCAGCGAGTAGTCGTCGTGCGTCGAGAGGAGGCGGCACTGAGGTTTTCTCGAGAAGGGGAGGGAGGGAGGAAAGGAAGATGGGTAGAGAGGGTTGGGAGGGGGGGAAGGGGGGGGTTGGGAGGGCAGGAGTGATTCGGAAGGGGGGAGAGTCATCTATGTGTGCGTGGGAATGAATGAGCAGGTAACGCAGCTGCTGGGAGAGAGGGAGGGAGGGAGGAGGGCAGTGGAGTGCATGGGGAGGTGCTTCTGGTTTTAATGTGATGTGATGTGATGTGATGTGACGTGACGTGACGTGACGTGACGTGACGTGACGTGACGTGACGTGACGTGACGTGACGTGACGTGACGTGACGTGACGTGATGTGATGTGATGTGATGTGATGTGGTGTGGTGTGGTGTGGTGTGATGTGGTGTGATGTGATACAAGATGTGATGGGATGCAATGCAGTTCGATGCAAATGTGAAGTGATGCGATGCGATGCGATGCAATGCGATGTGATGTGGCGTGATGGGTGGTGGCGGCGCCTTACGATGGGTCGAAGCGGAGCTCGTCGTAAGAGCGAGGGCAGCGCAGCGACACTGGAAACAACGGCTTCAGGAAGCTGCGCGGGGGCCAGCACGGGCAGGTGCAGCAACACGGGCAATTACAAGGGCAGGGACGGTTGTATGTGGAGAAAACGAAGGAGAGCGAAGGGGAGAGGGGGGTGGAAGATGAAGGATGGGGGTGAGTGTGGAGGACGCTGAGAGAATTGGTTGAGGAAAGGTCAGGGTGTGAAGTCGGATGGGGAGACGGGGGAAGAAGGAAGGAAGGAGGACTGTGTGGGGTGGCTGAGAGGGCGACAGAGCTAAGCCCTGTCACAAGGCACATTTACCCGAACAGCACTAAGCTTCACGTTCAACTCGCCTCTGCTAACGGGACTTGCGTTATAGTACAGCTGCATAACACAGCTAAACACCAGACAGCACCCCACAGCACAGAGAGCAGCACAGCACCGTGCGTACCACTGGTGGTAGGTGCGTCCGCCCGTGCGCGGCACATGCAGGAAGAACAGCAGGTCCTTAATCGGCTCCTGCTTCCGATCATGAATATCCAGCCCCTTAGGCAGCTCCGCCATCATCCTCTCTACAAACTCATTCACTAAAGGCAAGCATGCCTCCGCTGTGATGGGGGGAAAGGTCCTGAAATCCGTGCCCATCCCTGGCAAGGGTCCGTGCCCCTGTTCCCGCAGAAGCTCTAGTTGTGCTTGCACGTAGGCTTGCTGCCCTGCCAACCCCGTTGGGCCTCCATTCGCCATCACTCCCCCCTGCATGTCCGCTCCGCCCATGCCCCCGCCCCCTGCTCCGCCCATGCCCCCGCCCATGCCTCCGCCCATGCCTCCGCCTGCTGCTCCCCCCATGCCTCCGCCTCCCGCTCCCCCCATGCCTCCGCCTCCCGCTCCCCCCATGCCTCCGCCTCCCGCTCCCCCCATGCCGCCGCCTGCTGCCCCCTCCATGCCTCCGCCTGCTGCTCCCCCAGGGCCAAAGCCCCCAGCGCCCCATGACCCAGCAGGGTTTCCCCCGCCCGCGTTCCCCCCCCCACCTTGCCCCCATCCCCCGCCTGCCCCTGTTCCCATGGCGGGGAAGCCAGCGCCATTAGCGCCCCCTGCGCCTGCACCTGCGCCCATGCCGCCCATGCCGCCCATGCCTCCGCCCATACCTGCGCCTCCCCCTGCTCCTGCGCCAGCGCCCCCCCAAGGCGCCCCATTTGGCCCACCCTGGTTCGGATTCCCCTGCGCCCAGGTCCCCCCCGCGCCACTGTACGCTCCGCCGCCCCCACCTCCCCCTCCTCCTCCGCCTCCACCACCCGCCCACCTGTTCCCCCCTGCAGCGCCTCCGCCCCACTGCCCCGCACCGCCAGCACCTCCCCCCCCATACCCTCCCCCTTGCCCCCCCCACCTGTTCCGGTCTGCGCCAGTGCCAGTCATTGCGGGGCCTCCGCCCGCCCCAGCTCCGCCTGCGCCTGCGCCGGCGCCACCCCAGTTCCCCGCGCCAGCAGCATTTCCCCCGGCGGCATTCCCTCCCCAACCTCCCCCAGCCATGCCTGGTCCCCCTCTTCCGCCAGCCTTCCAGCCATTCACCCCGCCACCACCGTAACCTCCCCCGCCTTCTCCCCCTCCGCCTCCACCGCCCCCTGCGCCGTTCGGGAACCCGCCCCCTGCGCCTCCACCCCAGCGGTTTCCGCCCGGCCCCACCGCCGCTCCGCCGTTGTTTCCCCCGCCGCCTCCCCCGTAGCCCCCAGCCCCCCCGTAAGCTCCGCCGTTGCCGCGTGCGGGGGGACCCACGTAATCATACACCTGGTTCTGCGCAAGAACCGCTGGTAACGCTGGTGAAGGAGTGGGGGGTGGGGTTAGGGGGGAAGTGCGTGTATGGGGTTTAGGCGGGGGGAAAAGGTTGAGGAAGTGACAAGGAGGGGTAACGGTTTGAGAGTGTGACTTTCAGTCGACTCAACGGTCACATGTTTTATTGAAGGAAATAAGAGAATGTTGCGCCGCGTCGCGTCCGAAGTGAGGAGCGACTTGACACGTGGAAATTCTTTTCGCCGATCAGTGAACGAGAGCAACGAATTGAGGCTGATTCGATAAAAGTACCGAGGCTATATTGTAAAACATGCCGCCGAGTCGCGCGTGGTATGAAGAGAACGGGACCGGACGAAGTGCAAGAGAAACAAATTCCCATTGCGATGCTGACCAATCAAATGGCTGCTGAATTTCTGCAAAGCGGATAATAAACTGACGGAAACAAACACGGAATAAATCCCACGTGACACGCCTGCGTTATCGGCCTACGTACCTGCGCGAGAGAGTGCCAGCAGCAGCGACAAGAGAACGGAAAATCTCATGTTGAATCGCCGTCCCAGCAGCAGTTTTCCACCAGAACACAAGTAACGACGCGACAGTTAGGGGGGCCGAGACCAGCTGGTTTCTTCGACTTCGAACAGCGAGACAGCAACGTGACAGTATGTGAAATGGCGTCTTTTGAAAGCGAGAGAGGCCGCAGAGAGCGAACCAGAATACACCTTGTTGTGGACCACTAACGGAGGATTTTTGCGCACTCAACCATAACTTAGTAGTGCGCACGTGGTGAGGAATGTAGCAAGAGTGGCTTTCTCTCCACGACCAAGGACTGAGATCAGGCTAACCCACCAACGACGTCGCAGACTTGCAAACTATAAACTCAACACGGCACAGCAGTGACAGGATGCCTGGACTGGGGAAGCACAGAGCAGAACTGAGAAAAAGTAGGTGAGGCAAAACGAAACGCAGACCAGAAGCTGAACTACCCGTGAGGGACACTGGTTGGTCAGGGTGGCGCAGGCCGGGTCCCGAAAGTACGTTCTCGCCTAACACCCTATCCAGCCACTTTAGATCTACAACGAACCGCTTTTAAACGTACAACATCGCATTCAGCCGCATTCTGATGTAACTTTGGTCAGGTTTGGTTGTTGGCCTTCGGATTAGGACGTGGTGCAGATCGGGGCGATCTGAGGCTGTGTTTGCTTTGTGTTGGTTGAGAAAGAATTATTTGTTCGGTGCCGATGGGCAGTAAAAAATATCAGATTAACATTGTATCTACCAGCCAAAGGTACGGTCATGTGTTGGTTTGGTGGTAAAATGCCAAAACCTCCCAAATATATATCCAGCTTGCATTCTTGCCCGCGAAAATGCCGCGGTTCTTGTGATACGCAGACAACCAGCTCCCGTCAACCACGGGTTATGATTGGCCAGAGCACGTCAACGTCCCTTTGAGCTCTGTACGGTGTATTTATGTTGTTGAGATTCACCTTCATTGAAGAATACATATATTTAACATATACATAGTGAGTACACTATAGGTTTTTAATAAAATTCTACAAATGTCACACATGTGCATTGGCGATGCTGATATAACCAAAGGATCAGTGGATAGGATAGGATGTGTTAAGCCTAAGAGGAGACAGTGAAGTCTCTGAGATGACCTTGTTGAATAATAATTGAAAGAGAACAAGATGATTGAGAGATAGAAGTACAAGGAATTAAATAGCGACTGACTAGCCATGTACTCTGAGGGGTACATTCCCTTATTAACTGTATTACATAGCTACAGCAACCGCGACTATTACTATCCTTGACAGTTACCGTGTTGCAGTCAGTTAACTGTCGCGCGGTTACCGGATCGTCAAGGGTCACGACCGTTGACTTCCTCAAACGGTTGACCTTCGGGTGACCCTCGACATTCCGCGTGCTCTATATGAGCTCATGCGGTACTGGTACAGTGGTACAGCTTCGGGAATGCCTTTATAACCTTTCGGTTATTCCAACACTCCCCTTCATTCCTGAAGGTGGGCCACGTGGGATTTCTTGGTGATCCCGCAGAGGTCGGCGCAGTGCTGGTACTGCTGACGTGGCAGTTTCTTCGTCAGGAAATCGGCTGCCATGTCACCGGTCGGGCAGTACGTCAGCTTGACTCTCCCCTTGTCGATTTCGTCCTTCACGAAGAAGTAGCGAAGGCCGATGTGCTTGGTGCGGTTGACGAAGCCGGGCTTGTTTGCGATCTTTATCGCGCTCTGATTGTCGCAGAGTAACGTGAAGTGCCCGTTCATCGTCACCTTCGCTTCTTGCAGGAGCTCCATCAGGTACAACCCTTCGCGAACAGCTGCGCTGGCTGCGATGAATTCTGCTTCGGCTGACGAAAGAGCGATGAGTTCCTGCTTCTGGGAGTTCCAGGAGATGAGTCCCGCAGGTTGAAGTTGAAAAATGAATCCTGTGCGGGAGCGTCTGTTGTCAACATCTCCTGCGTGATCAGCATCCACGTAGCCATGGAGTTGCATGTGAGAGTCGAGAGAAAAGTTGCACTAGGAGAAGTTCGAGACGTACAAGAAACAACCCTATACCCTCTAGTATCTAACCCACTACAGCCTAGATATAAACAATATAACATATGTTTGACACACCCCCATAGGCAAAGTGGGGAAGACCTAGAGGCCACAAGACCAGTCAAGCAAGCAAGCTCAGAGTGGATCACAACGTCACCACAAATCTGAGTACAAGGTCAAGGCCACAAGGCCAGTTCACATGCATGATTATATATAAAGACAAACAAGCAAGAGCATGTATATAGAAAATGCAGTACAAGCAAGGTCAAGAAGTGAGCAAGTGAGGCCAAGTGGGCACAAGACCTAGCATCGTACAGAAGCGCTGATGATCACCAGGCGGAAGTGCCTTGGTGAAGATATCAGCAGTGTTGGCCCGAGTGGCCACGTAAGCAAGGCGCAGCTGACCACGCTGCTGCAACTCACGTGCAAGAAAGTAGCGGAGAGCAATGTGCTTCGTTCTGTGCTCCAGTCTGTGCTCCCGACACAAGGCCAGCATTGCCTTGTTGTCTACGTACAGAACTGGAGGAGAACGAGGCGGCTCTCCCAGGTCAGTCAGCAGGTAGGTAAGCCAGCGTAACTCCTGTGCAGCCATGGCTCCTGCGTAGATCTCAGCCTCACAACTAGAGCTGAGAACAGACGACGAGCGGGTAGACCGCCACGAAACAGAGCCGGAACCAAGGCTGAAAGTGTAACCCTGTGACGACCGCTGAGTAGCCAGGTCGTCAACCCAAGAAGCGTCTGCGTGACCAGTGAGGACCACTGGACTCTGCCCTCCAAGCACTAGCCCCATGCCTGACGTACTGCACAAGTAGCGCAACACCCTCTTCGCTGCAGCCATGTGCTCTGGTCGGTGTCTCCCAGGAGCAACATAGCGTGCCAGGATGCTAAGAGGGTATGCAAGGTCAGGTCGTGTGCATGTCATCAGGTACATGAGGCAGCCAACAAGCTCTGGGTACGGGCCACTCGGCTCTACGGACTCATCCGAAGGCAGAGCTGAGAGCGAGTGACGAGTAGACAGAGGAGTGGCCTGAGGCGAGGAGTACGTGAAGTCGAAACGCTGAAGGACCTGCTGCACCATGTGTGACTGAGACAGTGTAATGGTGCGTCGTGCTCTGTCCCGGGTGATCTGCAAGCCAAGGTAGCTGCGCAGTTCACCCAGGTCTGTGCACGTGTGTCGCTTCTGCAGCTCGGACTTCACGTGGGCGAGTCCAGCAGTGTCAGCTGTAGCAAAGACCAAGTCGTCGACGTACACGAGGATGTAGAACGGCGGCAAAGAGGTGTCAGTGCGCAGAAATAGCGACGGGTCGGCAGTAGAAGGAGCAAACCCAAGAGCCGCAAGTGTAGTCCTCAGTGTGTCGTGCCACTCACGTGGCACCTGGCGGAGACCGTAGACCGGCCGCCGGAGGCTCCACTGGGTGCCAGGAGGAAACGTCCCAGTGAAGCCAGGTGGGCGGCGCAGCCAGATCTCCTCGTGCAGGCTGCCCTGTAGGAAAGCTGTGCTGAAGTCAAGAGAGTGAAGCTCGTAGTCACGGTGAGCAGCTATGTGCAGTAGCACCCGAAGAGTGGTCATCTTCGGGGTGGGAGAGAAGGTATGAAAGTAGTCAACTCCCTGCCGCTGACTGAAGCCGCGAGCCACGTAACGCGCCTTGAAGACAGGAGGAGAACCCGGTGGCCGCTTCACCCTGTAAATCCACATGCCACTGACGATGTTCGCCCCAGGAGGGGGAACCTCGTCAACATAGGTGCCTGTGGACTTCCAGGAAGCCATCTCTGCGTCCATGGCTGCCTGCCACTGAGAGGAGTAGGGACCCTCTATCGCCTCCGCGTAAGAGCGCGGAGTCGGGATGTCAAGTGCATCCGGGTCTCCCTCAGGGGCAAGCAGCATGGCCACGAGATGGGGTACAGCAGCAGCAAGACACTGGAACTCCTCCTGTCTGTCCTCAAGGACGTCCGTGCCAAGAGCACACTCACCCCCGACGGACGGAGGACAGACAGACTCAGACGCAGCAACAAGACTAGTGGCGTAGTCGAGACGACAGACAGCAGCAAAGTCAACAAGCTCAGCAACCAAGGCAGACGCAGCAGTGGACTCGAACGACGGGTCAGTGACAACAGTAGCTAACAGACGCGTGACAGTAGGGTGCTCAGCACGAAACCGGTCAGACGCTGGGTCGGGAACCGCAGGCAGTGAGGACGCAGGTGGGGAAGGCAGAGGAGCGGACGGCGGAGCAAAGGAGGGACGACGGACAACAAGGTGCGCGCTAGGTACAGGCGGCTGACGCGTACAAGAAACACAACGACCGGTACGACTGGGACGACCAGACCGAACGGGCGAGACAGGACGCGACGCAGGCGCACGACGCTCAGCAAGACCACCAGCCTGCTCAGTGTAAGGGGAAGGAGCAGGGAGTGGTGAGCCAGCAGGTAACGGAAGACCCGTGGACGACGGGAGAGTAAGAACCTGACGGAGAACAGAGTCAGGCGGCGGTAGAGACGACGGAGACGGTGGAGCGAAGAACAGGCGAGGCGGCGCGGCTGCGTCAGCACCGGTCGCTCCAGCACCTCCAGCAGCTCCAGCACCTCCAGCAGCTCCAGCAGCACCAGCGTCTCCAGCAGCGCCAGCACCTCTAGCAGCTCCAGCGTCTCCAGCAGCTCCAGCACCTCCAGTAGCTCCAGCACCTCCAGCAGCTCCAGTGTCTCCACCAGCTCCAGTACCTCCAGCAGCTCCAGTGTCTCCAGCAGCTCCAGCACCTCCAGAAGCTCCAGTGTCCCCAGGAGGAGCACCCCCAGAACCGGCACCTCCAGACGCAGGGTCGCCAACCGCAGAACCGCCCGCAGTAGCACCCCCAGAGCCGGCACCTCCCGCCCCAGGGTCTCCAGCCCCGGTGTCCCAAGCAGGGACACCCCCAGACGTAGTAGTCCCAGCAGCTCCAGTACCCTCAGTACGAGCACCTCCGGAACCAGAGCCTCCAGCAGCAGAGCCCCGAGCTCCAGCAGCTCGACCCGGACGGCGACCGTACCAGTCGTGCAGCTGCTGTGGAGTGAGAGGCACACGCGAACGAAGGCGGCCACGCCAAGGGGACCGCACAGCAGCAGTCTCAGAACCCTCAAGTGGCTCCCCGCGAGACTCAGTACCCCCAGACTCCGCAGACACAGGCTCAGCTCCCCCAGACGCAGCACCCCTAGACTCAGCACCCCCAGGCGCAAGGCCTCCAGTCTCCTCACACGCAGGCTCAGCACCCCCAGACTCAGCACCCCCAGACCCAGCGCCCCCAGGAGCACCGCCCACAACAGCTCCAGAGTCAACAGGAACCGGCGACGGAGGCGGTGAAGAAGGTCGCGGAGGGAACCCCGGAGGGGTCTCCAAGCGGGGAGCGCGGCGGGAGGCCGTCGGGGCGCCAGCAGCAGCGTCACCCCCCTCGGGTGGGCCAGAGGTGTCGGAAGTGACCTCCAAAGGCTCAGCCAAGGGGGGGGGGTCTACCTGAGACACACCTGAAGGAGCAGGGCCTTGAGGGGGGAGGGGGTCGACCTGGGGGGGACCTGGCACGAGGAAAAGTGGTGGGGGTGGCAGGGGGGCAGCGCGGTAGGGGAAGAGACGGTAGTACGGAACCGACTCGTCAAACGTGACGTCCTGGGAGGACAGAACACGGCGCGAGGTGGGGTGGTAGAACTGCCAGCCAGGCGCGTCAGGGGGGAAGCCAAGGAAGACGCAGGGAACAGCACGGGAGGACATCTTGTCCGCAGACAAGTCTCGGACAAAAGCCCGAGATCCCCAGACACGGAACGCAGACGCATCGCCAACCTTCCCCGTCCACAGCAGAGTGGGGGAGGTCCCCGGCATGGAGACCCGGGGCTGAAGGTTGATCTGACGCGCCGCGTACTGAACCGCAAACGGCCACAGAAAATGGGGAGCAGCCGCATGGATCATGGACGTGCGAGCGACATCCATGACCATGCCAATGCGGTGCTCAGCAATCCCATTTTGCTGCGGAGAGGCCGGAAGCGTGAACGTCTGGCGGATGCCCCTCGCACGACAGTAGGCTCGCAGAGGGCCTGAGGAAAACTCCCCACCTCTGTCGGAGTGCAGACGCAAAACAGGAAAGTCAGAGCGGAAACTCTGCCTGAGCTGGAGACGAGCAGCGCGGATCCAGTCGATCAACACCTCAGTGACCTCATCCTTGCGGCGCAAGGGGAAGACTGTGGTGTAACGCGAGTAATCGTCAACCACCAGCAGGAAGTAGCGCTCGTGACCCTGTCCACGGACGTGGGCTGGGCCCCACACGTCCATGTGAAGAGTCTGCAGCGGAGCCTCTGTCGGCGGAAACTCGGAGGAGTGAGGAGCGGCGCGCTGCCGCCCCTCGACGCAGGGAACGCAGGTAGGGGCAGGCCCCGGAGGGAGGGGAGGGAGAGACCGGGGGAGACCAGAGACAAGGACACGAGAGGCCATGCCTCGGAGACGAGGCAGGGAGGGGTGACCAAGATGGTGGTGCCAGAGAAGAGTCTCATGGGACAGGAGGCGACACGAGCAGGGGGCAGACTCAGGACCAGACCGAGACGCTGCAGCAAACACCTGACCCGACGCAGCTACCTGACCAGGAACAGCAACCGGCGGAGACTCGGTAGTCAGTGTGTACAGGCTCGACCCCGGCCGACGAGTAAACGTGGCCAAGTGTCGGCCCGTGTCAGCACACGTGCAGTGGGTCACCCGCTGACGCGCAGGAGTGAACTGGTCAACTCCCCCATCCTGTAGGTCAGCACCCGCCACCAAGTTCGTAGAGAACGAGGGGAGGTAAAGACCGGACAAGGAGCCAGACGGGACAGCTGGACACGGCAGGACAGTGGAGTAGTGAGCAAGGACAGGACCCCCAGAGGGGTCTGCCAGGGAGACCGCAACCGGCCGGTTGAGCGGCGTAAGAGTGGTGCGGTCTCGAAAGAAGGAGCGGGAAGCACCCGAGTCAAGGGTGAAAGTGTGCGACGCCTGAGCCGACGTGGTACCTGAGAGAGCAGACTCACCAGCACCTGGAGCAGCAGACTCACTAGCACCTGGAGCAGCAGACTCACTAGCACCTAGAGCAAAAGCTGCACCGCCCGGGTCGGGCGGAACACTCAGGTAACAGTCACCGTCATCACTAGTAGACATAACATACATGGCAGCAAGGATAGCATCATAGTCAAGATCAAAGATAGCAACGCCCGACCTAAGCAGCTCATGCCAGCTCAGTGGCTTCAGGGAACCTAAGACGCCAGGCGTCTGTCAGGTGACCAAAGCAGCGCTGAGTGGTGTGCGCGCCTCCACACTGCTCTCCAGTGCGGTCACCAGTACGAAAGAAGTACGTACAGGGACCAGCACCCCCAGGCCGCTGACGCCCAGCGTACCACTGGTGAAGCTGCTGCGGCGGCGGGGCCTCACGAGAGCGCTGCTGCTGCGGACGCTGTCCACCACCGGAGCCTCCCCTCTGCACCGAGCCACCCCGACCAGTACCACCGCCACCCCCGCCACTGCCGCCTCCACTGCCTCCGCCGCCACCTCCACCTCCTCCAGTCCCACCGCCGCCGCTGCCACTGTCCCCGCCTCCACCGCCGCCACCACCACCACCCCCGCCAGCTCCTCCACCACCCTTGCCTCCCTTGCCCTTGCTGTTGCGGCGCCTCCCGCCAGGGGCAGACGCAGCGCCGACCGACTCAGTGCCAAGGAGGTCGACAGCAGCAGCAGAGGCAACAGAGGGCAAAAGGGGAACAGGGGAGCACCCCTCAAAGATAGGGGTGCGAGGGTCACCGTGAGAGGCTCCGACAGCGGCTATACTCTGCTCGGCTGCAAGGAGCTCCTTCTCGAGGAGGTCAACGGTGAGTGTGGTGGGGCAGAGAGCTAGGAAGTGGTCCCTGACTGAGCGAAGGGAGTCAGGAAGACGGGTGACTAGGTAGTAGAGGGTGATATACATGGGGGGGGGGGTTCTTGGCGCAGAACTCAGCAGGAAGCGCAGCGCGGTAGCGAGTGTCACTAGTGCGGAGGTGCGTAATGAGGTCAGCAACTGTAGCAAAGGCAGCGAGGTCAGGGAAAAGGTAGGGCAGCATGATGCGGCTAAGGGCAGCAGAGGCAGGGGAGGAGTAGCGTGCAACGACAGCATCGAACAGGGTCTTAGCGGTCTTAAACTGAGTGAAGTGCGCACGCTCAGCAGACGGCAGGTGACTACGCACAGCAAGGCGGGCAGCAGCATCGCGAGTGTTCCAGCGAGAGCGCACAGTAGCATCAGCATCAGTAGCAGGCTGGGGGGAAGCACCAGACGTGAGGTCATGCAGCGAGACATCGTCTTTGCTATCACACTGCAGGAACAGCTGCAAGTCGTCAAGCCAGACCTCAAAATCTATCGCTCGCCCCTCAGCATCGAAGGTAAGCACAGCAGGGCTAGCCATGGCAGCAGGCGACGCAGGCTAGCAGCAGCAGAGAAAGCAAGCAAGGTGAGGTAGTAGCAGTTTGAGGCGCGACTCGGCGATGCGCTTACCAGGGGCGGGCTAGAGAAGGCCAAAGGTGGTGGGGCAGGGCCGAGGCGCTCGAGCAAGGTCAGGGCCGCGAAAGGGCGGCAGAACAGGGCCGGGACGGCGGCGGTGGCTCCGACGAACAGCGGCGGCGGCGGCTGTCTCTGCAGCATCGGCAGCGGCTGGCACAGCAGCAGTGGCGGCGGTCGTCACGGCAGGAGCGGCGACGTCCGAGGCGCGAGAGACAGTAGCTGCAGGTGCGGCGGCAGGTGCTGCCGAGGCGGCGGCAAGGTGGCAGGGCGGCGGCAGCTGGTGACGACGAGCTGCGGAGGAGGCCGCGACAGGGCCGTGAAGCGCGGCGGAAGAGCCGCGAAGGGGCCGTGAGGGAGCCGCGACGGGGCCACGAAGGGACCCCAATGAGCCGCGTAGGGGCCGCGAAGGGCGGCGTAGGGGCCGCGAAGGGCGGCGTAGGGGCCGCGAAGGGCGGCGTAGGGGCCGCGACGCGACGCGTAAGGGCCTCAAGGGGCCGCGAAAGGGTCGCGTGGCGTCGCGAAGGGGAGAACACGAAGCGCCGCGAAGGGGGATTAAGGGGCCGCGAACGGGCCTTAGAGGGGGCCGCGACGCTCCTTAACGGGGCAGGCCTCTAAGAGGCCGCGAAATTTTCGGGCAGGGCGCAAAGCGCGCCTCGGGCAGGTAAAAAAAAAAGTCTAGAAAAGGTGGGCCCGTGGTAGGAACCTAAGCTCTATACCATGTGAGAGTCGAGAGAAAAGTTGCACTAGGAGAAGTTCGAGACGTACAAGAAACAACCCTATACCCTCTAGTATCTAACCCACTACAGCCTAGATATAAACAATATAACATATGTTTGACATTGCAGAGTAGCGGTGAGGTTAGCTTCGTAGGTGAGGCCGACGTCGGGAGTGGAGATGAAGTACTGCAGTGCTCGGCGTAGATCCAGCAGATTCTCCCCTTCAGGTCGCTTCAGGTACTGTGCGAGCTGGCTAGCGACGTAGGAGAGATCGGGCCGGCACGTGACGGCGGCGAACAGGAGGCAGCCCAGCTGCTGCTGATAGAGACGATGGTCGTCGGGAGAGAGCGGCGTGGTGTCGGGCTCGTGGTTAGGAGGAGGAGTGCGGTAGGGGGTAGTGAGGTTGATAGGGGCGACGGCGAACCGCTTTGCGAGTGTTTCGGCGTACTTGGCGGCGGAGAGGTGAATGGAGGAGGCGGACTGAGTGACGTTGAGGCCGAGGAACTGAGTGACGTTGTGGTTGACAGTCACTTCCAGCTTTTCTTTGATGTCGGCTTCAAATTGGTCCAGCAGCTCCGTGTCGTCGCCGGTGTAGAGGAGGTCGTCGACGTAGGCGACGAGGAGGATGAATTTTCCCCGCGACTCCCTTCTGTACATCCCGAGGTCGTGCGGAAGCTGAGTGAAGCCGAGCTCCAGGAGAACGGAGTGCAGGTACTGCTGCCACAGACGAGGGGCTTGCTTGATTCCGTAGAGGGATTTTTGGAGGAGGCACACGGCACCGTCGCTTTCTTCGAATGCGTGCGGCTGCTCGACGAAGATGATGGCATTGACGGGGGCGTACAGGAAGGCGCTTCCAACGTCGATTTGCCGGAGTGGTCGCTGTTTGACGGCGGCGATGCAGATGAGGATGCGCACCGAGGTGTGGCGGCCGACTGGAGCGTAGGTGAGCGTGAAGTCCACCAGGTGAGTTTGCTCGAATCCCCGCACCACCCAGCGCGCCTTGTACTTGTCGATCGAGCCATCGGCGAGAGTCTTAATGCGGAAAACCCATTTGCCGCTGAGAATTTTTCTCCCCTTTGCCGATGACCGTGGGACCAGCTTCCAGGTGCCGCGCTTCTTCAGCGACGCGATTTCGGCGGCCATGGCTGCTCTCCATTTGTCGCTGTCGGGGCCAGACAGGGCTTGGCGGACGGTGGTGGGTTCCTTGGGCGAGGTGTGGCGAACTGCAACGGCGAGGCCGAGAACCCGAAGACCGGTTTCGTTGGTCTTTTCGTAGTGAAGACGGTCGTAGTCGTGGAAGCTGGTAACCTCGACCACGTCGTCATCGCTGTCGTTGCCGAGGCGGAGGGTGTCCTGCGACGTGTTGGGTTGTGGTAACTCAGCATCAGGCGATCGGCGTGCTTCGCTGTTGTAGTTGTGAGCTTCGCGTGTTATATCATCCGGATCGGGTTGGTGTACGGGCACGAATATCGGAGTTCCGAATTGGCTCGTAAGGGGGATGTTCGGAGCAGAATTCATCTGGGTGACATCAGGTGCGTCTGCATCCTCAGCCAGATCAGCTTCGTCGTGTGACGTGGCGAAGTTGCGGTGGCCCCCGAAGAGCCTCTCGGGTAGCTTGTCAGCTTCCTGGTGCTCCTTGAAAAGGGGCAGAGTCAGCTTCTCGTAGAAGATGCAGTCACGTGATATCGTCACCTCGTGCGTCGCGTAGTCCAGCACGATCCACGCCTTGAATTCCTTTTCGATTCCGAGGTGGATGCCCCATCTTGCCCGGTCAGCAAATTTTCCGGTCCGCGCAGTGTGGGGTCTGTACTGTACCATATAACCGAACACCCGAAGTAGGCGTGTGTCCGCTTTTCTGCCCGTCCAAGCCCGGTAAGGAGAATTGTTGTCCTTGAGGCTTCGCGAAGACAGCAAGTTGTGCAGCCGAACAGCGTGATTCATCGCAAATGGCCAATATCTGGTTGGGATGGCCGACTGCTTCATCAGAGCCCTCATCCGCGTGGCGAGGCTCCTGTTTGTCCGTTCTGCTACGCCTTGCTGTTGGTGAGCGTAGGGAAGGGACACCAAGTGTTCAATTCCCTTCTGCTTGAAGAGTTCCTTGAACTCGTCCGAGAAGAACTCCAGGGCCCCATCCGTTTGCCAGGCCTTGAGTTTTAGCCCAGACTGTCGCTCAGCCCGCTTCATCCATGCGATAAAGCATTCAAAGGCCAGTGACCTGCAGTCGGTGTTGATGGCCCAAACGTAGCGCGTAGAGGCATCAATGAAGGTGAGCGTGTAGAGTTCTCCATCGAGCCCTTCCTGGCTGAGCACCAAGAAATCGCTGTAGACCTTATCCAGTGGTTTGTAGCGTTCATATCCCGGAGGTAGGTCGGGGAACGGTTTGTGATTGAGTGATGCAGTTGGGCAGACCATGCACGGTGGATTGGGAGAGTTCACGGTGAGGGAACCGTCTCGGGGAAGAAGAAGCGCGTCGTCGTCGAAGACTCCAGCCTTTAGCGAATTTTTGAGCGTGGCGTGAGATGGATGTCCAAGTCGTTGGTGCCATGTTGCTGGGTCCGCACGGTAGCCGACTGTTTTCTGATAATATTTTTGCCGTGCTGCTTCGTCGTTTGCCTCCCCTTCAGGTCCTGCGTCGGCGGCGTTATCCGTGTCGGCGGCGAGCGCGCGAATTGCCTTCCTTTCCAGAAGCGCGCGGGGAATACCGATGATGTCGTCGGTATCGCCAGCTTCGACTTGGTCACCGGTCACGAGCAGGCATCGATTGGGCCAGTTCTGAGCGGGGAGTCCCGACATGGGAATCCGGTAGTAGCTGTATTCGGCACCAATGACCTCAATTTCTTGGGGTCCTTGTACTGGCGGCTCCGGTTCTTCGGTCGGTTCAGGTAATTCTGCTGGTTCTCCCATGAACTCGTAGGTCTCCTCTTCCTCTGATTCCTCTGGTTGTGGTGGTGGTGTGTCAGGAGCGTACTGATCTGGAAGAAGAGGGCCTCCCCAGCAGGTGCCGCGAGTTGCCCAGTACGGGTCGACGATGGCGACTTCCGCGGGAGGAAGGCCGGCTGCTACGACGTGCTCTCGTTCCGTTTCGCCCGATGTGCCCCAGCCTCCTCCGGCGCCCCACGTGTCTCCGGTTGTCCTTGCTTCTCCGACTGCTGCGTCTTTGACTTCTGCGCCACCTTCCTCGGCTGGGGCAGGGGGAGTTCCCCAGCCAGTTGCAGCAATTTCTTCCGTTGCGACGGCACCCCATTCTGTGGCCGCTTCCTCTGGAGTCAGGACTTCGCCCCAAGATCCAAGCGCGGGTCCGGAAGTGTCCCAGCCTGTCCAGCGCGTTTCCGCCGGCGTGTTTTCCTCGGCAGGTTGTGTTGCAGGGCCTGACGTGCCACTGTCTTCCTCCATTGTGGCAGGTCCGGTCTCAGCAGGATTCGAGGTCGAGGCGGTCGGGACAGTGCGCAAGCGCAGAAGGCCGTCAGAGGCGGGTCGCTCGAGGTCCATCTCGTCGGGATGTGACCATGTTGGCGCCTCCGTGGGAGTCGTTTTTAGGAGCAGCGTGCGGTGGGAGTCCCCGGTTGTGCCTTGAGCGGAGAACTGCAGCACGAAGACTCCGTCGTCATCGACCGCCTTTCCGATGTAAGTCTCGTTATGGAAGAGTTCGAAGGTCTTTTCTTTGCGGTTGCTGCGAATGTCGGTTCCGCACCGCATGAGTCGAGCTGACGAGAGCAGGTTGTACTGGAGATCTGGTGCGACGAGGACATCTCCGATGTGAATAGTGAACTTGGTGTCGTTGGCCTCGAGGTAGATTTCGCCAATCTCATATGCCTTCATCTTTCCGTTGTTGGCGGCGGTGATTTCGCAGGGTCGACGCATGCGCCGGGAGTTGGTGATAAACTTTGGCGATCCCACCATGTGTTGCCCGCAGCAACTGTCGAGGTACCAGGTATCCAAATCCTCGTGGCGCTGACGAGCGAGATTGGCGATCTTGGGCGTGATGATGCGATCGAAGTCGCCGGTGTATGGCGAGAGAGCGAAATATCGGTTTGCGGAAATGCTTGGCGGTGATTCCGGAGTGGGAGGGGGGAGTTCGAAGTCGGAAGGAATGTCAGAAGGGCGAGTGGACCAGGTGAGAACCATTGGATCATTATCTGCATCAGGCGCAACGGGGTTAGTGTCAGAATCCCAGCCACTAACCACTGGGATAAAAGGGCTTGTTTATATAGCGGGTGAGTGCGCCCATAACCCCCCAGGCCAACATGCCTGTAACCCTTCCCTAGGATCAATCGGGGATCACCAGTGGCACTCTGACACCCCCCCGCACTGGGATGCCCGAAGTGCACACACCGGGATTCGAACCCGAGACCTTCGCTCTGATACCATGTCAGAATCCCAGCCACTAACCACTGGGATAAAAGGGCTTGTTTGTGTAGCGGGTGAGTGCGCCCATAACCCCCCAGGCCAACGTGCCTGTAACCCTTCCCTAGGATCAATCGGGGATCACGAGTGGCACTCTGACAGTTAGGATTGTTGGAAGGGAACGAAACTCGGTCCCGATCCCAGTAGCGGAGCGCTCTGCTGCGGCGAGCCATGCAGCTTATGATTGTTCCCTTCCCTTTGTCTTTTGCCATGATGACCGCAGGGGACTGAGAAGTACTGGCGACCGAAGGGGGTGACACAGTGGAGGTTGCGGCAGACGGCTTTGGCTGAGCCGAAGGTTGCTGGCTGGAGGCGTTGGCGTTGCGCCGTTCGTCAGCAGCCTGACGCTTGTAGCACTGGTCGATGGAGTGGCCAGACCTTTTGCAGTATTTGCAGAAAGCTCCCTTCTTTCCGCGTTGCTCCCCTTGAGACCCTCCTGTGTAGAAGGCTAATTTCTCCCGCTTGACATTTTTCTCGTTGTACAGGTCGATCTCCTTCTGCTCCGAAAGAAGCGTGGCGCACAGAGCTGACTCCGATATGCTTGCTCGGGCGCGAAGGAGTGACTGACATTGGCGCCAGTCGGGACCAAGTCCAGAGATGACTGTCAGAATATTATGCTCTAGCCTGTAGTGGGGTGCTCTGTAGCGAGTACAACCCTTCTAGGGTTTGCTATTTGTATCCCCATTCTTGCTAGTGCAACCCCTCTCTTTCGCCTAAACTCTCTTGCCTAGCTAGGACTCTCCTAGCTATGGCTCCTAAGACTACCGCTTATCTCAACATGGTATCAGAGCTTAACGTTCCACGGAGGTTGCCGTCGTGTCGTTCGCTGCCCCTGTCCTCCCCGCTGTCCCCCGTGCTTCTGAAGGCGCCCCACCCCTCCTTCTGCCCGTTCTCCTGGATTAGGGTTTGGGGTTGGGGGGTATGGGGGTGCAGCTTCTGTGTGCCGTTCCCTGCTCCTCCTCCTCCTCCGTCTCCCTGTGCTGCAGCTGCCGCTGAGGGGGGTGGACCTGTTGGAGCCGTCGGAGTGGTACTAAGGGGGGGTGAAGGGGGAGTGGAGCTAGCGGTGTAGCAGCGGGTGTGTGTCGAGGGATGTGGGACTGTTGGGGGAGGTTGAGGGGAGGTTGCCGTCGTGTCGTACGCAGCGCCTGTACTCCGGGGCACTCACTCCCGGTAGCTCAGAGAGCCGGTTGCGCCGTCGCCTGTGGGTCCGTTGCTCCTGCTGCTCGTCTTAGCCGCGGAGCCTGTTACTCCTGTACTCCGGGGCACTCACTCCCGGTAGCCACTGTGTCGCACCAGAGCCGTCTGTTGCCCGTGTGACTGCAGCTTCAGTCGTCGCCTCCCATCTACTCTCCTCTCGCCAGCCCTCCTCCTCCTCACTTCCCCGTTGTGACTACCACTAGCTTTGCTCATAATTGTGAACTTTAAACTATTGCTTCTTAAACTTGTGCTCAGAATGTGTGGTGACATTGTGATCCACCCTGAGCTTGTACTGCTTTGCTTGCTCTGCTGATTACACCCCACTTTGGCTATGGGGGTGTGTCAGAATATTATGCTCTAGCCTGTAGTGGGGTGCTCTGTAGCGAGTACAACCCTTCTAGGGTTTGCTATTTGTATCCCCATTCTTGCTAGTGCAACCCCTCTCTTTCGCCTAAACTCTCTTGCCTAGCTATGACTCTCCTAGCTATGGCTCCTAAGACTACCGCTTATCTCAACAATGACCATTGAGATGAACATGTCATCGGGAACGGAGCCGCCGCACTTTTTGACTTGATCGCGGAGATTGCGGCACCGATTGACATATGGTCCCGCTTTCTCCCCTTGCTTCATTTTGACTGAAGTCAGTTGACTGAGCAGGCGACTCATTGTAACTGGATCTGTTGCCATGTATGAGTTGCGCAGGTGTTCCCAGGATGCGTGCGCGGGAGCCCACTCCGTCTTGTACGGTCGAATGCCGAGCTGCTCTTCAGGTGAGAGGTTGCGAAGGAGAGTGGTGTACGCGAGAATAGACTCGTGGTACCGTCAGCCCCCGGATAGAAGCGCCCCTGGGGTTGTAATAAAACACTGTTTTTTAGGGGGTGCGCTTATAATTGAGGATTTTTATAAGCGCCGGCGCCTATAAAATGGCAAATGTGAAATATGTTTTTTTTACATGTAACTGAAGCTGTTTCAAAAAGGGATTCTATCAACAACCAGAATGTTCGTACCCGTGCATGAAAAACGCGTCAAATGGCCAACAAGGCGTGGCATCACTGCCGCCACGCCTTGTTGGCCTGGCCAGATTCATCGTACCGTACATGAATCTCGCGCATGCCAGCGCACACGCTGTGTAGTGTGGGACTGCCCAATCAGGGTCGATGGCCGTGCCAACCACGACGCAGAACAACCACGAACCGGGCATATGCGGCAAGATTCCTTGCCAACAACGCCCACACCTCACCACATCAGCTCCTCTGCGGGGAGATCTTGACAGTGTAGTCCCTCTCCCTGCAGAGGAACTCGGGCCGCGAAGTTGGAGGGGTCTCGGGCGAGGGCTTGATACAGGCTTCATTCTCACCGTTTTTTCCAGGTTTCTTGTTTCTCTCGGCCTGCCTCTGCCATGGCAGGCCTTCCCGGCACCCATTTTCTCTTTAACCGCCAAGGTCATGCTGCCAAGACTCCCGATTACACTCAATGGCAGAGTCGCCCAGCTCCCATACCTCCTGCTCCTCCTGCGCCTCCTGCTCCTCCTGCGCCTCCTGCTCCTCCAGCGCCTCCTGCTCCTCCCGCTCCTCCTAACGTCGTCATCAACGGTGTGCCCGTTCTGCAGCTTCTCCCTCGCGGCTACTCTGCTTTCGACGCGTACGTCTCCGAGCCCGAGCCCGAGCCCGAGCCCGAGCGCAGCGACGAAGATGAAACCGGTCCCGGTCTTTCGCCACGCTGGGGAGACCCGGAAGACTGCCCGCACGACGAATCTGCCACCGGTGCCGAAGACGACGTTGAGTGGTGGGCGGCCGACGGTCTTCCCGAGGACTTGCCTGTCCCAAGTTTTCCCCCGCCCAATAAAAAAAGGCCCCACCCCTCCACCCAGAATCGTGATGCTCGCCCCCCGTCTCCCAGGAGCAGGCGCTCAAGGCACAAGCGCCACTCCTATACTTCTCAGGAGAAGCTGCACTGGATTTCACAGTTGGAGTCCGGTGCTGTGAGTGTGCGGAAGATGGCGCGCGACACTGGTATCTCCCGAAAGTCCCTGGCAGAGTGGAAATCGCGGAAGGATGAGCTGGAGGGCGCGCATGGGGCTCGCAAGCGTCTTCACGGGCGTGGTCGGTCGTCGTGGTACCGCGACATGGAGATCCAGGTGTACTCACGAGTACTTGCCGCCCGAAAAAAGTGCCTCGCAGTGTCGGTCGGCCGCCTGCAGCAGTGGTCGCGAGAGGTGATGAAGAGCCTGCATCCTGAGGTAAAGTGGGCGGGATCTCAGAGGTGGACCGAGCGTTTTAGGCGTCGCTGGAATCTCACTACCCGATCGAAGACCCGTGTCGGCCAGAAACTTTCCTCCGGTGAGTCTGTTGTTGTCGTCGCTCTTGTTTATCCCTGTTGCTCTTCCCGTTCGATGTGCTAATGTATTTTATTGTTTCTGCCTCCCCGTCCCTTCCAGAGTGCGAGACGCAGGTGCGGAACTTCTGGAAGTTCGTGCGACACACCCGCCGACAGTACGGCATTGACAACCGCTGGATCATTAATGCGGATCAGACCCCGCTCTGGCTCGAAATGCCAGCTGAACGCACGGTCGAGGAGGTGGGGGTCCGCTCCGTGCCCATCCGCAGCGGCGGCTATCAAAAGGAACGCGTGACGGTGATGCTCGCCTGCACCGCCAACGGCGAGAAGCTCAAGCCTTGGGTGTTTTTTAAGCGCAAGACAGTTCCAAAGGGGAATTTCCCCTCCGGTAAGCCGAGCAGCTTGTGCAGTCCCGGTAGGATTTGCAAGTGTTGTTTTTTTTTGCAACTGACGCCATTCTCAATGTTGTGCGGATGTGCAGATGTCGTGGTCGCCGCACATCCCAACGGGTGGATGGACGCGGACGGCGTCCTCGCGTGGCTCGACGCTACAGTGGGCCCGTACGTCAACCCGAGGTTCGGAGTGCGCAGCAGGAGGGCGATGCTGGTGCTTGACTCCTACCGCGGGCACCTGACTGATCAAGTGAGGGCGAAATTCGGGGAGCTGCGTATCGTGCCGGCCATCATACCAGCTGGCTGCACATCGGAGGTGCAGCCCCTAGACGTCGCGGTGAACCGCTCCTTCAAAGCAGCTGTGCGACAGCAGTACCAGGCATGGTTCGAAAGCGAGGGCGTTGACTGCCTGACTGAAAGAGGTGAGATTTAATTTCTAGGCCTGAGTGTTTTTAAAATATTGACCCTGTTCTAACTGATGGATCTTTCTACGTGTGGCAGGCAACATCCGCAAGCCACCACCAGAGCTGACGCTCAAGTGGATCTCCAAGGCCTGGAAGTCGGTGCCCAAGGAGTTGATCGAGCGCTCGTTTCTCACCTGCGGCATCAGTAACGCGTTGGACGGGTCTCAGGACAGTCTCTGCCTGCAGCACCGGCGGGACGCCGTCAAGGGCGAAGTGGAACTTGACGACGAGATTGCAGCAGATGGATTCTGCTGCAACAACGTAGACGAGCCAGAGTCGGATGGCGAGACCACCCAGGAAGGCACCGCCACTGCTGAGGAGGATGTCTAGGTTGTGTAGGTAGAGTAGATATTTAGCATGATTTTGAAATGTGGTAGAATATGCAGAAAATGCGAAACTTGGTAGCATATCTTGAAAAATTGTAGAATAGCATAAGGATAGCAATTAGAATTACTTAAAATTATAATTGCAACTTCTAAAAAGGTGGCGCTTATAATGTGTACTGCATTAGGGGTGCGCTTATAATCCGTAAGGCTCCAAGGGTGCGCTTATAATCGAGGAGCGGATATAAGCGCCCTCATCCTTTTATAAGCGCCGGCGCTTATCCGAGGCCTGCGCTTCTATCCGGGGGCTTACGGTAGTATTGATGCTTCTCCTGGATGGTGCCTTCCGAGGGAAAAGGCAGACTTCCGTCGTAGTACATCCAGATCTGAGCGGTTGTCGCGAGAAGCTCGAATTCGAAACTCCACGTGTAGAAATCCTTTCCGTCGAAAGGGATTGAGGTCTTCAATTTTGAGGTTAATACAAATTTGGTTTGCATTGAAGCGATGTCTGACTGCGACCGCTGTGGGTTGTCTTGTGCAGGAGCTGACCCTTGACGATTGTCAAAGGTGAAGGATCTCTCGGAGTTGACGCGGCGGTCTTCTCCAGGGAGAGGAAGTCCAGCAACGCCACGTGCATAGCTTGAGCCATCAATGCTCATAGCCTGATGGCTTTCAAGAGCGTTGATGCGCGCGACTAGCTGCTCAACGACAGCGGCGCTGACGGAGGTCACCGCTGATGGCGCGTTAGTAGTTGCTGGTGGTGGGCCCGGTGAGTCTGCAGTAGCTTTCCCTTCAGGAGCCATAGTGTTGCAGACTTTAGGATATAATGAATGATTTTATAAAGAGGTTGTTCTAGGAAGAACGAGGGCTTTGACAGATCCTATAATCCACTCTAGCTCTCATACCATGCTGATATAACCAAAGGATCAGTGGATAGGATAGGATGTGTTAAGCCTAAGAGGAGACAGTGAAGTCTCTGAGATGACCTTGTTGAATAATAATTGAAAGAGAACAAGATGATTGAGAGATAGAAGTACAAGGAATTAAATAGCAACTAACTAGCCATGTACTCTGAGGGGTACATTCCCTTATTAACTGTATTACATAGCTACAGCAACCGCGACTATTACTATCCTTGACAGTTACCGTGTTGCAGTCAGTTAACTGTCGCGCGGTTACCGGATCGTCAAGGGTCACGACCGTTGACTTCCTCAAACGGTTGACCTTCGGGTGACCCTCGACATTCCGCGTGCTCTATATGAGCTCATGCGGTACTGGTACAGTGGTACAGCTTCGGGAATGCCTTTATAACCTTTCGGTTATTCCAACAGGCGAGGTCGACCTTGGTATGAGGACTCAACACGTAAAAACAGTTGACATAGCTGGAAACAAAAAAGCATCTCAAATTCTATGAGTAATTTTCCTTTGCCAGAGAAAGAGCCTCACGTCATGCCATTTTCGAATGTTACTCAGCTCCCAGCGTAGCTGCGCCCTGCAGACCATAGCAGAGAGAGAGAGAAGGGAAAAAAAAGGTGAGGCTTTTTGGAGTGCACAATCCCCAGGGTATTCAAAGGGTGCAATGCAATGTACACACCTTTTCTCGTCTGGCCATAAGTCATGTGCAATGAAGGACACAAGTGCTGCTATACCGACAGCCTCCATCCCATCAGTCCCTGCCAGTAAGAAGGATTTTTGACAATATAGTTGTGTTCATGCATGCATAAAGGTGTATATGAAGAGGGAGAGGGTGAGAAGACGGGAGATGGAAAGGGGTGGGAGAGGGTGGAAAGTATAGGGTGGGATTTGACATCAGCAGTGAAGACCTAAAAGCTGGAGTAAACGAGGACTCTTAGTGTACCCACGTCTATCAAGCCCAATCTCATTATGACAACAGTGCGCGTAACGAGTTTCTAGAAAACACACACGATAAGGGCAAGAGGTAAACGCCACGCCAATCATAAAAAGATATCCGTCCCTTGGCAAAAAAATGACTCACATCCAGAAGACATGGCGACCATTCCGCCAAAAGCCATGGCCACGAGGGGGGGAGCTGCACCGAGCACTGACAACAGATGCTTCTTCTCCTTCTCCGCCTGCTGCTGCTCCAGGGACCGGGGTGACAAGGGACAGGGCCGTTTTGAGACGTCTCAAGATTGAGAAACAGGGTGACATGAGACAGAGTGCAGTGCAGTGCATGGCGTTTTGAGACGTTTCAAAATTAGAGTGCAGAGGATGGGGCTAACATGGTTGACTACAAAGTTTGGGGAGGAGGACATAAAAATGGGAAGGAGAGCGTGGGAGAACAGAGGGCGGGGAAGGAGACAGGGGTGGAGAGGAGGAGGAGGAGGAGGAGGAGGAGGAGGAGGAGGAGGAGGAGGAGGAGGAGGAGGAGGAGGAGGAGGAGGAGGAGGAGGAGGAGGAGGAGGAGGAGGAGGAGGAGGAGGAGGAGGAGGAGGAGGAGGAGGAGACGTAAGTGGGAGGAGGGAGAGGAAGGACAGTCGGGGCTGGGTGGGGGGGAAGTCTAGTTTTGAGGCGCCTCTAAAGGACAGAAGGGGCTGGGTGGGGGAAAGTTCATCTCTCCACTTACAGCAACACACTTACAGCTACCGTCTCCCTTGACTCTTCTCCTGCTCCTGTGCCATCACCACTGCTGCTTCTGTCTTTTGCAGATGATTCCGCTTCAGCATGATTGCCGCTGCTGCTGTCACCACTCCTCACAGTGCTGCTGCCTCTACCACCACCACCACTGCCCCTGCCGCTGCTGCCGCCCGTGCCAACTGTCTTCGGTGCTGCAACGAGGTATGCGATTGCTGGGTACTTCACTTGCTCGTTACCCGTGGTCGTGCTCCTTCTCTCTGACAGACGAGAGTTCAGGCCAGAACCACCAATGCTCTTGTTGTGAGCTCTGCTGCTGCTGCTGTTGCTGCTGTTGCTGTTTTTGCTGCTTTTGCTGCTGCCACCTCTGCTGCTTTTCGTACCACTGCTGCTTCTGCTGCTGCTGCTAATGCCCCAGCTGCTGATGCTGTCGCTGCCGCTCCCACTGCTGCTTCCGCGGCTGGTCGGGGAGGATTTCGCTGCAGCACGCATGGCCTGGACAGCAGAGCTTACGAACGTCCTTCCATCCACTCTCACATCCTTGCGCAGCAACCTCCTGCTCTCGCTCCTCTCACTCCTCTCCCTACTCCTCTCCCTACTTCTCTCCCTGCTCCTTTCCCTACTCCTCTCCCAACTCCTTTCCCTGCTCCTCTCTCTACTCTCCCTCTCCCTACTCCTCTCCCTAATCATCTCCCCCCTCCTCTCCTCACTCCTCTGCTCACTTTGCTCCTCATCAGCCCTCCCCACGTGCCTCTCGTCCGTGGGCCATAGAGGCACTGTCACTGCAGCATCTACTGAACGTGCTCCAGCTATCGTCTTAGATATCCCGCTAGCTGCGGACCTTAATCCTGTGGCTGCCGGTGCCTCTGTTACAGCTGGAGTTGCTACAGCCGGAGTTGTTTCGGCAGGCGTTTCTACAGCAGGTGTTTCTACAGCAGGTGTTTCTACAGCCGGTGTTGCTACAGCCGGAGCTGCTACAGCAAGAGTTGTCACAGCAGGAATTGTCACCAGTGGTGTTGTCACAGCAGGATTTGCCACAGCAGGATTTGCCACAGCCTGATTTTCTGCAGCCGGAGTGTCTACAGCAGATGCTTCTACAGCAGCGAATACATACACCACTGCCGGTTCTTCTGCTGGTGCTCCTGCTTTGATTCCTGCTGCTTCCTCCGTCTCTGCTGTAACCTCTGTTGCTTCAATCTCTGCAGCTGTAGCCTCTGTTGCTTTAACCTCTTCTGCTTTAACATCTGTTGCTTTAACCTCTGCTGCTTTAACCTCTGGTGCCTTAACCTCTGTTGCTTTAACATCTGCTGCTTTAACTTCTGCTGCTTTAACCTCTGCTGCTTTAACCTCTGCTGCTTCAACATCTGCTGCTTTAACCTCGGTTGCTGTAACCTCTGTTGCTGTAACCTCTGCTGCTTTAACCTTGGCTGCTTTAACCTCTGCTGCTTTAACCCCTGCTGCTTCAACCTCTGCTGCTTTAACCTCGGTTGCTTTAACCTCTGTTGCTTTAACCTCTGTCGCTTTAACCTCTGCTGCTTTGACCTCTGTCGCTTTAACCACTGTTGCTTTAACCTCCGTTGCTTTAACCTCTGCTGCTTTAACCTCGGTTGCTTCGACCTTGGCGGCTTCGATTGCAGTTGTTTCTGTTGTTGTAGCAGCCTGCATCTCGGTGATAGACGAGGCAGACGTAACAGCAGCTGTAGCAGCGGCGCCAGAAGTAGTGGCAGGGGTGATAGCAACGTTTGTTGTAGCAGTGGTAGAGTTGGCAGTTGTGGTGGTGCTGTTGCCGCTGCTAACAATTTTGCTGGCAGCAGCAGCAGCGGCAGCAGCAGTAGCAGCAGCAGCACCAGGGCGAGCAGTAGCAAGACTGGAAGCAGTGGCAGCAGTGGTGGCAGCAGTGGTGGCAGCAGTGGTGGCAGCAGTGGTGTCAGCAGTGGTGGCCAGCAGCAGCAGCAGCAGCAGTGGTGCCAGCAGTGGTGGCAGGGGTGACAGCATCGCTTGTTGCAGCAGTGGTAGAGCCAGCAATTGTGGTACTGCTGTCAGTGCTGATAACGCTTGTACTGGCAGCAATGGCGGCGGCACCGGTGGTAGCAGCAGCAGTATTGGCAGCAGCAGCCATGGCGGTGGCGGTGGTGGTGGTGGGAATGGTGGTGGTGGGAATGGTGGTGGGTGGGATGATGGTGGTAGCAGTGGCAGTGGTGGTGGCGGTGGTGGTGGTGGTGGCGGTGGTGGTGGTGGGGGGGGGGATGGCGGTGGTGGCGGCGGTGGGGATGGTGGCAGTGGCGGCGGTGGTGGTGGTGGCGGTGGTCTGGGACGGCAACGCTGGTGGAGAAGAAGGGCCAGCAGCAGCAGCAGCACTGGGAAGGCTGCCATGTTTTGACTCAGCAGCAGCACTGGGAACGCTGACTTGCGTTGACTCAGCAGCGTCGGCAGAAGCAGTGGGAGCGCTCATCACACCCAAAACTGCAGATTTCACCAGATCATCCCAATCAGTTGAGGCCGTATGAGTAGGTTCGGGAGAAGGACGAAAATACGGAGAATCCGCGGGACTAGTAGACTCCTCCTCGAGTAGAAGAGCAGAAGCCATAGCTTGGACAGACTGGATTAGAGGGAGGAGGCTGGTTGGAGGTACAGGGACAGGGACAGACATGTTGCCAGTCGACTCAAAACTGGCTGGAGGTACAGGCACAGGCATGCCGTCAGGAGAAACAGGCTGTGAGGAAGCGGAGGGGTGGTGTTGATGTGGTGTTGTGTGTGAAGCGGGGAGGGGAGAGGAGGAGCGAGCAGAGGGGGATGCGCTGAGGGGGGATGGAGGTCGAGAGGAGGGAGGGGGAGAGGGAGGAGGGGGAGAACTGCGAGGGGGAGGGGAGGAGGAAGAGGTGGAAGGGGAGGGGGAGGCGGAAAGGGGAGGGGGAGGCGGAAGGGGAGGGGGAGGCAGAAGGGGAGGAAGAGGCGGAAGGGGAAGGGGAGGCGGAAAGGGAGGGGGAGGCGGGAAGGGAGGGGGAGGCGGAAGGGGAGGGGGAGGCAGAAGGGGAGGAGGAGGCGGAAGGGGAGGGAGTGGAAGGAGCAGGAAAAGTTAACTGGGAAGGAGGAGGAGGAGGAGCGGGGGGAAGGGGAAGGGGAAGCAGAAAGGGAGGGGAAGGTGCAGTGGCAATGGCCCGAGGAGACATGAGAGTTGTAGACGGGGATAGCGATGGGGTGGGAAGAGTGGTGGTGGTGGTTGTGGTGGTGGAGACTGGCTTGGCGCGCAGGGCAGGCATGGCCAGCGACACGTGGACGTCGGGGTGGGTGACGTGGCGCACTGCGATTGGTCATGGGTAGGGAAGAGTGAGGGGAGGGGGGGGAGAGGAAGGGGGAGGGGGAGGGGGAAGGGGAATGGGAGGGCTGGCTGAGAGATGGAGATGAGGGGGAGTGGAGGAAGGTTCAAGTTCAGAGATTGTTAGGTTTTTTTTTTTTTTTTTTTTTTTTTTGCCCTTTTCCTTGTCTTTTCTCTAATATCATTTTCTTTTATTTTCTCTCGAAAAAACGAGAGTTGTTGAAAAGCTATAGAGACCGTAGCTGACAGAGAGGCAATGACGAGACGGGAAGGCAAGGCAAGGGAAGGCAAGGCAAGGAGAGGGCGAGCAGACACGGGAATGGGACACGACCTGGTGCAGTCGGAGCAGTTGCAGCCGCCGTCGCAGCCGCCGCAGCTACACCCGCTCCCCCTCCCCCTCCCCCAACGGCTCCCAGTCTCCGCACTCCCCCCAGCGCACCCCCCCCGGCTGCTGCCCCTTCTTCCCCGGTGCTCCCCCCGCCTGCTCCCGCTGCTCCCACTGCGAACGGAGGGACGAGGGGGAGTAACCTCTTAAGTCTGCTTCGCCCCCCGCTGCTGCTACTATTGCTGCTGCCGCTACGGCTGCCGCTGCCGCTACTGTTACTGCTGCTGCTGCTTCTGCCATTCTCCCCGACACCCGCGCTGCTACCGCCGCCGCTCCCGACGGCGCCATTCACGGCGTGATCCCCGCTCCGCGTTTTCCGCAGCAGCTGCGCAACCACCGCTCCCGCCATCACCACGA
Organism: Closterium sp. Yama58-4; assembly: GCA_947470075.1. NCBI lineage: Eukaryota > Viridiplantae > Streptophyta > Zygnematophyceae > Desmidiales > Closteriaceae > Closterium > Closterium sp. Yama58-4. The sequence continues at coordinate 629,921 of CANIUD010000680.1, read as the reverse complement.
GCAGACCCAAGCACGCCGCGCCGGCGAAAATACCCGCCACTCCGCTGCTGCCACGTGTCAGCGGCCCAAATCCCCCGCCCTTATTGCCAAAGCCTCCGCCGCTGCCTAAGGCCGAGCCGCTTCCTCCCCTATCACTGGTAATAGATGCATATAATGGGGCTACAGTAACCGGGCCACGCGGCTCGGGCTGACTGTCTACTAAGGAAGCTTGGTAACGGCGGCGCGCAGGGAGTAGCGGGAGATTTGCTCCGCTCGTAGACGCAGCACCAGCCGCGGCGGCAGCGCCGGATAATGCGGGCGGGGAACCCACTGGCGGTGCGTGCAACACTCCAGTCCCCGCTTCAACTCCCGCGTAAGCCTCTTCCGCACAAGCCGCCGCAACTCCCGCCGCCTCGATAACATCACCGGTAGTACCAGCAGCGGTCGCTGTATTACTATCATTCGCACCCGAGGGTTCTTCCATTTTCTCATCCATTTCCTGTTCAATTCCCTGTTGGATATGCTCGTCAGAACTTTGAACAATCCCTTGAATCCCAATGCGGTACTCAATATCAGCTGCTTCGATTCGAGGAGGGTGCTGCGCTATTCCCGCCGTGTCATGCTTAGAAGAGCTCGAATGAGTCCCGGGTGCCGTGGTCTCGGAATAATCAGCGCGCTTATTATAAGCGTTCTGATGAGCGGTTTGATTAGCGTTTCGATTAGAGTACTGATACGCGCCGTGATAGGCGCCGTGATGTCCGCCACTACCAGAAGTAGCAGCGCATGCGGAGGTAAACCGACATCTCTTAGTAAGCGCGACGGCTTCGCTCGGAAACCGTGCGAGTCGCCAACAGAGTCGCGAATGCAGCTCTTCTGCACGGGAGAGATAGTAGCCGCCGCCGCCGCCGCCGCCGCCGCTGCTGCCGCCGAAGCCGCCGCCGAAGCGAGCGGTGGCAGCTGCTGCTGATGCTGCTGCGGCTGCTGCGGCTGGGACGCGGAAATTTGACACGTAGAACGGCGATCGCGCGGCGGCTGCTGCGGTTGGGACGCGGAAATTCGACGTGTAGAACGGCGACCGCGCGGCGGTTGTCGCTCCGCCTGCCGAGCGTCGGCCGCGGAGGAATCGCGCGGACGCCGGCCGCGTCGCCGCGCCGCCGCCGCTGGAGTTCCGCGGGTATCTAAAGCTGCGCGCGACGCGGTGAAAGGGGAAGGACGGCGAGACTGCGCCGCTAGGAGCTCGGGACGTATGCGAGAAATGCGCAGAATGGGGAGAGTGCGGGAAATGCTGGGAGCACGAGCGGAATACGTGATGTGCTGGCGATGAAAAGAGCAGCTGATGGGAAGTGCCACTTCCAACCACCTGTTGACCACCAGCAAATTGTTGGCCATGGCTCCCCCGGTCGCGAGAGACGACGATGCTACCGTCGTCATGGTCGGATTGCGCGTGCCGCGCGGGGTTTGCGACGCCTGGTGGGAAGTCAGAGCATAGGGATAGGCGAGTCGTGATACGGTTCGGAAGGCGCGCTGGCGTGGCAGCGTGATGACCAGATTAAGGCTAGAGGTAGCTGGTGTTTTTGAGACGTCTCAAAACTTAGACTTTGAGGCGTCCCAGAAAACAGGCGGGTGTTAGCGTTAGTTGCTATCCACTGGTCCTTATGCATTGCTTGCGGGAGGGCAATGGCAAGTACGCGTGGCAGGGTGGTGAAGACAGATCTGAGCAGAAAGCTGCAATGGCGGGAAGAATTGTGCTGGTTTTTGAATAAGATACATCTGAGGGAAAATGCAGAGCCCCAACAAGACTGTCGCGCTTAGCGTAGGGTTTGCTGCTGCCGATGATCTCGTCCTAAGACTGGACCTACAGGACATGACTAATGACAGACAGCAGGTATGCGTGGTCACTAGTCGCAAACAACCTGTGAACATTGCCGACTGGTAGCGGCTGGGTTGGTAAAGTTCGACTTTCTCAAACATGGTGGTCCTACCCACCAGAGGCGTCTGTTTAGGCAAAATGGGCGTCCGCTTTCATTCCTGCCCATTAGGGAACGTTCCTGGCCGGTGTCAAACTTCATGTCAGGGGTTTCTGTATCTTTTAGTGGGGTAAGTAAAGTAAAGTAAAGTTATAGGGGAAACCCCCTTTGGTATTACCCCACCTGGCTGTCGGTCGTAACCCGCCTCCCCATCTGTTTACACGCCTCGCTGGGTTAGGTTGATCTATCCACTCCCAGATGAGCACCTGTGTAGTCCCTTTTAGGAAGGACTGGCTGTAAGAACACGCCGCAGGGGGGATTTGATCCCGGGACCTCATCTTTCGGAAGTGAACCAGCTAACAGCTGGGCCACTTCAGGATGTATCTTTTAGTGGGGTGGGACATTTTTCGATCATATCAGAATATTTGGTGAAGGGAAACCAGAAATATACACAAATAGTAAAACACCCAGAAAGTGTTGAAAGTCTGCTATGGCTGGAATCTGAAGGAAATCAAAGCGCAAGGGGCTCCTACTGCTGTGTCAGGCTTTGTCGTGGCCCGCTGGTCAAATGCAGATGGCGGGAAAAAAACTCGGCTGCACCGAATCCTTGTCCAGCAACGGACACCTCATCCATTGCGTGGAATGGTCCGCGAGTCCCAGAACAAACCCAACCCAAAGCAAGATATTTCCCACGTTCAGGGGGGATCAAAATCAGGACCCCCAACCACCAGCCTAGGGCGTAAGGTTGGGGTTCTGTAACTGAGTAATCGTGTTTCCAATACAGTACACAGTTGGACCCTTAACAGTGCGTAATATCGAAACTTTTTATAAATGATGAACACGTTTACCTCCCACGCCTGCCAAGCAAGCTTGCTGACGGCGAACGAAGGAGGCTCGTCAAAAACAATGCCATCTACTTTGGGGCGGCGCAGCGAGGAAGTTTTGCATACTGGGCACGCAAATTCCCGAAAGTTGTCGTGATGGATCCAGCACGCAGGATTGAAGCGAGGTTGCGTGGATGGTCGTCCTGTACACGGTCGGTGGAAAAGAAAACTTCGTGTGAAGGACGAGGCTCCTGCTGTTCGCGTCCGTCAGTCAGTCGGCGTGTTCGCAACTCCGTCAGCTGGCGAACACCTGTTCAGACGGACTGCCGTCTCAACGACGTCACCTGAAACGCCCTGCTGGGAAGGTGAAAAGCAACTGTCAATCAGGTCTGGTCCAAACCAGCCGCTTCCGTCCGACCACGCACTCGAGCCGGAGCTCAAACCTGCAAACCCAGACCAACCTGGATTCCGAACCGGGTCAAGCAAGGCCTCAACTATTCGCGTAGTACCTAAGGGCGCTTCACCTCTCGGTTCGAACAACACACTCCTTCGAACAGGCGAAACATTACTTATTTCGCCATAATTCGTATATGTATTCGTGACGTCGCCAATCCCAATTTTCGTCAATCCGAACAGAGCTGTCACATGAAGCATGAAAGCTCTTCATTCCGCACGTTCGAACAGGGTGGTCCGAACAAGTTGGGATTGGTGACACACAATTCCGCACAAACGACTGATTTGATTGGTCAACAGTGTTCCGGGTCGCACACGAATGTTTACGACAATGTGTTGCGACGTCGTTCGTTCGTGGGCGACATCGCTGTGTTCGAACAGACAGCGTGTGCGAATAGCGATGGCGTCACCTGCAATGCACGGTTGTCACATTCGCACATTGCACGAATTTGTGTTCGACACCACTTGGGAGGCTGTTCGTACAGTAAAACTGATACGTCTGTTCGGATTTGGGCCTTCCGGCCCCAAGGTGAAGCGCCCTAAAAGAGCCGTTGCTGCCGTGGCTTGAGATTGCCGCAAATCTCCCCCTCTGTTGATCAGTTCGGCTGTGGTTCAGCTCAGGCCTTTCCCATCCTAGTCATTCTTCCATCTTCGTGCTCTTTCATCCACGCAGCTCACCACAAATATTTGATGTCAATGACAGCTGCACGCTATGACTGACATATGTTCTTAGTCAGCACTTGTCTATTGCGTTCTGGTAGAGAGCCACGGGCTGACGTAAGCGATCGCGCCAGCTGGCCTTGATTCTTCGCGTTCGTCTGTTGTTTATTTGCATCGTCGCACCGCAGTACCCTGCAGCGTTGGAAGGTGCGTCCGCCTGACTTCCTAGTTCTTTGCGCCGTTCTACGCGTCTGTTTACTCAATGTAGCTTCTAAATAAAGCCTTAATATCCTCTTGTGCTGTATGTTCTCTGCTGATATTCGCTGTGGGTTTCCTCTCGTTTTAACATCCCGCAGGAAAACGACATTTCTCAGCTTGTCGTGACGATTTTCCGTTCTTAAAACGTTCGTAGCGAAAGGTGGGAGTCAGCACGACTCACGCCGCGTCATGGTCAGGCACTGGGTGATTCTAGGGTTCTTTCCCGCCGGTATTGCTGCGCGTAGCTGGCGTAGCAGGCGTAGCAGCCCAAGCGGCCTGATCACAGTTCATTCTCACACAGTTCCTATAGCGCATTGAAAGTGATCGGCTCGTGCCGGTTCATCCCGCACTCGACTCACTTAGCTTCTCCCTTGCCTTCGCCACCCGTCTCGCTCTTCTCCCTTTCCACTTCGTCATCTATCCGCTCCTCATCACCCTTTCTCACACTCTTCTCACTGGCGTCCTCCGCCTCCCCGCTCTTTCTCCTCTCCGCCCCCATTCCCCACCCCTCACCCATGTTTCCCCCTATTTCTGCGTTCCGCCAGTCGTTCCGCAGTCACTCCAACGATCTTATTCATCCCATCCCTGGCGGCATGGGTTCACACAGAGCACCTACCGGAGGGCTTGATTCTGCCCTAGCAGCCGCCTCCGCCGCTGCAGCAGCAGCAGCCGGTCCCGCGTCCCCCTACCACGCCCCGCTCCGCGCTCCCCCAGGCGCCCCCGCCCCGGACCCGCGCCACCACCCTTTCGCCCCTCCGGCGCGCGCCTTCCCCGGTTCCCCCGGCAACCCCGCCTCCCCAGCTGCTGCGCGAGGCGCTGCTCCCGCTGTTACAGGGGATGCTGAGGCGGCGGCGGCGGCTGCCGCGGCGGCGGTAGCGGCTGCTGTGTTTCGGCCGGCTGGCGGCGCGCCGTCCCCGCCTGTGTCCGCGGGGCGCGCGCAACTGGCGGCGGCGAAGCAGCAGCAGGCGGTGCAGGAGCTGCTGCGCCAGCAACAGGCGCAACCGCAGGCGCAGGCGCAGGCGCAGGGGAGGCCAGCAGCAGCAGCAGCAGCAGCAGGCGCAGAAACCGTACATGTTTCACCAGGAGCTGGAGCAGCAGCTGAATCAACTGTCGCATAGGAATTCACCGGACCAGCCGCGGTCGCCGCAGCACCAACCGCAGCAGCAGGCGCAGCAGCAGGCGCAGCAGCAGAGAGGCGGGATTGACCTGGGTGCGCTGAGAGGGAGGCTGGCGGCAGCGGAGGAGAGAGCGGTTGGAGTAAGTGCAGTGCGGTGGGAGAAGAGGAGGGCCGTGAGAACGAAATAGAGGGAAATGCCGTGGTTGGTTGGCAAGCGGGAAGGGAAGAAAATAGGGTTGGAAAGGGAGAGAGAGAAGCGCGTGGTTGGTTGGTTGGTTGGGCCTCGGAATGCCGTCTGACTCTTCAATGGCGGCGGCGCTAGCACCGTTCCACCCACCTAGGCCTAGCCACCGTCAGGGCGAGAGAAAACCGCAGCTTAACGGTGGCTAGGTCTAGGTGGAACGGAACGTTACCATAGAAGTCAGATTCTAAAAGCCCACCTACCCTGCCTCTGTGCTCCCATTGCCCTTGCCCACGGCCCCACCCACGCTCCCACCCTCGTCCCCACCCGCGCCCCCGTCCACCACTATCAGGGCGAGAAGGAGAGGGGAGAGGCAGAGGTCGCTGGGCAGAGGGAACGCAGCAGCATGTTCTGCTAGCGTATTCCCCAAAGCACTGATTCCCATCCGCGCCCCCACGCCCCCCGGCTCACCACCATCAGGGGGAGAAGGAGCGGCGGCGGTCGCTGGACAGACTGAACGCTAGCCTCTGTGCTCCCATTGCCCATGCCCACGGCCCCACCCACGCTCCCTCCCACGCCCCCACGCCCACAGGGGGGGAAGGAGAGGCGGAGGTGCCTCAATAGGGTCAACGCAGCAGCATGCGTACTCCCAAAACCACCCACTCCCACCCACGCCTCCACTGCCCCTCGCCCCCACGCCCACGACCATCAGAGCTAGAAGGAGCGGCGGCGATCGCTGGACAGACTGAACGCCAGCCTCTGTGCTCCCATTGCCCATGCCCACGGCCCCACCCACGCCCCAACCCACTCTCCCACCCTCGTCCCCACCCACTCCCCACGCCCACGACCATCAGAGCGAGAAGGAGCGGCGGCGGTCGCTGGACAGGCTGAACGCTAGCCCGTCCCCGTCTGTGAGCTCCCGGTCTGACCCTGGCGCTGCCGCTGGCGGTGTTGGCGGTGGTGGAGGTGGTGGAGGTGGTGGTGGCATGGGGGACGGCAGGGACAGGGAGAAGGAGGTGCAGGAGCTCAAGGCGAGACTCGAAGCTGCAGAGGAACGCGCCTCCGATGTAAGGCGGTGTGTGGAGGGGGACGGGGAGGGAGGTGCTTGGATGTGTGGTTGGTTGGTACTGGAAGGCGGGGAAGGTTGTGTGGGGGTGGTGTGACTGAGGGCGAGTTTGGGGTGGGGAACGAAGTGGGGATAGGGGTGAGGGTTGCTGAGAGGTGCTTATCTCTCTCTTGTCTTGTCCCGTTTAATGCTCCATTCACCTCCACCGCTTTCCCCCACACCCCCCACTTCCCCCTTCTCCCCCTTCCCCATTCCCACCCTCCTCTCTTGCCGCGTGCTGCGTGGTTATGCGGGCTTAAAGTGCTTACATGCTTTGTGCATGTGTGTGCGTGCGTGCGTGCGTGCGTGCATGCGTGCGTGCGTGCGTGCGTGCGTGCGTGCGTGCGTGCGTGCGTGCGTCGTGAGTGCGTGATGGCATGTGGGCTTTTGCGTGCATGCAGGCATCGCTGGATTGCAAGAGGCTGTTCCAGGAGCGCAACCAACTCAGGCAGCAGTTGGTGGGTGGGTGGGTGGGTGGGTGGGTGGGTGGGTGGGTGGGTGGGTGGGTGAATAAGTGGGTGGGTGGGTGGGTGGGTGGGTGGGTGGGTGGGTGGGTGGGTGGGTGGGTGGGTGGGTGGGTGGGTGCGTGGGTGGTAAGTGTGCCTCGCGTTCATGCGCATGCTTGAATGAATGGAGCTGGTTTTTGAGAATTCTCAAAAACTGCTTGAATGAATGGAAGCAACAAGAAGGCAAGAAAGCAGATGTCGATCAACGCGTGGAAGGCACTAACCGCACAGATGCTCGCTTTCTCACCCTGACATGCCCCCAATCGCATACCCACCCGTGAAACCATGCACGTGCACGCTGAAGCTTGCACTGCATACTTCCTACCTTCTTCCATGATGGCCCCCTTTCTCTCCCGTTGATCTTGAATTGACTAGACAATGATGAGATTGCATGTGCATGTGCATGTGCTGAATGAGTAGACTGCAATGCATGAATGCTGCAAAGGATTGGCCACGCATGATTGTTACCCTGCGACCCCAACTTGATTTATCCTTCCTGATCCCTCACCTTTCCTCTTTTCCTCACTCATCTCCACTCATCTTCCCCCTCCTCTCTCCCCACTCTCTACCCTCCACACTCTCCTCCTCCCGCACTCTTGCCTCCCTCTTCTCTCAGGCAACGCAGCAAGCTCTTCTCTTGAGACAGTTTTTACGACTGCTCTTTACTCTTCTCAAAATTCCACCCTCAATGTTTCATCCCTCCGCTCTTTCCACCCCTGTCCCTCTCTTTTCCTCACAGGCGAAGAAGCAGCAGGAAGCAGCAGCAGTGGCAGCGCTTGCGAAACATGTAACCCCCCCCCCCCCCCCCCCCCCCCACCACCCCACCCCCCTCCCCCGCCGTGCTCCCCCTTCGTCACTCCAACCCTCGCCCTCCCCCCTCCACCCCTCACTCCAGGCTGCGCAGCAAGCTCTGCTGGCAGACGCAAAGAAGCAGCAGGAAGCTGCAGCCGTGGCAGCGGTAGCAAAACTATCACCCCCTCCCTTCCCTCACCCGTCTCTCCACCCCTCGCCCTGTCTCCTCTTCCCAGGCTGCGCAGCAAGCTCTGCTGGCAGACGCAAAGAAGCAGCAGGAAGCTGCAGCCGTGGCAGCACTCGCAAAACTAGCCGTTGGTGGTGGTGGTGGTGGTGATGGTGGTGGTGCGGGTGTGGAGGCCGAGAGAGAGAGGGAGGCTCACAGGAAGCAGATACAGGCAATGGAAGAAGCGATGAGAGAGAAAGAGAGGCACGTGCGGGAGCTTGAAGAGAAAGTGAGAGAGCTGGAGGGGAGGTTGAGGGAGATAGAGGAGAGGAAGGAGAAGGAGGCGGGGGAGTGGAAGGAGAAAGGGATGAAGGAGGAGGAGAAGGTGAGGGGCGAGCAGGAGCGGAAGGTGAAGGAGCAGGAGGGGAGGATTGAGGAGCAGGAGAGCAGGATTGGGAAGCAGCAGGATATTATTGAAGAGTTGGAAGATACAGTGGATGCTCAGGAGGCGAAGCTGAAAGCGCAGGACGAGAGGATTGAAATGCAGGAGGGTAGTATCAGGGTGTTGGAAAGTAAGGTTGAGGAGCAAATGAGCACGATCAGCGAGCAGGAGAGGACGATTGAGGAGCAGAAGGGAAGGATTGAAAGCCTGGGGAGGCAGGTGGGAGAATTGCAAGGGAAGCTGGCAGAGGTTGAGGCGGAAGGGAGGAAGAAGGGGAGTGTTGGGGTGCAGAGGGAGGAGGAGGTTCGAGTGATGGAGAGGAGGGTTTTTGAGAGAGAGGAGAGGCTGTTAGTGCGGGAGGAGAGGGTGATAGAGAGGGAGGAGAAGGTGAGTGTGAGGGAGGAGCGGGTGGCGGAGAGGGAGGAGAGGGCGAGGAGGAAGGAGGAGGAGGGGGAGTATGGGCGGCAGGTTGCTTTGAGCCAAGCGGTTGCAAGAGATAAGGTGAGGTGCAGTGCAGTGCAGCAGTCACAGGGTGGTTGTGTGGGCCTGGGTGGGTGGGTGGGTGTGTCGGTGTGTTGGGTAGGTGGGTAATTCTGTAATTTGGGGTGAGTGGGTGGGGAGGGGAATTAGCATGGCAAATGACTCTTGTACACTTGGCAGGGGCACAATGCGGGCAGGCAGACTATGCCATGCCATTTTCTCTTGTACTGGTGGCATGCCTCGGTTCCCTCAAAAAATGTTTCTTTCTTCTTCTTCTTCCTTCTTTTCCACATTATTTATTATGCATGTACCAGGAGGAAGCACTGGCAAAGCAGGTGCAGCAGTGGAAGGCAGAGGCAGAAGCGCACAAAGCAGCAAGTGCAAAGTGGGAAGAATCCCACCGGCAGCAGCAGCAGCAGCAGCAGTGCATGCGCTGCAATGCAGCCCAGTGCACCACCCCATGCTTATCTTGTCCCCCTGCTTGCCTTCTACCTGCCCCCTGCTCCCACTTTCTTTCTCTCTTTATTTATTATTATTCTTTTTTTTTTCTTGACAGTTCATGGTTGAAAAGGTGCCTGACTTATGCCTTATGTCTTGTGTTGTAGCTCATATGTGTGGCTTGTCTCGTGTTGTTTGTTTTGTTTTTTTATGTCGTGTGCCTTGTGGCCTGAATCTGCACTCTACAGGTTCAGGAGGAGCTTGAAAAGATGAGAGCTGCAGCATCTGCTGCTGCTGCAGCAGCAGCCAGAAGCGCGGGGAGAGAAGAGGAGCTGAAGCAAGCACAGACGGAGCTGCAGCAGCTGAGGCACCTGCAGCAGCAGGCAGAGCAGCAGGCGCAGCAGCAGGGCGCGGAATGGGAGGAGAAGAAGGCCGAATGGGAGCAGAAGCTGCAGGAGAAAGAAAAGGAGGTGCGGAAAACGCGGGTGGAGGCTGACGGGGTCCGGAGGGAACTAGAGAGGGTGAAAGCAGAGAGAGAGCAGGAGAGGACCGCGCTTCTGAACAAAGCGCCGTCGTTCGGGAGGGAGAGGGAGCAGCAGGAGTGGAGGAGGAAGGAGGCGGAATGGCAGGTGAAGGAGCAAGAGCTGGTAGATGTTGCGGTGGAGGTGGAGGAGGAGGCGGAGAAGCTAAGAGGACAGCTGGAAGGGATGAGGGTGGAGGTGGAGGAGTGGAAGGCAAAGGTGGGGGCGCTGCAGGCGGAACTAGAGGGCGCTAAGAAGGCTGCTGCACTGGCGGTGAGAGCTTGGGGATGGATGGAGGGAGGGGGGGAGTGATGGAGGAAAAGAGGGAGGGGAGCGATGGGAGGGATTGGTGGGACGGAGGAAGGATGGGAGGGAGAAAGGGATAGAGGGGGGGAAGATGGGTCAGAAGAAAGTGCTCATAGAGGAAGTAAAGGATTTAGGACCGGAAGGTCCGCTCAAAAACCTTGTAGTTGTTTTGAGATCTGCAGATGTGGCGTAATGTGGCGTGAATGTCCTAGCAGCAGATTTTTCTGCTTTCCTGCTTTCCCTGCTCTCCTCTCCTGCTTTCCCGTCTTGAACACGACATCGTCTCGTCTCGTTTCCTCTTTTTCCTAACTGTCTCTTTATGCTGTTTGGCCCCTTATGATTGCTTTCATGTCGTGTGCGGTGATGTTACTGATGACACATGCAGGCACAGGGGAGCGTGGGGAAGGAGGTGCTGCAGAAGGAGCAGGAACTGAGGCAGCAGGTGAGCGTGAAACGGCAGTGGGGTTGGGGATCTGAAAGGAAAGCAGCAGCTAAGAACATTGCTGACATGAAGAATGTGAAGTGAAGTGAACTACTATTAGCAGTAGCACCCTGAAATGAAATATGCACCTCAAGTGTCTAGTACTGCTTTGCTTGTCAATCTCTGTTGTTCATAAAGTGGAAGGCTAGAGGGTTTCGTTGACCTGCCTTGTTCATTGCTCGACATGCCATGTGCTCAAGTATCAATGTATCAGAAACAAAAACCACAACACAAAACCATGTACACTCACACCCACCCCCCCCCCCCCCAACCCCCCCCCCCTCCTCTCCCCCTTTCTCCAACACTCACACACACACACACACACACACACACACACACACACACACACACACACACACACACACACAGTTTGAGGAAGCTGTAAACACACTCACAACATGCAAACAAGCAAGCAAGCAAGCTCACAACGAGTCTGCTGCTGTAGCACTGCTGCGCATGTGTGTTGTCCTGTCCTTCCCGTGCTGCTGGCCATGTCAATTGGCACTGTGCAAGGAAGGAAGGAACCTTTCACAGGTTGAACCAATGACCAGCCAATCAGGCCAAGGTGCCCCAATGTGCTTCCCCCAGTCCCATGCGCTCCCCCATGCCGCTCCCCCATGCGCTCCCCCATGCGCTCCCCCATGCCGCTCCCCCCATGCCGCTCCCCCCATGCCGCTCCCCCCATTCCGCTCCCCCATGAAGGTGCGGTTCAAGCTACCCTTGCTGCACCTATGTCCCTTCCCCCTTCATGCGCCCCTCTTCTTCCCTCATGCACCCGTCTTCTTCCCTCATGCACCCGTCTTCTTCCCGCATGCGCCCTCTCCCCTCTCCCCTCCACAGATGCAGGAGAAGGCAGAGATTCTGGCAGTGAAGGACTCGACTCAAGCTACCCTTGCTGCTTCGCCCTTTCCCCTTTGCTACTCTTCCCTTTCTTTTCTGCTCATGTGGCCCTCCTTGCTCGCCCAATCTGCAGGCGCAGGACAAGGCGGAGGTGCTGACAGTGAAGGTGGCAGCGCTGCAAGCTACACCCATGTGTTGCTGCACCTAATCGTTTCGTTTCGCCTATGTGTTGCTCTGCGCCTGTGCCTCTCTCTTTTCTCTGCCACTGCACAGGCGCAGGACAAGGCGGAGGTGCTGACAGTGAAGGTGGCCGCGCTGCAGGCTACCCTTGCTGCACCTAATCGACTCACCCATGTGTTGCTCTGCGCCTGTGCCTCGTGACTTTTGAGTCGACTCGGAAGTATACTCGTTTCACCTATGTGTTGCTCTGCTGCGCCTGTGCCTCTCTTGGTGCTCTGCCACTCCACAGGCGCAGGACAAGGCGGAGGTGCTGACAGTGAAGGTGGCCGCGCTGCAGGAGGAGCAGCGGCAGGCGGAGCAGCAGCGCGCGGAGCTGGAGAGGAAGGTAGCAGAGCAGCAAGGGAACATCCGCCACCTGCAGTCTTTCGCTGCTGAGGTGCGTGCATGCTTGGGGGAGGAGGGGGGGGGAGGAGTGCGGGAAGAGAGGGAGAAGGGGGAAGAGGGGTGAGTGCGGAGCAGCAAGGCAGCATCCACCACCTGCAGTCTTTCGCTGCTGAGGTGCGCTCAGAGGAAGTGGGGGAAGACGGGGAAGGGTTGGGTAAGGGGGGGAATGGAGGGGTAGTGCGGAGCAGCAGTGGGCGGAGCTGGAGAGGAAAGTAGCAGAGCAGCAAGGAAACATCCGCCACCTGCAGTCTTTCGCTGCTGAGGTGCGTACCCTGGGGGGAAGGAGAAGAGGTGACTTTTGAGTCGACCCAAGAGCAGCAAGGAAACATTCGCCACCTGCAGTCTTTTGCTGCTGAGGTGCGTACCTGGGGGGAAGGAGAAGAGACGACCTTTGAGTCGACCCAAGAGTAGCAAGGCAGCATCCACCACCTGCAGTCTTCCGCTGTTGAGGTGCGCTCAGAGGAAGTGGGGGAAGACGGGGAAGGGTTTGGGAAGGGGGGGAATGGAGGGGTAGTGCGGAGCAGCAGCGGGCAGAGCTGGAGAGGAAAGTAGCAGAGCAGCAAGGGAACATTCGCCACCTGCAGAGCTTTGCTGCTGAGGTGCGTGCATGGGTGGGGGAAAGGGGCATGGGAGGGATGGGGCATGAATGATGGGGAGAGAGAGAAGCAGCGGGCGGAGCTGGAGAGGAAGGTGGCGGAGGAGCAAGGGAACATACGCCACCTGCAGAGCTTTGCTGCTGAGGTGCGTGCATGGTGGGGGAATAGGGGGCATGGGGGGGGGAGAGGGATGGGAGAGGGGAAGATTGGAGGGAGAGGAGGGGGGGAAGAAGATGGGTGGCGGAAGAGAATGGGAAGGCCAATGAGTACTTGCTTTGGTATCTTTTATTCTCTCCCCACCCCCCCCTCCTCTGCCCCTTTTTTTCTAATAATAATACTAATTATTGTTATTACTACTACTACTACTGCTATTATTATATTATTATTTTAGCCATCCCTCCATGCTTTCTGACTTAATTCTCGAGCTCAGACGGACTGCCTGAACCCACGGTCGAACCCGAGCCGTGGTTCTTCTAGGCCTGCTGCATGCGCTCCCCTGTTGCACACATGCTTGCTTCTTTTGACTCTTTAACAAATCAGATTGTTCAAAGAGCCCCAGTGCTGGTGTGTCACCTGCCCATTGCATGTATGCCTTCCGTCGCGTGTTTGTTTGCGTGTTCGCTTGCTTGCTTGTCTGCTTGCTTGCTTCGTTTCTCGCTTGTTTATTTGCTTGCTTGCGCTGTTGCGCTTTTCTAGGCTCTCCAATTTGTGGTTCTTCCCTGCCCTCTGCCTGTGCGCCCCTTGTCGCATGTGTATCTATGTGCGTGAATGTGCGTGCGTGTGTGCTTGCTTGCATGTGTGTTTTCTTTCAGACGTCCTCCACCTCCAAAGCCCAAGTTGCGAAGGCACAGGAAGAGATCGATTACCTGCGCGGACAATTGGCGGTGCGTGTTGTGCACGTGTACACGTTTTTTCGATTGAAACAAACAAACAAACAAACAGAATTGTAGGCTCATGAATGGATAGCTTGTAGGCTTATGAATGGATAGCGTAGACACGCACATACACGCGTTTCTCACTTACTCACTACAATTGCCACTTCCTATCGTTTCTTATGCTCTTCCCATTGTGCTGCCTGCCTGCCTTGCATTTGACAGAAGGCTGCTCAGGCCGCAGTGGCCTCAAGGCACAACGCTAGCAGCAGCGAGGCAGATAAGAAGCAGATTGCTGAGATGAGGACGCAGCTGGTAAGGACCACATCACATCGCATCGCATCGCATCGCATCGCATCGCATCACACACATTTCATTTCAACACATGTCAACGGATCTCGTCGCAGTTCAACACATCTCATCGCATCTCATCACATTCCTGACATGAAGTGACATCTTGTCTCGTCTCGTCTCGTCTCGTCTCGTCTCGCCCGTCTCGTCTAGTCTTGTCTTGTCTCATCTCATCACATCTCATCATCACATCACGTCTTATCTCATTGTCACAACCCTAAATCCAGCGAGCATTAGAGGTTTGCAGAGGCCGCAGAGATACGCCACTTGGGATGTTCTTTTCTTTCTTGTTTCCCACCGGTGGATGGGTATTGAGTCGTCTCCTAAGCAATTGCGGATTCTGCCTCTGTGTACATATCCTACTCCCCCCACTGCAGGCAACGGTGCAGGCGAAGCACCAGCGGGCAGTGCAGGAGGTGCAGAGGTTGGTGGGTGACTGTTGAGTCAACTCATGAGCCATGGTGGATCCTCTCCTTTGTGTATCCTTCACTCCCCCCTCTGCAGGCATCGGTGCAGGAGAAGCACCAGCGGGCACTGGAGGAGGTGAAGAGGTTGCAAGAGGTGGCTGAAGCAGAGAAGAACAAGGTGAGGCGAGGTTGTGAGGCGAGGGGAGACTCGTGGTGTCGTGAGGGGGCATTACTGGTATGGGAGGTTGACTTTAAAGGGTTGCCGGGTTGTGAGGCTGAGTTTTAGGCTGTGGAAGAGTGGTTGGAGACCCGAACTTCGGTCGGACTAGCATCAGTTGTTTGGGCATCTGGTTTCATAGCTGTTGCCCCTGCCTGCTGCTAGTGCCTAGCAGTTTCAGATTGAGTGCCCCAGATTGAGGGTACCACTTGTGGTCTTACCTGTCAGTATTGCCTCTCTTCTCTCTTTCACACTCTCACTCCACCTCTCTGTTTCTGTCTCCCCCTCACCCCCTCATTCCCCCCTCCCCTCTCCCTTGTCTCTCTCTTCCTCCTCCCTCACTTCTCCCCTCCCTCTCTCCCTCTCTTCCTCCGTCACTCTCCCACTGTGCCTGCTCTCTCCCTCTCCTACCGTACCTGCTCTTTCAGGCAAGGGCTGCAGTGACCCAGCAGCAGCAGCTGCATTCACTTTTGAGAAATCTCATTCACAGATTCAGCATGAAGTCACCCGTTCCCCCTGCGCATGCTCTCTCCCTCTCCACTGTGTTTCAGGCGAGGGCTGCAGTGACCCAGCAGCAGCAGCTGCAATCGCGGATATCAACTGATGTGGTAAGTTTCATTCACCAGGCCTTGTCTTGCGCAAGAGTGAAGAAGGGGCGGAGATATGTGAAGAAGAAGCAGCATGCTGTGCAGACGGTGGGGAGCAGGGAGGGAGTTTGAGAGAGAGGGGAAGGGAGAGATGTGGAGAATTAGTGGTGGGGAAAGGGAGAGTTGAGATTTCTTCACCACACAACAACCAGCGCTCCTGTCCGCATCTACATTGCCTCTTCCTCCCATCCATCATCACCCACTTTTACCCAAGGATCTCTCCCAAGTTTCCTCGACATTTCCCCCTCCCCCCCATCCTCCCTTCTCCATACGCTGTTACCTTCCCCCCACACTCTTCCCTCCAAAACCCACCTCCCATCCACCCTCCCTTCCTGCCTCCCCCCATTCCCCCTCTCGTACTCCCCTTTCTTTCCCCTCTTTTCCCCTTTTCTCTCCCCCATTCCCCTCTCAATGTCTGCTCTGTCCTCCGTGTGCGTGCAGGCTGCATGAATCGATGGAAGAGTCAACTAAAAAATCACCTCCACTTCTGCTCTGTGCCTCTTGTGCATGCAGGGTGCATGCACCGGTGCAACAAACCGGCTGCAGCAGCAGCAGGTGGACAAGCTGATGAGCGACATGCGCGCGTTAGAAGCCTTTTTATGTCTACTCAAGAGTCACTTCTGTGCTTTTTGTGCATGCAGGCTGCATGGACCGATGCAACAAACCGGCTGCAGCAGCAGGTGGACAAGCTGATGAGCGACATGCGCGCGTTAGAAGGTTCCCTTGCTGCAGTCGAAGCGGTCGACAGGTGGACCAATCACAGGGTGAAGCTGATGCAGCAGCAGCAGGGGTTCACGTGCTCTGGCTGCCGCTCGTATGGGATTGGGCTGTCGTGGCGGTGCCTAGCACCCCATTGCCCAGATGCGTTTCATGTGCAGTGCTTTGGGATGAGATAGTTGAAACTTTAGGCATTGTACCGGTAACTTTAGGTTTTGCTTTATTCATTCATCTTGTCGTGTGTTGCTTCTTCTCAGCTTCTCATCCCCCTGACAACACTCTTGATCTCCTGTATGCAGTGTTCATGCTGAATTGTTTCCGAATGTTCTGTACTTCTATACTCAAGTGGGTTAATTTTGTTTTTGAGCCTTTGTTTTGCACAATTCTTGAAGTGGATCAAATCCTGCAATTTTTCACCATCATTGAGATGTAAACGTGAAGTGTACTGACTGGCTTTTACACGTTGGAACGAAACCTTGAACCGAAGCCACCGAAGCCTAAGGGCAGGGCGTGATTGGCAGAGTGTAGCCCCCGTTTGGACGCTGTCCGAACCGAAGCCCGAACCGAGGTTTGGCATGCGTGCGTGTGCTGCACACCACCAGTGTGGTGACGTGACGACTTCCAAGTTCCAACCGAGCAAGGGAATGGGCGAAATCGCGCGCACCGGCGAAAATCGCGTTTGTCTCAAAAGAATCGACCCAAATTGCTCACACTTCGCCATGTGGGCGTTTTTCCTAATTGAATCGACCCCCTTTCCCCCCGCCCCCCCCAACCGTTTTTCCCGCCCTTCCCATCCGAAATTCGGGCATCGGCTAAGGTTTGGAAAGTCACAAACAGTAACGAATACGAGCTCCCTACACCATGCTAAATCCACCATCTAGTCTTGGGATGCCACATCAGCTTTCGCAATTCGATAATTTCGGCGGTTGCTTCTCAATCTCATGAGGCTAATATGCATGTTGATTGTATCACATCTTTTTGGATTAGCCCATAACATTAATGTAGATAGGGGCGCAAGAAAACACATGAAAATTAACCTATATTATTTTTTGTATATCTACATAAATTTCTTTTTAAAAAAACATAAGAAAAAAAGAGTTACATTTCGTAAGATTATGATAATAATCACTCCAAGGCAAATAAAAATATACTATTTTTGAACTAAGTAAATATTTTGTTTGAGTTTATTTCTTGATATTAATTAGAAAAAATTGTACTGATGTTACATAATTAATAAAATCGTACATAATTAATAAAATCCATATTACTGCTAAAGTTATCATGAAAAGTAAAAGTTCGTCCAATCAGATGTCGCTCGCATGTTGAAATCTTAGCGTTGCGGAAAAACATGTATTTGTGACTGTTTGTGATTTCACGAAATTCCAGCGGGTGCCCGAATTTCGGTAGGGACGGGCGGGAAACACGGGTTGGGGGGCGGGGGGAAAGGGGGTCGATTCAATTAGAAAAAACGCCCACGTGGCGAAGTGTGAGCAATTTGGGTCGATTCTTTTGAGACAAACGCGATTTCTGCCGATGCGCGCGATTTTGCCAAGGGAATGCCAGATCATCTTGGCTTGGTTCCGCCCTGCGTGCGGGGTCCGACACAGCTGCGCTTTGCCTTGCTTGCGGAACAGCACACAGCCGTGTCGGTCTCCGCACACAACCACACCACCTGGCTGTTGGAGCGGAATTGCAAATCGCATACCCCAACCCGTGAGGCATGTTCTCCGCTTGGTCTGAAATCTCCAGGGTCAGTTCTGCAAGTCAAGCGTAGACTTCCAGGTCAACTTTCCAGGCGCGCAGAGTTGTTCGTTTGCTGTTATCTGCCCCAACTAGCTCCGCCTTCCCCGTTTCCGGGCTGGAATCGTGGTGTCCTTCCAACATCGCGGAAGCAGCAACACGAATGAGCGGACCAGACCAGACCATGCCAACGAACCAAATAATGAAAACAGCTCGGTACGGAGGATTTCAGATGCGGTAACGAAAGATACTTTGCCAATCGCGCTGGCAGTCGGGGTACACGTCAACAAAGTTGCGGTTGGAACAAGGCGGTTTGGGAAGACGAACCTGGTTTGGTGCCAGGCTTGGTGGTGGTTTGGGGAGGGTGAGGTGATGGAATACCACACACCAAGCATTCCTCCTTTTATAAAAGTCGGACCATAACTTCCCGTGCGCGTGTTTCCATCCAGTAGCTACAATTTTACTTGCTTTACTTCTTCTGGTATAACTAGTAGCAGGACTCCATGAATAGCACGCTACCATCGACATGCGAGGCTACCACTAGTGCAATCTGGACTATATATGCGTGCGATAGTACTGGCAAACTCATCACAAGGGCCACAATTCAGCTTTCGCGGCTGGGGGGATTAGTACGAATAAGCAAGGTTCGTGAGTGCTCCTTTAGTCTTCTCCACGAGCTCGTGCCATCGTCACGCGTACGGTACGCGCTTCACGCGTGAGTGGAAACCTCTCCGGATAAATACCGCTGGTGATACAGCCGCAGCAAACAACAGCAGACGGATTCGAGTGGCGCTACGAGAACCGCCGGAAGCGCACTGCCGCGGAGTTACGCCGTCAGCCATGGATGGTGTCAAGCTAAACCAAACAAGCGTGGAATTTCCTTGTGAGCAGTAATCAATCAGCGGTGGTGATATTGTCATGTTGTGTCACGCTGTGCCCTTCGTTGTCCCTCCGAGGGAACGAGTCGTTGTTGTCCGTCCTGTTCGTTTCCGCCGATGATAATCTCGCCGCATAGCTTCCCTCCTCTCTTATCACCGACTCATCTTCTTTTCCGTCCTCCCCTCTCCCCCTCTCCCCCGTCCTTGCGCACTTCCCCCCATCCGTCCCGCTTCCGCGTGCAGTCACGGTGGGCGCGGATCTGCATTCCACCCTTCAGATTGTCAACACCGCCACCAAGTCAAGAGCCATCCGGGTAAGCTTTTGATCGACTCAAAAGTAGTAAGCTTCGCGTCAGAGATTAACTACTACGTGCGCGCCGACGATCCAATAGTCCTCGTGCATTTCTGTCTGCGTTACTATCGGCCTCAACGTCAGAGAGGGTCAGGCCCAAACATCATCATTTATACACTCCCCCCTTTCGCCGCTTCTCTCCTCCCTTCCCCCACCCCCGCCGTTTCAGATCACGCCAGGGAGATCAAAAGAGTACGCGGTTGAGAGGGGGTGCACGATCCTGCTGCCGCCCAATGCATACGTGGAGAAAGGAGGTTAGCCGTAGGGGGCCGGCCTGTGCATGCATGCGTGTGCGCGTGCGAGTGCGAGTTGGAGTGCATGTGCGGGTGTGGGTGTGGGTGCATATGAGGCTACGTGCATGTGTGTGCTACAACATGGTTCAACGCGCGCTTCATGTCTTTTCGAATATTCTCTTCACCCCCCTTTGTTCCCTCTCCTGTTGCACTCATTCCCTCTCCACCTCTTCAATCTCTCCTGTCCCCCACCCCCACCCCCATCCACCCGAAATCCTCTCCCCCCCTTCCTTCTACTCCTCACGCTCAATACGCCTGTGCCTACACCCTCTTCCTCGTTAACACTCTCAATGCTCCATTGCCATTGCCCATGGCAGTGACATGCCCGGCCTTCCCCCGCAAGCCCTTCTGGTTCCCCTCCGACTCTTTCACCTTTGATGCCTTCGCCACAATCGAAGAGGTCAGCACTCTCGCTCCTGCTTTTGAGTCCCCTTTTTTGAGTTTTGAGTCGACTGTAAATTCAGCTCCCCCCCCCCCCCCCCCCCGCAAGCCCTTCTGGTTCCCATTCGGCTCTTTCACATTTGATGCCTTTGCAACGATCGAAGAGGTCAGCACTCAAGCTTCCCCAACGATTCAAAACGACACTGATTGATTGAGATGAGACGAGATCTTTCGTGGGCGTGCATGCGCTCGCTCACTACACTTTGTCTTTCCAGCTTCCGTCCATCCATTCGTCCGTCCTGCGTTCCTTTGTTTCACTCTCTTTCCTTCCCCCTCTCTCACTTCGCCTCTCCATACCATCTCTCCTCTCCCTCTCTCTCCTCCCGTACGCCTCTCTTTCCTTTCTTCACTCAACAGTTTTTCTCCCTGCTTCTCCATATTTCCTGCTCTACGTTCATCTGCCATCCATCTAATCATCTATTCATCTATCCATACATCCATCCAACCAGATGGACGATGCAGCACCCACAGCAGTCGGAACCCTAGGGAGACTCCAACTTCCGGTGACTTTCCCGGACGCGGGCTCCTCCTCCTCCTCCTCCTCCTCTTCCTCCTCTTCCTCCTCTTCCTCCTCTTCCCCCTCCGGCTCCTCTCTCTCTCACTCGCAGCGCGAGTGCCGGAAGCCCGGTCGAATCGAATGCTGCTGTCAAGGCAGCATTGGAAGAAGCAACAGGTCTCGGCGCGGGTGCATGGATGCGACGATCTACCAGCGACGCCTCTGCTGCTGCTGCTTATTCGGCTGTTATGACTGTCCCTGCTGGTGCTGCTGCTGCTGCTGCTGCTGCTGCTGCTGCTGCTCCCTGCGTACCCACACAAGGTGCGCAGAGTATGGAGCAGGGCTCTGTGGGGGCGATGAGGAGAAGAGGAGGAGGGGGGAGCAAAAAGCGCATGAGTATAACGTCTTTGTACCAGCAAGCTATGATGCCCGTGCAGCAGCCACAGCAGCAGCAACAACAGCAGGAAAAGGGGCAAGAACAGGTATCAGCGACCGTACAATCAGCAGCTGCAGCACCAGCAGCAACTACAGCTGCTGGAATCGAAGCGCCGCCATCAGCACCTTTACCAGCGGAAGCAACTGCTGCTGCTGCTGCTGCTGCTGCTGCTGTTGAAGACTCACAAGCGGAAGCAGCAGCAACAGGAGTCGGGGCAAATGGTACCAACAACGGCAGCGGCAACAGCAACGTCACCACCAGCGGCGGCGGCACCAGCAGCAGCACTGGTACCACCTGCGACGACGACGCTATAGCCTCGCTAGAAGCAAAGCTGGCAGCAGCAGAACGGGCAGTGGGAGAGCGAGAGAAGCTCCTCCTATCTCACCGCGAGGCGGTAGAATCCCTTTCTAAGAAGCTAGCCGAGCGCAACGAGATGCTCTATGCTGCCCGCGAGCGAGCCGCACAGCTGGCGGAAGATGTGAAACTCAGGGAGGATGCGATCAAGGCCATGGCGATATCCCAGGCGGAATCTCAGGTGAATTCTCAGGTGGAGGCGCAGGTGGACGCTCCGGGGAGCTTACTGTTCCCTGGGTCTCCTCCGAGAGGAAAAAAGGCCGTTGCTGCAGGAGCAGCAGCAGCAGCAGCAGCAGAGGCGGCGGCGGCGGCGGCGGCGGCAGCAGAGGCTGCGGAGGAGCGAGAGAAGGTGAAGCAGCGGTTGGAAGAAGCAGAGGAACGCGCAGAGCAGGCGGTGCGGGAGAGCAAGAGGCTGACTGCAGAGATAGCACGTCTCATGGCAGAGAGCCGCAGCAACCGGCAGCGATTGGACGAACTGGAGATGGAAAGGACGGTCCACCGGAGGGAGAAGGCGGCGTGGGAGGGCAGGGAGGCGGAGCGGCGCGAGGAGAAGGTGACGTGGAGGGAGGAGCGGGCGCGGTGGGAGGCGGAGCGAGCGGGGTTGCAGCGGCAGATGAGGGCGCTGAGAGCGGAGAAGGTGGAGCTGGAAGGGAAGTTTGGACAGCTGCACGCGGCGCTCTGTGAGGTACGTGGGCTGTGGGTGGGTATGTCTCTCTTTGAGTCGAGTCGGGAATTGTGTGAGGCGGTGCGGGCTGCGAGGCAGATGCGTGCGCTGAGGGCGGAGAAGGTGGAGATGGAAGGGAAGTTTGGACAGCTGCACGCGGCGTTCTGTGAGGTACGTGGTTGTATGTGCAGGTGGGGTTGTATGCTAGCTGTTGTATCTTCTTTCTGGCAGCAGGCCACCTGCACCCACAGATCTGTCTGCACTGTTTCGCAACCTTTTGCACCGTTGTTTACGCACATTCAACCCTGGTTCATGCCTTTCTACACCTTCCCACGCCTTTCCACACCATTTCAGATCGTTGTCCCTAGCCCACAAGTCCCTCCTCCGCTCTTCCACCTCTCCTCCCTCCCCTTTTGCTCTCCACAAATCGCAGGGGGGCCTATCTGAAACTTCCAACGTGTCCACTCTTACAGATGACTGTGATTCCTCCGATGCTGACTCAGCATCGAGCAGCGCGCATGCCACATCAGCAGAGTCAGGAGTTCGGTCTGTGGAGCAGACAGGGGAGTTGACTGAGTCAACGGGGTCAAACGAATTCAAGGGGCAAATTGAGAAGAGGGTGGGAGAGCAGGGGCAGGGGGAGGGTGAGGAGCAACAGCAGGAGCAGGAACAGGGGAGGGATGGGGAGACGGGCGGAGTAAAGAAGTCAGTGGCAGGGGTTCGGTGGGATATGCTGCGGTTGGTGGCAAGGCACAAGCAGGCTATGAGGGAGGTGGAAGAAGAGTTAAAGGAGAAAGATGAGAAAATCAGAGACCTTGGAAAGGCGATCTGTATGATTGAGGATAGGGAGGAGAAGAGAGAGGAAGAGAGGAGGAGAGAGGAGAGTGTGTTGAGGCTTCGATTGGAGGAGAAGGAGAGTGCAGTGCGGGAGAGGGAGGAGAGGGTGTGTGAGTGGGAGAGAATGGTGGAGGAGAGGGAGGAGGAGGCGCGAGTGTGGGAGTGTAAGGTGGTGGAGCGAGAGGGGAGTGTGCTGCAGAGGGAGGAGAGAGTGAGGGAGGAGGAGGGGAGGTTGCGGCAATGGGAGGATAGGTTGCAGGAGAGGGGTGGGAGGGTGGAGGAGTTGGAAGGGGAGGTGGAGAGGTTGAGAGCGGTGGTGAGGGAGAGGACGGAGGAAGGCGCTGCTATGCAACAGGCCATGGAGCGATTGCAGATGCAGCTGATTAACTCGGGAGAGGCAGCACAAGCACACTCCTTAGAACCCCAGATGAAGGTGCAGATGCAGGGACTCTCCCCTATGCACCACCTCTCCTTGCAAGCAGACCCACCATCAGGCACAGGCCATGCCAACGGCAGTGTTGCTGCTGCTTATGCCCACGCCTCTGCCTATGGCGATGGCAAAGGAAGCGGGGATGGGAATGGTGGCAGTAGCTACGCGGAAGGATTGGGGGATGGGAAGGACTTGTGCGGCAAGCAAGGGGGAGATGCGCAGCCCGCTGTAAGCATCGTTGTTTTGGGTTGGGTTGGGTTGGGTTGGGTTGGGCTGGGCTGGGTTGTGCTGTGCTGTGCTGTGCTGTGCTGTGCTGTGCTGTGCTGTGCTGTGCTGTGCTGTGCTGTGCTGTGCTGTGCTGTGCTGTGCTGTGCTGTGCTGTGCTGTGCTGTGCTGTGCTGTGCTGTGCTGTTTTGTTCTGTGTTGTGCTGTGCTGTGTTGTGTTGTGTTGATCGTCTGTGTCCCTGTGCTGGCTGGCTGGCTGGTTGGTGGTTGGTTGGTTGGTTGGTTGGAGAAGCAGGAGCAGCAGCTTTGGAGACATCTCTAAGACTTTTTTCCTCTTCTCCCATCTCCCTCGTGCCCTTATTCCCCTGCAGCCCGGCACGTGGCAGTGGGAGAAGCAGGCGCTGCTGTTCCAGGTGCAGTCGCTGCAGCTGCTGCTGCAAGATGCCAGGGAGCTGCTGCGACGAGAGAGATACCTGCGGCAACAGGTGAGGCTGGGAGGGGCTGTGGCGTATTTTTTAATGCAAAATCAGGTGCAGTCGCTGCAGCTGCTGCTGCAAGGTGCCAGGGAGCTGCTGCGACGGGAGAGATACCTGCGGCAACAGGTGAGGCTGGGACAGGAGCTGGAGCGGGATGGGGTGGGGTGGGGTGGGTTAGGGTGGGATGGGATGGGATGGGATGGGTTGGGATGGAGATGGGGGATGGTACACGGAATTATAGGGCGCTGTAGATGTTCAAAGGATATTTTGGTCGACTCGAGAGCAGGAAATGGGTGATCAGTGTTGGAAGCTACTTCGTAGGTCGTGACGTGAATGGCGTGTGGACGTGGTCTGCCGTGGTTATACTTACTCATTCCTTACCGGGTGTTTGTTTGTTTGTTGGTTTGTTTGTTTGTTTGTTTGTTTTGTTCGGCTGATGTTCCTGTTTCCACTAATCTGTTTGGGCTTGTGTTGATGACCCACCCATGCAATGCAGGCCAACATGCAGGCGGAGAGGGCAGCTGCAGGCCGCATGCCCCTCTCTCACCACCGCAGCCACCGCTACACGGAGCAGCATCAGCATCAGCAGCAGGTTCTTCAGCAGCAGCAGCAGCAGCAGCCAGAATTGCACATAGCACGTACTGCCGGTTTACCTGTGGACAAAGGCATTCATCCCCACATGGGGGGCCATGCTGGTGCGGCTGGTTGCATGTACACTAGGATGGCATACCCGGGTGATATGCGAGGTGTGACTGAGCACTTGCTTCCTCCTATAATTTCAAAGGACAGTCAAAGCCGTTTGTCGCCAGTGCATATAACGGAGCAGGAGTTGCAGCAGCAGCAGATGCAGCAGATGCAGTATCAGTGGTCACAGCAGCAGCAGCAGAAGGGGCAGGAGCAGGAGCAGTGGCGTGCGTTTTTGTCACATGTTCACCACCAAGGCGTTACTTCACCGAGTGTTCACACATGAGCCACCACGTTACTTCCATGTTGTCTCAAATTGACTTTTGGGACGTTTCCGAAGACAGCAGCAGCTGTGGCAAGTGTGTCTGTTGCATGTTCACAGAGTGCCAGTCCTTGTGTGCAATAATCTTGTGCTGTCAGTGTGATTTTGTTCTTCTCATTTTTTAGCTTGTGTGTTTCCCTGTGTGGTTTTCTTGTGTGCTACAAATTATGAAAAAAAGTCATACAGGTGATAGAGAATTCCTGACTATGAAAGCACTGTTTTGTTAAATTCACAGAAAGTTTAGGTGACACAATCTGTCGGATTAGAAATGAGGCCATGCTTCCTTGTCCCCGTCACATGCACCATCACGGTGAAAAAGTGCCAGAGTAAGTCTGCCGCCTTGCCATCAGCAACATCATTGCCACAGCCAGGGTTTACATCAGGGCTGTCGCTTGCCCTGGCCGAAGAACTTAGCGGGCTGAGGTGTCCTAATTTCAGCCCTTAATTTTCCGGGTTGAGTCCAATTTCAACACTTAGATTCAGGGCTACACATCCTTCTGCACTTGAACGTAAACACATCGTGGAAGTAGGTTGATGTTCAAATACACCTAAGGGCTTCGGTACATAGCAGATACATAACCGAATCTTCAATGGAACGGGGGGACCAGTAGGTGAGGATGTTTTACGTAAGCAGGGAATGAATAACAAGGGGACGAGGGGGTAGGGGGAAGGGGAAGGGCTCTGAACGTATACGTGAAATCCGGGTTAGGAGCTCAGCCAGCGCTTAAGGAAAAAGGGCTGGCCTCAAAGCCAGCACTTGAATTCTCTGAGTTGGGCTCAAAAAAGCCCGTGAATTCAAGGACAAAAAGGGCAAATGCCCTTGTAGCGACAGCCCTGGTTTACATCCCTACCCCATGCTAGCACCGCAACTGCAACCAGCTCACAGTCTGATTCAGCAAGCTCCTTTAACCGTGAGAAGCAGCAGCAGCAGCAACAGCAGCAGCAGCGGCAGCAGCAGCAACAGCAGTAGCAGCAACAGCAGCAGCACCACCACCACCACAAGCACAATCGGCACCAGCAGCATCAGCAGGAGCAGCAGTACTAGCAGGGGCAGCGGCAGGAAGAGCCGCAGCACTCGCACCAAGTGAAAGGACACTGGCGCTGAGCTTGAACGAGGCTAGCAGCCTGCTGCAGTGCGCTCTTATCAGCTGCTCGTTGATGGCACGCGAGGCGGCTCCAGGCGGGGCTGCTGCTGCTGATGATAGCTGGGAAGCCTGGGGCTTGAGAGCAAAGAAGGCTGACTCCTGCTCCTGGGCTGATTCCTGTAGGAGGATGAGGTGATGCGGCGAGGAAAGAGGGGAGGAAGGCACGAAGAAAATGTGATGAGGAATTTGCGAGGTGTTAGCAGAAACTACAGATAGCAACTACAGTCACAGGCTGACAAAGAAGAGTAATGATAATAATGGATATCAAATGAACAAAGGCAAAGCACCACCCAGAGACCCATCCCCAATGAATCAGGGCCAGCCAGAAGCTCACCAATAAATCACGTTTAAACTCAGATATAGTTCACCAATAAATCACGTTTAAACTCAGATATTGCTCACCAGTAAATCCAGCACTTGCTTTCTCTTCTCCTCTTCCCTTTCCGCCTCTTCGTCCCCCTCCTTGCCCCTCCCAAACAACATCTCCACATCCCCCCGCTTCAGTGCCTTCTCAATAGGCCGTAAGTACACTCCCCTCCCAGCCCTCCTCCTCCGCACCCCAAACCCAAGCACTCCACCGAACCCATCCGCACCGCCCTCCCCACCCGCACTCCTCCCCACCCCTGCACCGCCCCCCTCCCCAAAATCCATAGTCAGCAAATCAGGTATCATCTGCCCTGCTCGGGACCTAGCGGCATGGTTAGTCGCTTCCCTGAGAAGGAGCACGCTGGGGGGAGGGAGGTAGGGCGCGAGGCAGGGGCTACAGGCAGACGGCGGGATGAGGGCGCAGGAGCGGGAGCGAGGGGAGAGAGGCGGGCATGCAGGGGCGGGTCGAGGCTTCGGCTTTGGTTTGTGGGCTGCAGCGTTGGGAGAACCAGCAGCGGCAGCTGCAGTGAGAGGAGGTGGGCGGACGGAGGAAGGAGGGATCGGTCGAGAGGATTCGGGGTGATAGAGTCCCACACCAGATGGTGATGGTTTGCTCCGTCCCATGCCACCATTCCCTGATATGGCTCCTCTTCTACCCCCCATGCCTCTTCCTCGTAGGCCCATCCCCCTCCCAAACGCGCCGCCAGGAAACCGACCTCCCTCCCCTCCCCCTCTCCCTTCTCCCTCTCTCCCTCCTCTGCCTCTCCCCCTTCCCCTTCCCCTCCCCCACCCGCCTCCCACTTCCTGTTGCGCCGACGCCTTCCTCCTTTGCTGCTTCTCCTTCTTTGCAGCTTGTTGGATTCGCCATGCACGCGCCGCAGCAGCAGCTGCAGCGGCAACGGCGGCGGCGGTTGCAGCGTCGCCATCAGCGTCAGCAGCACTGGCGGCAAGATCATCTGGAAGACAGGAGACCACATCTGGGTAATACTCTGCACTCTGATCCTCCCTCGCTTTCTTCTTCTTCCTCCTTCGCCGCATTGCCTCTCTCGCCTCTCTCTCCTCCTCTCCCTCCTCTCCCTCCTCTCCCTCCTCTCCCTCCTCTCCTCTCTCTCCTTCTCCATCCCCTTCCCCCACTCCTCCCTCCTCCATCTCCCTCCTCCGCCTCCTCCTCCTCCTTCGCTTCGGCCCCTCGCCCATACCACCAACATCAACATCACCACCATCAATACCCTTCCCTTCCTGTGCCATCACTGCACGCATAGCCTTCCTACATCCTGGACACTGAGAGCCATGGAAATACCGTCCCACCACCCACCCACACCGACCAGAACCATCCCCCCCTGCTCTCACCCATCCCTCCTCCCCATCCCCCAAATCCCTCTCGCCCTGCCCCTCTCCAACTCCCTCTCCCACTCCCTCCCATTCGCCTCCTCGTTCTCCTCCCTCCCCCCCATCCACATCAATTATAGGACTAAACAAACTCTTCGGAAGCCCAGCTCTTTTTACTCGTGGTTTTCTTGCCTTTCTCGTCAGTCCTCTAGCCTTAATCGCACCTCCCTCCCCTACCTGTCCTCCCTCTTCTCCCTCCCGTATCCTTTCTGCTCCTTCCCCCTCTTGCCCTTCGTACCCCCCTCCATCAGACATACCTACACCTTCTCCTCCCTCCTCCTCATCCCCATCTTGTGTCAAGTCAGCAACCGAACCCCCCTCCTCCTCCAGTTCCTCCTCCCACCCCTCAGAATCGTTCTCAATCCACTCCTGCCACTCCTCTGCTCCATACCCCTCTCCTTCTCCTCCTCGCGAAACCCAAACCTCCTCCTCCTCCTCCTCCTCCTGCTCCTCCTGCTCCTCTCCTGCCTTTGCGTTCCCTTCCGCATCCCCATCCTTACTCCCGCCCTTCCCCACTTTCCGACCTCCCCCTTTTCTGTCTGAGAGCTCTGCTTTCCTCATCCCCTTCCCCTCCACTTTCCCCTCTTTCCCAGCCTCCTCGGCCCCTTCTCCCCTCTCCCTACCACCGATCCCCTCTTTCTCTTCACCCTCCTGCCTGTCTCCTTCCTCCCGATCCTGCTCCTCTTCTCCTTCTTCTTCCTCCTCTCCCTCCTCTTCCTCCTCCTCGTCATCATACTCGCTCTCCTCTGAACTTGAATCATACAGAGGCACGTCCTCCACTTCAAAGCTAGTGATGATAAAGTACAGATACCGAGAG
This sequence comes from Closterium sp. Yama58-4, assembly GCA_947470075.1. Taxonomy (NCBI): domain Eukaryota; kingdom Viridiplantae; phylum Streptophyta; class Zygnematophyceae; order Desmidiales; family Closteriaceae; genus Closterium; species Closterium sp. Yama58-4. Next base: position 601,629 of record CANIUD010000680.1, on the reverse strand, counting down.
AGGGGCGAAACGGAAGGGGAAAAAAAGGACGGTGGGGGTGGGAGGGGAAAGAAGGGAATCAGGGGTGAGAAAGTGAAGTGGGATTGGGGGCGACACAGGAGTAATCAAGGCAGGGGCGAATTCGTACATGTTGATTGAGTGAGCACACGTGGGTGAGAAAACGAGAATGCGAGGAGGTGAGGGGGTGGGGAACATAAAGCAACTGAAAGACTGTCGAGGAAACAGAAGAACACACAGGGATTTCTTTCCTTTTATTTAGAATTCTCAAAAGCGAAGAGGAAATGAAGAGCGTCATGAGAAGTTCGAAGACCCAGGAGGAACCGTGAGTAATCGCAAGCACTCGCGAGGATTCAGGAACAATCTGGATTCAGATAGAAGGACTCACCGGTGAAGAATCTGAAGGACTCACGCTTGTTCCTGGTATCACGAACGAGGATTCAGATTCTACAATCGGTGGGTAGAAGGACTCACCGACCGTCGTCGTCCACCCAGAGGTATGTATCTTCCTGGTTCGATCACAGCAGGAGGAGGGGGGTAGAACAGGCACGCACATACACCAGCACGAAGTGGGGTTGCGCGCACGGTTCAGTGCAAAAGTGTTTCACGTAGAATGAAAATGTGCAAAGAAGCAAGGAAGGGAGCAAACTAGAGGCTGAGATGTGTTATGAGTCGACCCACAACGGGTTTCGAGTGAAAAGATGCAAGGATCTGGCGAAGCCCTAGGTTTGCAAAGAAGCAAGAGCACTACCAGTCAAGAATCTAGAAACTAGAAATACCCGTGGAATCAAAAAGAGAGGAAAACTAGAAACTCAAATAGCACAAGTTGCCTACCTGAAAGGCTCGGGACTTGGCTCCAAGGAAGCCAACGCAGGCAGCAGCCCCGCAGCGGCACTTGACCTTGTCGCCCCCGTAACCACTCGTAGTCATAATCGTATGTCAGCTCACAGCCCGGCACACACACAAGCGTGCACAGGCACACGCACGCGCTCGCGAGCACACACACAAGCTCAGATACAGACACAAGCCCGCGCGCGCGCACACACACAAATTCGCACAGAACCGGCAGAGTCTTTATACCTGAAAGGCCCGAGACTTGGCTCCAAGAAATCCAACACAGGCAGCGGCCCCGCAGCGGCACTTGACCTTGTCGCCCCCGTACCACTCGTAGTCATAATCGTATGTGAGCTCACAGCCCGGCACACACACAAGCGTGCACAGGCACACGCACGCGCTCGCGAGCACACACACAAGCTCAGATACAGACACAAGCCCGCGCGCGCGCACACACACAAATTCGCACAGAACCGGCAGAGTCTTTATACCTGAAAGGCCCGAGACTTGGCTCCAAGAAATCCAACACAGGCAGCGGCCCCGCAGCGGCACTTGACCTTGTCGCCCCCGTACCACTCGTAGTCATAATCGTATGTGAGCTCACAGCCCGGCTCGATGTCCTTGCGCGCGAATATGCCCACTCGGATCTCCCCCAACACCGTCCACTTGCGCGTCTCACAGTTGGGATCGCTGCGATACAAAAAGGCAAGACGGGAGGAGGAGGGGAGGGTGAGGGGATTGAAAGTCTTCTGAAGCATATGCCCCTTTTTTTCCCTTGACTCGGAAGAAGTGGAGGGAGGAGGGGAGGGAGTTTCGGTCTTTGATGCGCCAGAGAAGTAGTAGTGATGTATGTGCGCTTGCAGCTCACAGCCCGGCTCGATGTCCTTGCGCGCGAACATGCCCACTCGGATCTCCCCCAACACTGTCCACTTGCGCGTCTCACAGTTGGGATCGCTGCGAGATGAGAAGGGAGGGGGAGGGGGGGAGGAGGTGAAGGAAATTTGGTGTACTTGGATTAAAATTGACAGGAAAAAAACTCGGGAGAAGCGGCAGAGGCAGTCAAAAATGGAATTCCAACAGGAAAAAAAAGGGGCGGGGAGAGAGAGAATCTAAAAGGGTACGCAAGTGGACACACGCACCAGGAGTGGTTGACGAATCTGGCAGCAGCGCCCATCTTAGTGGGGTCGATGACCTCCCTCGCGTTCAGCTTCAGGAGATACACGTTCTTCTCACCTGCGTGGGGAGGCGAGGGACACAGGAGGACAGGACGCGCGCATGGCGATGGTGGGGATGCGGAGAGACAGACAGAGGAGAGGATGAGGTAATGAAGTAGAGGAAGGGGTTGGGTGGGGTGGTTGGGGTGGTTGGGGGGGGGGAGGGAGGGAGGACACTGAGTGGGTTTTGAGAATTCTCAAAAACCAGGAGGGAGGACACGTGAGTGTGAGTGCGGGCTGTGACTGCAACTTTCTTTTCTTGGAGTGTGAGTCCATCCGGCGCAAGAATAGCGAAGGAAGTTGCAGTGCAGTAAGTTACAGAGCACACGCTGCCAGAGGCATAGCACGAGAATTGTGTCAGAAACTCAAGACGGGTACCTTGCGAGATCCGGACATGGCTCAGTGAGCTGCGTGCGTGCAGTAGGCTTAAGCAAAGGAAAAAACAGCAGTAAAATTCCGCTCTATGTACAACTAAGTGCTCAGAACGATCTTAGAACCCAAATTCTTAGCAGTAGAGTAAAACAGGGACAAACATGTTTCGGTCTATTACGGGGGAAAGGCCCGATCAGACCTTCATCAGTGCCAACAATGAGAAAGAAGGGCTAAGCAATGCCTCTAAAGAGAAGCAAGGCCTCTAAGAAAGCGAACTCTAGGCTATCCACACCCAGGTCACCCAAATGACGGGGACCAATCCAGACCACCCTCGAAAACTTCAGGCAGCCACGTCTTCAACTTCCTCGAGAGTGTCAGCGTGAAGGGTTGGGTTCAGATTTTCGCCAAGGGGCAACTTCGGAAGTCGCGCGCGCACCAGTAACCTCTGAAGGTTACAACCAATTTTCCACGCAACAAACATTTTCTCCACGTATAACCCGCGTGTGATGAGTCGATTTTTAAGTCGACTTAAAAATCGACTCATCACACGTGAGTGTGAGTGCGGGCTGTGACTGCAACTTTCTTTTCTTGGAGTGTGAGTCCATACGGAGCAAGAATAGCGAAGGAAGTTGCAGTGCAGTAAGTTACAGAGCACACGCTGCCAGAGGCATAGCACGAGAATTGTGTCAGAAACTCAAGACGGGTACCTTGCTTTGCAGCAGCCTGTGAAGGGGGAGGTGGATGCATAAGCGCAGACAAGGCAAGCAGGTAGGTGGCTGGGCGGGCTGGCAAGCAGGCAAGCAGGCAAAGGCAGGTACCTGCAGCTAGGTACGCAGCATGGCGCCTCTGCGCTTCCTTGTTCGGTACGACCTCCCCACAGTACTCTATCACAAACTGCCCTGCCTGCACGTTAGCATGCACGAAAGCACACGAAAGAGTGGGGCGTGTGTAGGTGATGCAGTGTAAACACGGAGAGGCAGACAAGCACACATGTACAGACTCCTTGTTCGGTACGACCTCCCCACAGTACTCTATCACAAACTACCCTGCCTGCATGGGCGTGCACACGAGGGAGTGGGGGGATGGAGGAATGGGGGGATGGAGGGTTTTAGTGACACAATCAGACTCATAGTTAGGTACCACCTCCTAACAGTACTCTTTCACAAACTGCCCTGTGCCCTGCCTGCATGGGCATGCACAGAATTCGAGGGGATGCGGGGGGAGCAGGGTTACATACAGAGAAACAGACAGAACTTGGAGCAATAGTGAGCGCTTGGAGCAATACAGAGCATACAAGAAAACACTCAAAGAGAGGGTCCCAAAACAGGAAAGGCAAGCGAAGCAAGGCGCGCGCATGCACACACACACACACCTTGATGGGCTCCGCAGCCACAAGGCCCCAGCCTCGACCCTTGACCTTCTTCACAACTGTGCGCGCATGCTCACAGCGCTGGAATCGCTGCTCTCAAATGCAACCGGATGCACACGCACGAGCATGCACATGGACAGGCAGGCAGGCAGGCAGGCAGGCAAGCAGGCAGGCAGGCAGGCAGGCAGGCAGGCACGCAGGCAGGCAGGCAGGCAGGCAGGCACGCAGGCAGGCAGGCAGGCAGGCAGGCAGGCAGGCAGGCAGGCAGGCAGGCTGGCAGGGGGCAAGGAGGCAGGGAGGGAGAAAAAATATTGATGGTGGGAAGGGATGACGGTGTGGAGAGGAGAGAACAGTAGGAGAGTGGAGAACCGATCGACAGAGGATGCACGGTAGCACATACACACGCTCCTCCACCCCCCCCCCCCACTTTCACACACACACACACACACACACACATAGTGCTGGTTACATTTGGAAACCTTCGAAACATCTAAACACACCATCGACCTGATTAGATCATGAAAGCTCGCAAACATCAACTAGTTGTATCGTATGGTGGACCTGGTTCTGACAGGCGTCCCCACAAGGGCAGAAGCCCGGAGTGCACTCGGTGCATGACACAACCCATGCGCACACACTCCCACACACACGCACACACTCCCACACACTCCCACACACTCCCACACACACGCAAACACACAGCCACACAGCCTCCCACGGACCTGGTTCTGACAGGCGTCCCCGCAGGGGCAGAAGCCCGGGGTACACTCGGTGCAGAGCAGCGCGTTGAGACACGAGTCCACGTGGCACCCCACCGCGCCTGAGGAGGGCGCGGGGGGCTCGCACTCACACACCGCCACGTCATCGTTCTTCACCTGCTTCGGCCTGGGGTGGACGGAGGGGAGTCGGAGGGATAGGTGGGTTCAAGGGGCTGAATTTTGAGTTTTGAGTTTGATTTGAGTAGGTATCCCACTCACACACCGCCACGTCATCGTTCTTCACCTGCTTCGGACTGGGGTGGAGACGGGGGGATGGGTTGCAGGGGACAGGACAGGGGTTGGGAGGGATTGGTGATGGTGAAAGAGAGAGCGAGGAGGAAGGAGATGGTGGGTGGGAGAAAGAAGGAGTGGATGCGTGGAGAGAGGAGGTGGGTGGGCGGGAGAAGGGGGGAAGGAGGGAGGGGAAAGAGGGAGGCTGGAAAAGCTGTACGTGGAATAAACGACAGTCTAACATGAGTTCTAGTCATCGGGTAGCTATGCAATGCGGCTAGTTAGCCATTGAGCCAAGCTAAGCTTTGTTTCAGACACAACCAGCCAACTGCCAGGCCAAGCTATGCATACCGGCGAGATCTGTAGAAGTTCTGACTGAGAAGAATGAATGGCGGAGGCTGTTCGTCCCCTTCCACCACCTGTTGTACCCAGCCGTTGTAGCAAGGCATGGTATGGCATGGCATGGCATGGGAGAGCACGGGATGTCATGGGGATGCGCCATGGCGTCATGGATGGGGCATGACAGGCACGGAATGGTGGCAGATGATTCAAAGAGACGCGTAAATTGTTTAGAACGACACTTGGCATGAGACAGGCCGTGGTGCAATTCAAGAGAACACTCAAAGGACGTGAACTCCTGACGCCAGATCAAGACGCTCATTGATTGACTTTATTCATACACAGGGCCTTTCCGTACGCACCAGCTCGACTTTCCGTTTTCGCGGTTTACTAGCGCCATTTCCCTCTGTTGCAACCGCTGCCGGTTCCGCCGGTTCGGCCGCCGCCGCCGCCGCCGCTGCAGCTGCTGTCGCCGCTGCGGCCGTCACCGCCGCCACTGCTGCCGCTTCGCCTGCGACTGCGGGCGCGATGGGTTCAAGGGGTGGTGGTTCGTCGAGGAGGCGGGATTCGGGAGGTAACTCCGAACCTAATTCCGAGGCTTGTTCCGAACGTACGGCGTCGCCAGCTGCCTCAACCGCTGCTTCGAGGTCAGACTCGGCAAGAGCAGAGTCCTTCGCGCCATCGTCGCTCTCCATATCCAGCGACGTGACACAAACGAACAAGCGAAAGAGAGGCTTTGGGAACTATCCGAGCAGTTAGCACAGGGTATTTTCAGTAGTTGCGGATGATTTGGGGCCTAGGGAATAGTTGCGGGACGACGCCTGTTAATCCTTTCTAAAAGCGAGAATCAAAACGAGGAGGAAAAGGCACACATACAGTGTTTCTAAAATTATGTATCAGTGAACGTTTTTTAAAATATATTATCTCACATATTTTATGTCTTAAAATAAATCAAGCATAAATTATAGTTCTAATATTAACAGGGACATGATTTAAAAGGATGAATTTTGTCTCAAATACTAGTGAAATAAGCCATAATTACTGTACGTAGAGTTCCTTAAAGAATTATTCTATTTCAAACGAGTTCCACCACCGCCACATGCCACGGGGGCCAGCCCTACGTGCTTCGCTGTGGAGCTTGACGTTACACAAGCAACAGTTTCTTCGCAGCTGTCCTCCAACGAGAAGCTTTGCTGCGCCGAGGCGCTGTTAGCAACCCACCCACCAAACCAGAACAGTTGCCAGGCCAGGTCAGGCCAGACCGAGGCATCCCATTTGTGGAGCGCTTCCCGCCAACTGAAACCGTTGTCTCCCTTCACAACACAGCACTCCCATTTGCTCCCTCGAATTCCTCGTCTTGGTGTTGACGGGACGGGGTAATTCAACGCACAGTTGTTTGCGCTTCTTCTCGATAACCTACTCAATACTGGCTCCTACGTTTCTCGAGATTTGTTTGCCGCATTATCAGTCAGCGGGGAGGGGGGTATGGAGTCGCAGGCAATGTAAATCAGACGCCTTGCTTTTCGACTTGTTAGGGTATGTCAACAGTACTTGCGCTATCTTCTCAAGTTGATACGACAGCCAGATGTAACAACACATGACATCCATTTCACTCAGAAGTACTAAAGCGAAATGGTACGTCTTGTTAGCCTTCCTAGGTTGGCTCTAGCTCATAAATTCCCATATTTCTCTTTCGCGCATGTTTCAGTTTCCGTGCCGAATCCCCCTGCTCTTCCCTCCACTCCCTTCGTCCTCTCACCGTGTCTCGCCGCTTTCTTTGTTTCTCTGCGCAAATTTCCCAGCCCTAAAGACTTTCCAGTCGCGCCGGTCGTTGTGCCTACTTCCCTTCTCTTCTTCCCTTATTTCTTGGTGTCTTTCCTTCCCAGTTCCACCCATGACGGCCTGCCTCTCTTCTCTTCTTTTTTCTCCTATCGTCCCCCTTCTTCCCCGATCCGCCAGCGCGTCCCGTAGCAAGTGACAGGTAGAGGGTGCTCGAAACCCTAGCTTTTCGTAACCGTGCAATTTCACCTGGCTGCCATGAACCGGCGGTGGACGGAGTTCTTTTAGCAGCTTCTCAGTAACTCAGATATTTAGCACACAGAGGGTGCTTGTAGCTGGAGTCGCGTTGTCTTGACGACTCCTTATAAGACATTTTAAAATCACGGGAGCAGCAGGTCCTATAGCGATTTGTGCCGAGGGTGTCGATGCCTGTAGCGCGAGCAGTACGGTGACGGTACGAATCCAGGTGCACGTGGCTCTTTGTGACCGGCGGCAGCTTCGGCAGCAGCTTCGCCAGCAGCTTCGGCAGCAGCTTCGGCGGCAACTTCAGGGGCAGCTTCGGCGGCAACTTCAGGGGCAGCTTCGGCGGCAGCCTCGACGGCAGCGAGTATGGCGGGGGTGATAAACATGGCTGCGGTGACGCGGCCTGTGGAGGTGGATAACAACCTCTCGCTGCGAATGTACCTGCGACTGGCCAAGAACTTACAGCACCAGGTCAGTGCCTATGTGCTTAGGCTAGCACATCAGCACATGCATACACGTCGCTCGAGCGGTGATGAATAAGGGATGAGGAGATTTTGAAGCACGCTCTACGATGGCCTGTGTGCCTATGTGCTTTGTTTTTCTTGCGATTTCTCCTTTGCGCGTACGTACTGGACTCGTCACTCTCTCCCCTTGTAGAAGCTCTTCCTTACGTCCGCCCAACTCTACTCACGCCCTTCTCCCTGCTCCGCTATTACGCGCGTTTTGATTGAGTCAACTCAAAATTCATTTCCTCGTTTTGTCCGTCCGGTTCCTCCCTTCTCCCTTCCCCACCATCGCTCGTTGGCAACTAACAGGCTGACGTGTACCGCTGCGAGGGCAACAAGCTCCAGCTCTACGTGCTCCTCATCCGATTCATCAGGTAATAGCACTCCCTTTTCCCTTCCCAAGCCCTCTCATCTTGCCTGCGCAAATAACATAGCGGGCTTGCTTTTCCCTTGTCCGATCCTCTGCATCGTGCTGCCTCCTCTTCCCCTTCCCTCCCTCCCTCCGTCTTCAAGTTTTTTTGTCACCGTTTCCTTCTTTTCCTCCTCTTCTTCTTCCCCATGACTTCCCCTCCCTGCTCCTCACCAATTGCCCATCGTTTTTTCCTATAACCCATTCACCCGTACTGCTATCATCTTGTGCCGTGCCGTGTATAACCTGTTGACGAGCCCTTTGACGTCTCAAAGCTTTTTCCGTTCGCCTCTTTGCCTGTTTGCCTGTTCGCCTGTTTGACTGCTCGCCTGTTCGCCTGTGTTACGGTTCCCCTGTCCCATGCACACAGCCTCGTGACAACCACCATCCCACAGCACAGGTAGTACCGCGGCCAATCGCAACTGTTCGCTCTCACCAGTCTAAGAAAAACGTCTTTCCTGTTCGCCTGTTCACCTGTTCTCCCGGACTTCCGTTTTCCTTTCCCGTGCACAGCCTGGTGACAACCACTATACCACAGCACAAGGAGTACCGCGGCCAATCGCACCTGCTCGCTCTCACCAGCCTCAAACGGGTCAGTCAACCCGCGCCCTCTCACCTGTGCCCCTGCCAGCCGACCCTCTTTTCCGCACTCAATTTCATGAGCGTACTCTTTCTCTGGCCATGTCTCTGCCTCCGCTCCTTGCTCTGCCCTGGCAGCACTGGACGAGTGCGAGCAGCTGAAGCCAGCTACAGGCTTCCCCTCCCCCCCTTTTTTTTTAACTCACCCTTCCTTCTTTCCTGACCATTCTCCCCCCTTATCCCCGGGCAGCAAGCCCTGGAAGCACTGGACGAGTGCGAGCAGCTGAAGCCAGCAGTGGCTCGCCTCAACGGCACGAGCCTGCTCTCCTTCGAGGAGGATTACCCTCCAGAGGAGGACGGCGTTGTCCCCGTCTACTTCCCCACCTCCCCGCCCCGCCGCCCCTCCTCCCTCGCCTCCTTCTCCTCCTTCTCCTCCTCCGCCTCTCCCCTCTCCTCCACCACTTCGCCTTTCCCGGAATCGTTCTCCTCATATGCCTTCGCCTCCTCCTCTTCAACTGCCCCATCTTTGTTTGCGTCACGTGCCAGTTGGCCGGGGTATGGGCCTAGCAGCATGGACAACAGTGCTGGTTCCGGTGGTGTGGTTGCTGTGGACAGTGGCAGTGGCTTCTACAGCAGCTATGGGAGCAACGGGAGCAATGGGTTTACTGCTGATCTTGGTGGCTATAACGGTGGTGGCTACAGCAGTAGCAGCAGCAGCAGCAACGGTAGTGGTGCTGTGTTGGCGGGGTATGGAGCAACAGGGGCGCTGAGCTTGGGAATGGATCTAGACGAGTGGGCTCAGTCTCTGGTAAGTCCTTCTCGATGCTAATCTGCACCACACCACCGTCTTGTTGGCCATTCTGCTATTCATCCCCCCGTATTTCTCCAGTCAGTCTCCCTCTCGGCCCCTTCTCATCCCCCCCCCCCCCCCCCCCCCCCCCCCCCCCCCCTCCCAACCCTTTTGGTTCTTTTCTTTTCTTCTCTCCTTTGGCCTTCGCTCTGCTTCTCTCGTTCAACAGACGCAGCCTCAGCAAGGGCAGGAGGCAGCCCTATCTGTCGCCGCTCCCAGCACCACTTCCTCTTGGTCAAATCCGGCTGCTTCAACAACCTTGTTGGAGCAACAACAATACCCTCAGCAGCAGCAGCAGCAACCTTTTTCTTATCAGCAGCAGCAGCAGCAGCAGCAGCAACAGCAGCAGTGGTATCAGCCTCAGAGCAGCACCAGCATGGATCTGCTATCCGGAATAGGCTCTCTCTCTCTAACCACTGCTGCACTGCCTGTCGTAGCGTCTGCTGCCACTGTCGCATCTTCCATTGCTCGCCCTCTCACACTGCCGTCATCATAGTGAGTATATTCTCCTTCTCCACATCCCTCCTCTTTTTTCCGTTACTGCTCTCATTTCCGCAACCCCACACAATCCCTCCACTTCCCCACTCTCCTTCACCCCCTACACAGGCTTTGATCTTCGTGAAACTTTCTTTTTTTTCTTTTATTTTTCCATTGCCCAGCTCTGAAACTTTAACCTCTTTCTTTCCCCGCCTCCTCCTACCCCCACCCATCCCCACCCTCCCACACCACTTTAAACTTCCGCTAACCCTCCTATCCACACCCGCAGCGGTAGCAGCTCGTTCTCTCTCCCCCAGCCGCGCAGTGAGGCCCTGTCTCGCCACTCCCTCGTTTCCTTCCCAACCTCCGCTCCTCGCCAACGAGCCTTGGCTTCTGTCCAGGTGACTGCCCCACATGACTCGCTACTTTGTGTGCCATTCTAACGAAGTTACGTCTGAGTCGACTTAAAAGGCAGGTGACTACCCCACGTGACTCGGTATCCATCTTTTACGCATGCAAATACTTGGTCACCTCTCTTCCACTCTCATGCACTGGAGCAATCATCTTGTACTTTCCTGCCTCTTCTCCTCACGTCCATTCCCTGCCTCCTTGCGTCTTCCTCCTTCCTTGTTTCATCGCCTGTGCTGTGTGCAGGTGTCATATCCTACCAAGATTGACACAACCCCTATAGAACTTCCAGAGTATGTTACTCTTTGCTGTTCTTGTACTTTCTCCCTCCTTCTGTCTCTTCCTCCCTCCCTCCCTTCTCGCTGTCTAACCCCTGCACTACTTCACTCTCTTCGCTTGGTCCAAACCCTAAACCCTCAATTGCACTCCCTGTTCACGCCTCCTGCCTTCCCAACACAGCCTTCTATTATGGCCAGAGAAACCAGCACCAACAGCAGCAGCAGCAGCAGCAGCAGCAAGATGCAGCATCAACAGCAGCAGTCAACCGAAACACCGTCGACAGTTCGTCTGCTGTCTCTGTAGAAACAGAAAGGGATCTTCGGGCAGACTCCACAGCCACAGGAGCACCATCAGCGGCACCATCAACGACCGCACCGACAGAGACAGCAGCAGCTTCAGGTGCTGTGTCAGGTTCTGGTTCAGGTGCCGGTTCAGGGACAGGAGGAGCAGCAGCGCCAGCAGAGCCCCTTCATACTCCTGCTGGAAACGGCGCCTCGGCTACTCAACCATCTTCTGCTCCTGCTGCTGCGGCTGCTGCTGCTGCAGCCGTGGCATCTAGCGCAGCAGCGGCTGCGGCGGCGGCAGCAGCAGGTGGAGTAGGGGCAAGAGGGAGAGAAGCGCAGTCGAATGGAGGCACTGGGCTGCCGTCGCCGCTGGTTCAGCCTGCTCCCCCTCCTGCTAACACTCCCCTGCAGGAGGTTTCTCTGCCTGGCACGGGACAGGCAGAGCACTCCCATTCGCACCAGCATGGGCAGAAGAAGCAGAATCCTCGGTTGCAGCAGCAGCATGAGAAGCAGCTGGTGGTGGGAGGGGCACTGCCAGAGAGGAGTGGTGGTGTGGGCAAGGTCAGGAAGACGTCAGGGCCCAAGGGTGTGAAGGCCGTGCACATTGTATGTATGGCATAGGCCGTTGCTGTGTTTGCCATTCTCTTTCACAGCATCACTTGCATTGACTTGTCGTTGGACTCAAATAGCTGCTACATTACCTTCCCGGACTCTCACCAGGGGCATTAGAGAGTGAAGGCCGTGCACATTGTGTGTGTGACATATGCTCCTCTTCCGCTTGCACAGTGTTGCCCTGTCTCGCTTTCGTACTGCTTGTCCATTCACTTGCTGTTGTTGAGCTTTTCTGGATGTTGCAATTTCCTTGTTGTGGTTCATCGATGCTGGCCACACAATTGAGATAACTATGCATGCTGTGTATACTATTTCCTTGCTTACGCCTTGCTCCTTATTTCACCATTGCTGTCTTTGCTTTCCTCTTTTTTGGACCCAGTCTAGTGTCAACTAGATTGGCTGCAGAGTTGCTTACCTCTCACCTGCTCTTCACACAGAAGCAAATCTGATGTTTCCTTGTTTGTGCGCTCCCAACTCTCCCACCAGTCCACGCGGATGATGGACGAGTTGATGCATGTGTCCCAGCTTTCCCACTCATTTGTCCTTCTTCCTAATACTAAGCCCATACATCTTCTTGCTTCCCCATGTGCGCACTGTCAAACCACCCACACCCACCCACCAGTCCACGCGGATGATGGATGAGTTCATGCGTGTGGTGATAGACAACACCTCCCTCAACCTGGAGACGTGTGCCGTGCTTGGCCCCCTGTTGAATCCCATACATGCCTCTATAACTCCTTGTTCCCCCCTGTGGACACTTACAATCCACGTGCCCTTTCACCAGTCCACACGAATGATGGACGAGTTCATGCGCGTGGTCATAGACAACACCTCCCGCAACCTAGAGACTTGTGCTGTGCTCGCAGGCTCTTTGGTGAGTTCCCAATGTAGAAATTTTCAAAACATTGCACATTCCGACACTGCACATTTGGTGATTCTGCATGTCTATCATCCCTTGTCTTCCCGGTGGTGTTGGATAACACCTCTTGCAACCTCCAAACATGTTCCATGCTCGCTGGCTCTCTGGCATGCTCCTACGCTGCCACTTCCCACATTTCTGCTTCTTCGTTCCCTCTCTTCCCATATATCTCCTTTCCCAAGGATAGCATCAGCTGCTTTTTGTTTGTATTCTTCCGTCTGCTCCTGCGTCTTCTGGTTTGTCTTCCTGCATCCTCTGTGGTTGCAATGCGCAGAAGAAGGGGATGTTCTTTGTCACAGCGCTTATCTTGCCTAAACAGCATTCTACTTCTGATTCGGTATGTCCCTTTCCCCCTCTTCCCTCTCCCCTTCCCCCCCCTCGCGCTCCCCTTGTCTTATTGGCTGATTATTGTAGCCCTTGGTGGTTCATCTTTGCCATCTATCGGTCATGCGACAAGCTGTTGTATTCATCTAAGTTCGCCACACCTCCACATTCCTGCCCCGCGTTCGTTCCTGCCTGAATTTTAGCCTCTACCATCCCATGCCATCTCATCCTTCCATTCCATCCCACGCCACGTCATGCCACAACGCAATACCATGCCATGCCATGTCACACGCACAGTGTTCCACGACCAATGAGGAGGAGATATTTGAAGCACAAGACAAGCTGGGCCTGTTCCAACTTGGCTGGATACACGTACTGCCACTTCTTCCCTTCCTCTCTTCCTCCTCCGCCCCCTTCCCCCTTCCGTCCCTCCTTCCTTCATTAAATTGGCTCTCGCCTTTCATTCCTCTATCAGCATTTGTAGTATCCACTCCATTGGCACTCACCTTTCACTGTATGCTTTCTCTTCCATTTGTATGCTTTCTTTTCCATTTGTAGCATTTCACCTTTCCATTGTTCTCTTCTTCTCAGCCAGTTTTCTGTGCATAGCTTAGCTCCTGTGTTCTCTGTCCTCTGCCCTCAAATTTCCTGTGAGCTTGGTTCTGTTCCTCATTATCCGTCTCCTTTTTTTATGGCATGCCAATTCCTTCTCGCACCCGCTCCCATCGTCAGACCCACCCAACCCAGTCGTGCTTCATGTCTTCTATAGACGTGCACACACACTATTCCTACCAGGTTCGTTCTCTTGTAAATTGGAGTTAATCTGTAAATCTTGTGAATTTACTATCTCCATATGAGCTGATTTCTTCGCCATTCTTCCTTTTCCACCTTGTTTGTAAATATCTTCTCCTACTCTTCCTCCACCCCTCACCTTCCCCTCATCTGCTATCTAAACACCATTCCACATCTCTCTAATCATCTCACCCCACCCCATGTCGTTCCTCCATTTTTATACCCTGTCTTGGCAAAGACGTTCCACAGCTCTACACCCTGCCTGGCTGTCTGTGTTCAACTCCTTGTGCTGCATTGTTCATCCATCCCTTCGACCCCAGGTGATGCTGCCAGAGGCCATTGCCATTGTCATGGCTCCCTTGGACCCTAAACGGTACATGCTTTCTTCCTTCCGCGTGCCTGCTGCCTGCTGTCTGCTGCCTGTTTCTGCCTCTTCTCCTTGCTCTTTTCCCATCCACCACCCACTTCCTTTTGCCTGAGTTCCTGTCATTTGGTTGACTCCGTTTCCCTGACCATCCTCCTTCCCAAGCTCCATTTACCCTGTACCTTGGATCGCAATCCTCCTTGTTTGTTCCATCCCTGCTGGCATTTTCGCTCTTGCTTTAAGGCTACCGATCCTGCTGGCTACTAGCATAAACCAAAAGCGTTTTTTCCCCGTCTAAACAAACCGACTATTTCTCACCTTCCCTTCCCTTCAATTCTCCTCCTGCCTTCAATGCTCCTTTGTACAGCAAGTTTGGCATATTCCGTCTCACAGACCCAGGAGGGATGAAGGTGATTCAGAAATGCCCTCTGCGTGGATTTCACTCCCATGAGCCTACTAAGGATGGAAGCCCCATCTACACGCACAGCTCGCATGTGTTTTTCAACCCCAAGATCAAGTTTGATGTGGTCGATCTTCGCTGATAACTTCCTGCTACGCATGCAGCTTACTGTATTGTTGAGGATACTGTAGTTGTTGCGCATCTTTAGCATGTTACGGTACTAAACGATCAGTATACCTGTATACGTTTATTATGTTCAGCAAGTCGTTGGACAGTTCGCCTACCTGAACAATCTGTCACTTTGATCTTCTTTGATTCACTTGTATTCAACATTCCCCACCATTTTGGCAAGCCTCCTGTGTTTCATCCAGCCATCCCCAGTCCAGCCACACGTTTGTGGAATCGCTCTCACCCAATTGTGCTAACACTGCCAGTACCAGCTGAGGGTCTCCTTTTGCTGACAGTCATATTTGTCTCCATATTGATTTGTGCTCGTATGATATTTTAGTTTAAATATAGCAGGTACAGTTTTATATTTTCTCACTTGATCTCTTATCTTTCACTGGTAGAATCAGAGCAGCACAGTGAAGAAACCCCGTGGCATGATACGCACTTGCAAAAGTTGAAATGATGGGACAAAATAATGAACAATTCTTTAAGGCAGTAGAAGGGAGCAGCAGCACACATGGGATGGGATCATGGGATGGGTTGATTGACTATTGAAGAGCACAACCAGAAGAGGACTCCCCATGTCTCACAACCTGGCCATACGCAGCTATTTCCACTGCATCGAAATCTCGCTCTGAAAAGAGGAGTCGAGTGGGGAAGTGGGGTCGGGGGAGGAAGAGAGGGAGGAACAAAGGCTAACATGAGACATCCTGAAGCGGTAATAACACAGAAGATTCATGGAGCCTTCAAAGTGGGTGCATTGTTGAAACATGCACAAACGTTTCCAAGCAAAGCAAATTAGTAGCGAAGCGCACTTTGCATGCAACAAGAAAAATAAGGGAATTTCTGGAAAAAACATGCTGCGAGAAAAAAAAAAAAAATCCACCATCGGAGTATCTGCGCCTAACCGGTACTTACTGGAGAGGCTGCAGTAGGTGCTGCGCTGCATGAGCTCCGTGCGAGTCATGTCCGTGCGTGCCCCCTTGGCTCGATTCACTGCCGTCTGGTGGTGTGCGGTGCACATGGGTGGGGAGGTGTGAGCTGTTATGGGCTGGCAACAATCCAGTCTAGTTATGCACAGAATATGAGTCGAAGGATGGAACAAGCTTGCAAACAGGTGGATTCGGGAAGAGAGGGGCACGGATATTGGTGGGCATGCGTTTCTGCTGGTTTGATAAACATTGTGCAGTGCATGCCATCAAAATCTGAAAGCACTAAGGCAATCACTTGCCCGCAGCACACCTCACCATCTCTCAGGCACCTAGAAAATGAAACACAGGCCACATTACGTTTCCAAGAGCTTGAGGGAGCATTGACTTGCCTGCAGCACCTGACAGTTGTCCAACGTGCTCTTGCCTCCCTGAGACAAGAAACGAGGTAAGACGGCAGAAAAGGATTTAGGAAGAAGGGGGTTTAGGGTACAGGGGTTTCGGGATTAGCCAGGGATAGGAACGGGAAGGGAGACAGAATGGAAGACTAATGAGGGAACAAACAGACGCGGGGAAGCGGATGTGGTTGGAGGGAAGGCTTTGCCGTTCCGCCACTCGCCATCTCCGCCTCTCCACCAGCCCCCGAGTCCACCTCCAAACACCTTAGAGTGAGGAACCACGTCATCATAGTCGCAGCAGGGACACCACTAACACGCCACCAGCGGCAGAGCCGACTCAAAAAACAGCCCGCCCCCCACACACACTTGAGAGTTTCGAGACACCTCAACACACACCTTAGAATACGGAACAACGTGGTCGTAGTCGTAGCAGAGACACCCCTTACACGCCACCAGCTGCCAAGGCGATCCAAAAAGCTGCCCCACCCCACCACAACCACCATGGAAAAAAGGCCTCAACCCCACGCACCTTAGAGTACGGAACGACATGGTCATAGTCGTAGCAGAGGCACCCCTTACACGCCACCAGCTGCCGAAACACCACGTTCCCCGCCGCGTCTCTGCGCCATCTGTCCGGATCCCGCCCGGGGACCGTCTCCGCCTTGTTCCAGCACGCCACCTTCACCGCGTGCGGAAACGCGCGCGGGTTTCCCCCGCCCCCCGCGCCGGAGTACCCGCCGTTCCGCGCCCCCCGCTGTTGTTGCTGCTGCTGCGCGGGAGGGCGGGTGGAGACCGCGGGAGAGGCGACTCCGCCCGTCCCCGCCGGCCCCGCCACGACATCGTCCTCCCATTCGTCGTCGTACTCAGGCGGCTCGGCGCGCCGCCGCGCGGGGCTGCGATTGGGCGAGCGCAGGTCCTTCATTACCTGGCGGAGCGCGCGGCCTGCGCCAGGCGGCATGACGACTGACTAGCGGGGGGGGGGGGGAGGGGATGGCGGACTAGCGGGGGAAAATGGCGGAGTGCGCGTGGAATGGCGGAAGAAATGGCGCGCAAATGCGGTTGCGACAGGGCGGGGTCGAACGAAAGGCGAACCGAGAAACGGAAAACGGGGAGGCGTGAAGGTCGCAGCGCGGGTGGCTCAACAATTGTAACGGAACCGACAATGGCGCGTTCACATCACATGGCTTCGGTATTGAGGTGTGGAGCGTTGCATTATCCAAACAGGTGACGCGGCAGATGGGGTGTTAGGGCATAACGAGGATGTCTATACTCGCTATGAACATCTTCGGCACGAGAGAGCTAGTTATTAGTCTCTTAACACGATTCTTCAGTCTTTTTGTGAGGACTTCATTAACCCATAATGAACGGCATGGGACGGCACATGGGACTCACTAAAACAGATCTCCCCACAAATCCTGAGCTAGTCTTCCGTATACCATACACGGTAGTTCAAATTGCATTTCCATCCAGGATGTGCAGCTAGTATTACTGTCGGTACCACTGCTGCTTGTCCTCCACTCCACCTGTGGCTGCCACAGCTAGGCGAGTCACAGAGCCTTCGCAAGAGCAGCGCGGCACGCGCTCTCCATGGCATCACTGGTGGAGTGTGGCTGCGTGTCATTCAGTCGGCTGGTGCCACTGCTGCTTGTGCTACAGCCGTTGCTGCAACACTACAGCTACGCCAGTCACAGAGCTTTCGCAAGAGCAGCGCGGCGAGCACTCTCCATGGCCTCACTGGTGGAGTGTGGCTGCGTGTCGTTCAACCGGCTGGTGCCGTCAAAGCGGCGGTACAGCGACCGGAACACCTCGTCGTTGCCTATCGACCTCAGCTTAGCGTAGTCAATCTGTGAGGATGGGGAAAAGGGGTTTTGGGGGTTTTTTGGGAAGAGGGAGGCGGGGAGGAAAAGGGTTCGTGAGTTGACTTCAAGCAGTCGAAGCGGTGGTACAGCGACTGGAACACCTTGTCATCGCGAATCGACCTCTACTTGGCGTAGTCAATGTGTGAAGTGAAGGAGGGGCAGGGAGGTCGGATGCATGCAGGGGGGTCGGGAGAGGCGGGGAGAGAAAAGGGCTTGGGCTGAACGGGATGATGAAGCATTCTGAAGGGCTCAAAAGAACACAGGGCTCACCTTGGGCTGAGAGGGAGGTGAGAGGTGCAGCTTCACCCTGTGCGCATGTACAAGGTGGATGGTTCGACCCGACACCTGTGTGGGGCACGCACATGCACACACAGGCACGCACAGGCACATTCACAGAGGCACACACAAGCATGGGCGCATACGTGGGAATGGAGGTGTTTCAAGTCAGGGGCGTGAACAGACAGATCCACACACCAAACGGCAATCACAGTAGCCACGAGGCAGGGAGACAGGGAGACAGGGAGGCAATCAGGCACGTGGAGGAAGAGCAGGAGAGAAGGGAGAAGAGTTGCAATCAGAGCCAGGGGAGAGTGACAGGCAGTCTGGGACGTCTTACAGCACATCAACAGGGGGAGGAGGGGGCATGGGAGTGAAGGTTATAAGGGGAAAAACCAGGACAGGACACGGCAGGACAGGGCTGGACAAGCAATCACCTCCGAGAGCATGGTGAGAACTCCCTCTGGCCTCAGGGTACCGCCGTCTGTGGTGTGCTGGCCCACATACGACACCACCACACGGCTGCTGCTGCTGCCAGCAGCGAAGGCAGCCGCGTCATTGCAGCTGAGGCGCATGGAGGATGGCAGGGCGCTGCCTTGGGGGAGAGCCCGCAGCTCGTGCAACCGTGCCCGTAGATCAGTCTCCTGAGATGTGTGTGTAAGGAGACAGATTCAAGAAATTAGCAGGGCGTGAAGGAGGGCGCTGCCTTGGGGGAGAGCTCGCAGCTCGTGCAACCGTGCACGTAGATCGGTCTCCTGAGATGTGTAAGGAGACAAAAGGGGGACCTTTGAGAGAATTAAGGAACTAGAAGAGCCCGCAGAAGGGCGCTGCCTTGGGGGAGAGCTCGCAGCCCGTGCAGCCGTGCACGTAGATCGGGCTCCTGGGATTGAGAGACGAACGGAAGGAGGAGAGGAGGGGATGGAGGTTGACAGGAAGAAGGGGGAGAATAAGGGATGGGAGAGAGTAAAGGGGGGTCTCCATGTGGTATTAGTCGATTCGAGTCGACTCGAAAATTGTGCTACTAGTCCATGCCATTTTTGAGACGTCTCAAAGGTCCTAAACCATGCCAAAGGCAGAGCAGCAGCTGCTCAACGAGAACACGAGTCTAGTTTTGAGGCGCCTCAAAGCAGGGCAGCAGCTGTTCAACTACAACACGAGGGCACACAGCTCGAGCAAGAGGTGACTTGCCTTGGGCTTTGCGCCTTGCTTCTTCTGCAGAGTGACAGTGAAGGATGGGAGGGCCAACACACTCTTTACCCACACCTCCACTTGCTCCTGTAGGCTCCTGCCTGCTACCACTGCTCCCTCTGCTCCGTCTGCTCCCTGTGCTGCTGTTGCATCTGGTGCGCTGCTGGTCTCTCCGCCATCCTCCACTCGGAGCAGAAGCAAGTACTCGATTGCATGGAGTTGCTGGGGAGCAGGGGAGAGGTGGAAATGCGGGAGAAGAGGAGTGAGATGGAGAACGTGGGTGCAGAAGCAGAAGCAAGTACTCGATTGCATGGAGTTGCTAGGAGGGAGGGGGGAGATGGCGATGCAGGAGGCAAGGAGGGAAAGAGAGGGGGATGAACGGCAACAGGGCAGGAGGAGAGAGAGGGTGAGCAGGAAAAAGAGTACGGCCTGTGATGAGAACTTAAAAATGCTACCAACCTTACTGCCATATTGACGGAACATGTTTGACTGCCGCCTGACGATGTTCTACGCATTTCATGCCGCAACTGCTCAGAGATTCTCGAGAGCCCTTGATTCAATATATTGCACTCACAGCAGCCAAACCGCAAGTGATCAGACGATTGTTACTACTACTCACCTTTGTGAGGGTGTCTGCGTTCTTCTTGTCTGCCCGGAAGATCGGTTCCTCCCAGGCGTCCAGCACGGGCAGCTCGTCGGGCAGCTGGAAGATGTGACAAGGCGGGATGAAGCAGAGCGCAGGAGAGACAAACAAGGTGTAAATTTGAGAGGACATTTTTTGAGACGTCCCAAACTGAAGAGAAGGCAGACTGGCAGGAGAATATTGAGTTGAGTTGAGTCAACAACCAGCAGCATTAAAGGCCGAGATGGGTTTGAGCTGGGGACAAGGAAGGCAGTAGTGCCAGTTTAACGTCAGGGCTTACGGGCTTCCAGGGAGAATACAAGGGAAGCGAATGGATGGGGGGAGAAAGAGAGTGGGAGAATAACTGGCATGGCATGGTGCGGAAGGGGCAAACTATGACAACAATGGGTGCAGTGCGCATGACATAACACAGCACGGCATGGCGTGGGATGGCACGACATGGCATGGTACAGCATGGAATGTTACAGTAAGGCATGGCATGGCATGGCATGGCATGGCATGGCATGGCATGGCATGGCATGGCATGGCGTGGCATGGCGTGGTAGGTGACACACCTGTTCCTGCAGCTTCCTCCGGACATCGGGCACTGAGAGCATCTGTGTGAACTCTATATCCACCAGCTGTGATGGGGAGGGTGACGCCATGCCATGGCAGGGGTGAATGGGAGGGACACGTGAGAGGGGAGGGCACAGGATGGGTGCAATAGACCTGCTCCTGTTCCTGCAGCTTCCTCCTGACATCGGGCACTGAGAGCATCTGTGTGAACTCTATATCCACCAGCTGTGGCAGGTGATGCCATGCCATGGCAGGGGTGCATGAGAGAGGAGCATGGGAGGGATGCGTGGTAGGGGTGAATGGGAGGGGAGTGTGGTAGGGGTGAATGGGAGGGGAGTGTGGTAGGGGCGAATGGGAGGGGAGTGTGGTAGGGGTGAATGGGAGGGGCACTTGGCAGGGAAGTATGCCGGAGGAGAGGTACAAGGACGTCGGTAATACGCCCACACAGTACGAGGCGAGATGAGAGATGTTTATTGACTGAAACGAAGTTGAACGAAGGAGAAAACGTCGACGAGGTTGAACACAGAGTTGAAGAGGTCCCCGTTCAGAGCAAGCTAGAGGGGTTTGATTAGAACAAGCTTGTGCGTCCCTAGAGTGAGAGAGTTTGAACAGGCTCGTCGAGGAAAGGCGACAAGACAGAAGATAATCACTAGCGCACATGCTCTTTAGCATGGATGAGTACACATGCATGCAACGAGGTTAGTGGCTAAAATGGGAGGGGAGGACATGCACACCTCACAGGAGCTGCTGTGGCCCAGAGGCAGCAGCACAGTCGACTAAAGAATCATCAAGTTAGTGGCTAAAGGGGGAGGAGAGAGGAGCTGCGCACCTCGCAGGAGCTGCTGTGGCCCAGAGGCAGCAGCACAGTCGACTAAAGAATCATCAAGTTAGTGGCTAAAGGGGGAGGAGAGAGGAGCTGCGCACCTCGCAGGAGCTGCTGTGGCCCAGAGGCAGCAGCACAGTCGACTAAAGAATCATCAAGTTAGTGGCTAAAAGGGGAGGAGAGAGGAGCTGCGCACCTCGCAGGAGCTGCTGTGGCCCAGAGGCAGCAGCACAGTCGACTAAAGAATCATCAAGTTAGTGGCTAAAGGGGGAGGAGAGAGGAGCTGCGCACCTCGCAGGAGCTGCTGTGGCCCAGAGGCAGCAGCACAGTCGACTAAAGAATCATCAAGTTAGTGGCTAAAGGGGGAGGAGAGAGGAGCTGCGCACCTCGCAGGAGCTGCTGTGGCCCAGAGGCAGCAGCACAGTCGACTAAAGAATCATCAAGTTAGTGGCTAAAAGGGGAGGAGAGAGGAGCTGCGCACCTCGCAGGAGCTGCTGTGGCCCAGAGGCAGCAGCACAGTCGACTAAAGAATCATCAAGTTAGTGGCTAAAGGGGGAGGAGAGAGGAGCTGCGCACCTCGCAGGAGCTGCTGTGGCCCAGAGGCAGCAGCACAGTCGACTAAAGAATCATCAAGTTAGTGGCTAAAGGGGGAGGAGAGAGGAGCTGCGCACCTCGCAGGAGCTGCTGTGGCCCAGAGGCAGCAGCACAGTCGACTAAAGAATCATCAAGTTAGTGGCTAAAGGGGGAGGAGAGAGGAGCTGCGCACCTCGCAGGAGCTGCTGTGGCCCAGAGGCAGCAGCACAGTCGACTAAAGAATCATCAAGTTAGTGGCTAAAAGGGGAGGAGAGAGGAGCTGCGCACCTCGCAGGAGCTGCTGTGGCCCAGAGGCAGCAGCACAGTCGACTAAAGAATCATCAAGTTAGTGGCTAAAGGGGGAGGAGAGAGGAGCTGCGCACCTCGCAGGAGCTGCTGTGGCCCAGAGGCAGCAGCACAGTCGACTAAAGAATCATCAAGTTAGTGGCTAAAGGGGGAGGAGAGAGGAGCTGCGCACCTCGCAGGAGCTGCTGTGGCCCAGAGGCAGCAGCACAGACGACTAAAGAATCATCAAGTTAGTGGCTAAAGGGGGAGGAGAGAGGAGCTGCACACCTCGCAGGAGCTGCTGTGGCCCAGAGGCAGCAGCACAGTCGACTAAAGAATCATCAAGTTAGTGGCTAAAAGGGGAGGAGAGAGGAGCTGCGCACCTCGCAGGAGCTGCTGTGGCCCAGAGGCAGCAGCACAGTCGACTAAAGAATCATCAAGTTAGTGGCTAAAGGGGGAGGAGAGAGGAGCTGCGCACCTCGCAGGAGCTGCTGTGGCCCAGAGGCAGCGGCGCAGCACAGGAGATGCGAGGCAGGGAGTGAAAGCTGGGCAGGGCGAGGTAAGCATGGGCAGGTGTAGGGAGAAAGGGAGGAGAAGAGGGGAAATGGAGTGTATGTACGGTGCTGGTTAGGTGGGTGTGTTTGTTGGATCAATGAGATTATTAGACATGAAGCTTGAGCATTACCATTGCGGCAACACAAATGGAAATAGTCAAAGTGGGAAATGGCAGCACTAGGAATGGATGCACCGGAATGCTGTGAGATGGGATGGGATGACATGGCATGGCAAGAACAACCAATCACCCAGCAGCACCAGCAGCAAGAAGCCGTACCACATTCCACAGCGAAAAGCAAAAGCAACAGTAATAGCAACAACAACGGCAACAGAAACGCACCCGTTGTCGAAGCAGACAGGGAGGTCGGCACGGCGAAGAGCCCTGTCGAGGAGAGAGACGGTGTCGAGATGGCCCAGCAGGGTCATGGCCCCCAGCTTGGCAAAGCGCACCCGCAGACGCTGCGAGGATGGGGAGGGAGAGCAGGGGGAGAGAGTGGTGGGTGAGCTTGTGAGCTTGTGAGCTTGTGTCTTGGCAACCAGCTTCGCATAGCGCACCCGCAGAAGCTACTAGGCGGACGAGCAAGAGCTTTAATGAGTCAACTCGAAGGAGGTGATTTGGTCAGTTCAAGCGTCAATGGATGGAAGGCATGGAGTTACGAAAGAGGGTGGAAAACGTGAGGAGGTACCTGCACTCTCTTCCGGTTGGGCTTGAAGTCCCCATCGTACTCTGGGACAGGGGGAATGGCCGCCACCACTGGTGGTGGAGGAGAGGGGTTGATGGGGAGAAGGGGTTGATGGGGAGAGGGGTTGATGGGGAGAGGGGTCAATGGGGAGAGGGGTTGATGGGGAGAGGGGCAGGAAGCAGTCAGGAAAAGGAAATGGCGAGTAATAGGGTGAAAGGCTGAGAAGGAGATAAGCAGAAAAAGGGCAGATAAGCCTATCAGTGGGGCAAGGAGAAGGGCAGATAAGCCTATCAGTGGGGCAAGGAGAAGGGCAGATGAAGCAGAGGTCCTGAGGGTTGGCAGAGGGATTGTAAACAATCAAGACAGGAATAATCCGGGCAATCTACTTACAGATATTTACTAAGGAAGGAGTAACTTGCCCGATGCACTCCCCCCTCCCTCCGGACCCCCCTCACCTCCTCTCCTCCCCCTTCGCCGGAACTGACTGACTCACCATTCTCCCCAAAGTCTTCCTCGCACACACCACACTTGGAACACACGCCGCTGCTCCGGGAAATGGTACCGGCACGGAAGGCAAAGGGGGCAGAAGAAAAAGGAGAGGAACGATGGGGGAAGGTGGGGGCGGGGGGGAGAGGTACTAGGCAAGTGGGGTTGGGGTATAAGGGGATACAGAAGGTCAGGGGCTGAGAAGATGGTGGAGTTGAAGTGGGAAAGGTGTGCTGCTGCTGAGTAGGAAGGACGGTGAGGGGATTGGGGAAGGGAGTGGGGAGGGGAGTGAGAGGACTAGGGAGATCCTTTGAGCAGCATACTTACTTTCTTGTCCTGACTTTGTCCTACATGTGCTTGCATGTCCTCGCATGAAATGACATGACATGACATCGAACTCAGTTTCAACTCTCATTCTCATTCTCATTCCCATTCCAATTCCTGCCACTGGCATCCTATTTTACATGGTCCAGCGCAAACCCATCCCCACACACACACCCCATCCCCACGGCCACCTGTGAGAGCAGTTGGGCACAGTGGTAGACTGCACTGCACGCCCATCCCCAACCCCCGCACACCTGTGTGAGCAGTCGGGAACAGTTGTGGCCTCCAGCGCCCTCTGCAGGTCCGCCTTGAGCCACCAGCGCTCTATGCCCGTCTGTGACGCACAAGGGGACGCAGAGGACAGGACGGGGGAGAGGGTTGAGAGGGGGACGCGGAGAGGGGGGAGGGAGGACGCAGGGGGGAGGCAGGGGGGGAAACGGGAAAGGCAGGAGGGTGCATAGGTGAAACAGGGGGAGGGGGACCTAAGAAGCGCTTTTAAGCGATATTTGAGGTACCTAAAAGTTGGCAGCGCAAGTGACCCGCCAAACACACTCACATTGATGATGTCCCATGGCAGGGGGGCGTCCAGCCTGGCATCGGCAAGAGGCGACTTTTGAGTCGACTCAAAAGTCAACTAAAATGGTAAGGCATGGCATCGCATGGCATGGCATGGCATGGCATGGCATGACATGGCAGCAAGTGACCTTGACCGTCCGTCTCACATTGATGATGTCCCATGGCAGGGGGGCGTCCAGCCTGGCATCGGCAAGAGGGCCCACGTCGAGACGAGACTTGCCACCCTGGCCTCGGAAACGGTTGTCGCCGATCTTCTCCATGACGTCCCACTCGCCATCCACCACCTGCCATGTCGAATGGCACACACACGGACGAATGGTTTTGAGACGTCTCAAAACACTTCTTTTTTCACGTGGCTCCACCACCTGCCATGTCGAATGGCACACACGGATGAATGGCAGGGAGGGAGGACACATGGGCATGGCAGCACAATGCAATAGGGATGTGGCACTACACACATATTCACAATCACGACTCTCCCTCTCCCCCTCTCCCCCGCGCCCTTTCTCCCCCTCTCAGGCTCACCCGTCTGTATTTCCACTCCAGCCCACATTCGTCAATAGCCTGCGACCAGCAACTGTAGCAGCGGTCCAGGTTCACCCACCTGTAGCGGGTTGAGAGGGAAATGACGGGAGGTGGGAACAGGGGGATGATGGGGCAAATGAGTTGTGCCTGTGGTCCCTCACTCCTGCCCGCACTCGTGCGTGGGATGCATCGAGTGGCTGCAGCGGCTGTAGCAACCGGCAGTCCACTCCACCAGTCAGCACATGCCATGCAATGCAACACCGCCAACAAATCACCATGCGTGCCGTGCACATGCACCACCACCACCATACGTTGGTTGGTCCCTCCTGTGCTAAGGCACCACCATCAAACACACACGCCCCGCCCCGCCCCGCCCTGCCATGCCCCACTCCGCCCTACCAGGCATCGTTGCTGGCCCCAAGCTCCCACGCGCGCCGTATCACCCGCCCTATGCTGCGGTCGCCCCGCCCTATGAAGTCCTCCATTGCTGATAGCTGCCAGGCACCGGTAGGATGGGAGGTGAGGGGAAGAGGAGAGGAGGGGAGGGGAGGGGAGGGGAGGGGAGGGGAGGGGAGGGGAGGGGAGGGGAGGGGAGGGGAGGGTATGGCATGGTTCCCCACCCGCCACTATGTTAGTGCGGATTCATGCGTGACAGAGTCGTCCACGTGTCATGTCATTCAGTCCCACCCACACATCCCCGAGATTCCACTAGACCTCTGGCATGCACACACACACACACAGCACACAGCACAGCACCACATCGAACAGCACAGTACCGCACAGCACACCCAAAACGGCGAAAGGCTCAGCTGGACCCACCCGTACGTCCCCAAAGTTCCACTTGACCCCGGGCATGCGCACAAACGCGTCTCTGAGCAAGCGCTGCTTGCGCGTGAACTCTGCTGTTGACACCGTGTGCCTGCAGGAGGAAAGAGGGGGGTGGGGAAGAGGAGGGGGAGTGGGGAGGGGGGGGGGGGGGGGGTCTGAGTGGACTCAAAACATGTCTCTGAGAAAGCGCTGCTTGCGCGTGAACTCTGCTGTTGACACCGTGTGCCTGCAAGGGGGAGAAAGGGAGGGAGGAGGGGGAGCGGGGGGGAGGGAGTAGGGGAGCAGAGAAGGGTACAGGGGCATTTGGAGACGGCGTAAAAAACGGGAGTATGTGACGGGAGGGTGTGTGGGGAGTATTTTCTGGGTGAGGAACAGAAGCAGGGTGTGGTGGCGAGGGGAGTGGATGGAGGGAGGCAGACTGGGAGGAGGCAGACTGGCAGACTAGGAGGCGGAGGTGCGTGTGGGAGACAGAAGTAACACGCGGCTTCCTGGCTGTGCTTGCTTGAGTGCCGTGCCCTTCATTGAAGTTCTATTTTGGCGACGTATGCTGTTTGAACAGGTATGTCTGGATGCATGCATGCATGCACGGTGCAGCGCTGCAGCTCTTGTGTCATGTGCAACGCAGTAACACTGGAAAAGGAGTGCAACTACCTTTTGAAACCTCTCAAGAAGCAGCTCGTGTGGCAAGGCATGTGGCATGTGGCAAGGCATGCGGCATGTGGCAAGGCATGCGGCATGTGGCAAGACATGGGGTAAGCCATGTGGCAAGGCATGTGGCATATGACATATGGCATGTGGCATACCACTGGAAGGGCGTGTGTGGCTTGGGAGTGAAGTTGGAGATGGTCAGACGCACGCCCAAGAAGTTGCGGCCGCGCCGACAGTTCTGCTGCAGCCACTGCAAGAAGGGCAAAGGGCGAGAGGCGAGAGGTGAGAGTGAGAGGGGAAAAGCAAGAGAGAAAAAAGGGTGCGCAAGATGAAGGAGAAACCGGAAGGGGCAACACGAAAGGAAGCAAGATAACGGCTAAATAGGAAGAGGACGATGGAAGGAGACGGGGGAGAAATGCGTTACTTCCAGGCAGCAGCACCATTGCTTTCTATTCCCGTCACACCAACCATGTTGCAATCATGCTCTCTTACACATGCTCCGTCCTGCATGAGAGATCACACTTGCACTCCCTCATACGTGTGGATGTGGCAACAGGTCTTTGAAGCATGCGGGCGTGGCTGAGCGGGTGTTGGCCGTTACCAACACCAATGAACGCCAAGCCTGACAAAAAATTGTTCCTCTAATATTGCTTCTTCTGTCATGGCAACCTTCCAGAACATCGGCGATGCTAATGCACTAGAGGGATTTCAAGTTGTTTATGAGTCTAACGAGAAAACACATGGACAGCGTACACAATGACAGAAAGTATTGCTGGAACATACAGATGGCATTGAAGGCTTGTTCTTTACATATCATGTTTTTTTTTTTTCATAGGGTTGATGGTGCTCGTTCCGGCACCACTGCTGCTGATGCTTCTATTTTCAAAGTCCCTGGTGCCGGATATGTTTTTGACACCGCTACTGGTGTTGGTGCTGGTACCAATGCTCATCCTCGTGTGGCCGTTAAAGCTGTCACTCGTGCTGTTGCTTCTAACGCTGCTGACGCGAACGTACGACATACACACAACAAATGCATATCGTACCTCCGTGTCAGCAGCGTTAGAAGCAATAGCACGAGTGACAGCTTTAACGGCCACACGAGGATGAGCATTGGTACCAGCTCTAGCACTGATAGTGGTGTCAAAAACATGTTCAGCACGAGGAACTTCAGAAATAAACATGAGCATGATTGCAATAGACATGAGCAACGGGCGAACACCAAACATGTTCGCCCGAACCTCCACGAACATGTCTTGTGGACGAACCAAACATGTTTCGTTCGCCCGAACTTTTTTTTGCCACCTTAGGTGTTCGTAATAGGGGGGTCGAACACTGCATTTCGGGGCGAAGCCGAACATGTTTGAGGTTCGAGAGTATGTTTTCAGTACACCAGCTCCTCCCCCGTCGCCTCCCTCCCCCCCTTTCCGAACATCAAACATGCTCGGCCGAACATTTTTTGCCAAAAAACATGTTCGGTTCGGTTCAGTCATGAACATGTTCGGACGAACCGAACAGGCGTTTGGACTTTGCTCATGTTTGGATTGCAACATGGTTGGTGCAGAGGGAATAAAAAGACGTTCATTCATTCCCCCCTCAAGATTTTTTTTTACGAAGCAGCAGCACAAGCATTCCTTCACCTATGGGTGCAACAAGCCCAATGTCGTAGTGCTTGAAGTTCTTTGATGCAAGCGCCTTGAAAAGCAAGACGACCTCGTCTTTTGAGGAGCCTCAGTAATCCTTTAGAGTCACCTTGATGGTTTTGGCGATGCCCAGGACATCCTCGTCCGTCTCTCCCGGCAGGCCAATCATGAAGTAGAGCTTCACCTGCCGCCATCCCTTGTCCCATGCCGCCTTCACTCCCCGCAACAGCTCCTCGTCCGTCAAGCCCTGGCGTGGACGTTGGGGTGGGGAAGGCGATGGGATGAACAAGGCAAAGAAAGAGTAAGGTGAGGTTGTGAGAATATGAGAAGTCAGTTCTAGTCAAGAGGCACTTTAGCTGACTCGTGTGGAGCTGGACGCTTTGCAAGTGCTGAGAACGGGAGGATGCTTTGTAGCCTTAATTCTCCGCAGCAGCTCCTAGTCTGTCCAAGCGCTGATTCGCTTTGAAACAGTAGTGCTTTGAGGCAAGTGGTGAATCAGCCGACTGTACTGTGGACTCACACAAGTGTGAGAGAGAGGCACTGCATGGCATGGCATGGCATGGCAAGGCATGCAGGCATAATGGCATGGGATGGCATGGTATGGCATGACATGGTGAAGGCATGACAAGGCGTGGGTGGTGGTGGTGCAGTGGCGAGTCGCACCTTATTAATGACATCCCTCATCCTCTGTGTGCCTGCTTCAGGTGCAAAGGTGATCGAACCCTGCAAGACAAACACGCAGACAGGGAAGAAAGAAGGCAAGCAGGCAGAGAGCAGGCCAGAAGATCAAGGGACAGACGGACAGACAGGTAGCGGGGCAGGGAGGAAGGAAGGCAGGCAGAGAGGCAGGTCGGAGAACCTGCATTTACATGACAAAACGGAGAGGTCAGAAGAAAAGAAATCACTATGCTCTCCATGATCTATCAGCAACATAGGCCACTGTGTGAAGACCTGCCTGCTGTGTTGTTTGCAGGCAGCTGTTGCATTGCATGTCTTTGCACGGCTCTCCAGAAGCTAGCTTTATCAACAAAATGATTCATCTCACATCCTTCACCTCACATCACTTACTATAACAGCGAGATTCTTTCATGGGGCAAACTGTCCGAACCAGTCTCTTGCAATGCATCACTTACTATACCAGCGGGAGCAGGTGGGTGGGTGCGCAGGTGGTAAGCGGGCGTGTTAGCGCGTGAGTGAGCGAGCCTGCAGAGGAGTGCATACAGCACCTTGCATGTTCCGCCAATGATGTTGGCGATGTCATTGTTGAATCGGTCCACTCGTTGGCTGGGCAGCGGCTTTTGAGTGGGTGCATGATTGAGCGAGCGAGTGAGCGAGCAAGCGAGAGAGCGGGTGCAGCACACCTTGCGTGTGCCGCCAATAATGTTGGCGATGTCATCGTTGAATCGGTCCACTCGTTGGCTGGGCAAAGACAGCGAGATGGGCTGCTCCTTGAGCCGGTTCTTGATCTGAGACAGCGCGACGGACAGGAATAGACGGTAGAATTTCAGGGAGTATTTGCAATGGATGCGGGTCAGATGATTGGACGCTTTGTGTTTCCCTCGCTGGCTGGGCAGCGACAGCGAGATCGGCTGCTCCTTGAGCCGGTTCTTGATCTGAGGGCAGGGCGACGGACAGAGATATACGGGTGAGTTTCAGTCGATTATTCAGCACGGATGCGGGTCAGATAAGTTGCTTTGACTTTCTCTCGCTGGTTTGGCAGCGACAGCGAGAGTGACTATTCCCTGAGACGGTTCTTGATCTGAGGGCAGGGCGATGGACAGATCTAGACAGGCAGAGAGACAGACGGGTGTACAGAAAGAGTGGGAAGGAGGGGGTTGATACTATTAATTTGAGCAAGGCAGGAGAGCAGGAGGGGGGGAGGGAAAGCGAGTACCATCCCAAAGTGTGATTTACGGCACACACACCTGAATACCCACGGAGGGGAGCGCTAGGTAGTCGGAGCAGCTGAGGGAGAGCAGGGAAAACTCTGTATAACCCGTCTTCCTAGATACGAGGAGAGGGAGATGATAAGAGGGGAGAGGAGAGGAGAGGAGACAGGGCGAGAGGAAAGGAGAAGAGGACAGAGGAAGAGGACAGGAGAAGAGGGAAGTATGACATGGCGTTGTGTACCATTTGTAACGAGGTGAGAATTGAAGAGTTGGAGAATACATAGTACTGAAGAATCAAGTAGAGAAAGAGCCGGAAAAGTTAGGGCTGAGTGACAAAGGCGGGATGTGGGAGCTGCCATTACGGCACGAATGAGCAGAGGAAAGATGAGCGTTCCAGGCATGGAATAAGAGGAGCAGGACATGGGTACGGCGAGAAAGAGAGACGAGCGAGTGAGGGTGGGGGAAGGTGGAGGAAAGGTGGGGAATAACTCGTTATTTAAGGCATAAAATGGGGGGAATATTATCCTTTTCTTCTTTATCTTCTTGCACATATCACATTGCCCTTGGCCTGCTTTCCTTTCAAATGACCTCATCTCACTCTTCCACTCCATTCCATTTGGCATTTCCCGTTTCCCCCCTCTCATCCAAATCCTTATCAACCATCTCTACCCACCCCTCATCTCACCCCTCCCCTCCCCTCACCCTTCCCCTCACCCTTCCCCTCACCCTTCCCCTCACCCCTCCCCTCCCCTCACCCCTCCCCTCACCCCTCCCCTCCCCTCACCATTCCCGCACCCTTTCCCTCACCTCATGCCTGCTTCCACAGCCTCCACCACCTTGTCTGGATCCACATCACGAGCTGGCCTCGTCAGCATGCCAGCTGGACACAGAAACACCCATAAGTATGCAACACACACGCGCACACATGCGTGTACACACACGCACACGTGCGTACACGTGGGCATAGTCGGGCAGCAAGGTGTGGGGATTGGATGGGCCTCCATCATGCACACATGCAAGCGCGCGCGCGCACACACACACACACACACACACACACACACACACACACACACACACACACACACACACACACACACACACATTTCAGCTCAGCAGCTCATGCGCACGAGATAGGAAACAAACAGGCACCGCAACAAGAAGTCACTTTGATTTTTGAGGCACTTAAAAAGCAGCAGAGGACTCACCAGCTCAAGCATGCGCACGAGAGATACAAGAGAGAGATGAGCATGGCTCCGCAATGGGTTTATAGGTGTGAGGTTCGGCTCAGTCTAGTGAATGAGAATGGTAGCAGTATTCCTTTCCTGCTGCCAAACTTACGCTGGCAGAATCGACAGCCTCGGGTGCAGCCTCGGCGAATCTCCACCGTCAGACGATCGTGAACTGGTGTTTGGTGGAAGAGGGTGTATAAAAGGGCGAAAGGGGGGTTGAAAGGGAAAGAGGGAAAGTAGGAGGTGAGGGGCGGGGGGGGTTGGAAGGGGGGAAAGGGGTGGGAGCTGGTTCAGTTAGAGAGGGGCTCGGGAGTGGGAAAAGGAAGAAGGGTTGTGAAGGGGAATGACTTGTAAAACAAGCAAGAAAGTGAACGGATAGAGGGAATGTCTGGAGGGGATAGGAGAGGGAAAGGGTGAATAAGGGTGAGACAACGGAGCGACAGATGGAAGGTGCAGCTGAGAAAGTAGAGTTGTTCATCCAAGGAGGGCCTGCTTGTAGCTAAACTGCACAGGTGGAGCATGGCAATGGCAAGTTGGCGACGGCATGTGCTGGCTAGAGCAGAGCGGATTCAAGTGCGGATTGGGGAGGGAGAGGGAGAGGAGAGGAGAGGAGAGGAGAGGAGAGGAGAGGAGAGGAGAGGGAGAGGAGAGGAGAGGAGAGAGGGAGGAGAGGGGGTGGAACGACATATGCTGTGGGTGGAGGTGTCATACCTGTGGAGGTGAGTGGCACGAGGCCAATGTGGTCCAGTGGATTGGGCTGGTAGACGAAACAGGGGCATACACACATGCACATGCACACGCACACACCGCACACATCCACATGGACATGCCATGCACATGTGTTAGGGAGCATGAGCTCACAGAAACACACACACACACACACATGCATGCCAGAAAGGACTACAGGACAGGACACGAAGAATTGCAAGTTTCTTGGGATAAGAAACCATGGTTTACAATTGACACAGCTGCATGGTCACATGAACCCCTGGACACATGCACGCATGCACACGTGTGGACATAAGCACGCATGCACCCATGCACCTACGCACACATACCATGCACACATCCACCCATGCACGCATGCACATATGCACACAAGCACACATGAACACATGGAGCAAGCAAGCCTCACAGTGGCCACGCGTCGAAGCACTTTAGACGGCACTCCCTCCACCTTGGGTAGTACTGCAGCGCCCCACCTGGCTCCCCACAAAAAAGGACGAGAGGGAGAAAATGGGGGAGAAAGGTCGAGAGGGTGGGGGGAGAGGTTGGGCAAATCGGGACCGGGGGGGGGGGGGGGGGGGGGGGAGGAAGAAAGAACATGGAAAGGAAGAGGCATCATTCCAAAACGTAGACTCCAATTTTACAAAACACGCCAGCCAGCTAACAAAACAGCACAGCAAGTACATTCCCCTTCCCCATTTCCCCCTTTCCGCCTTCCCCCTTGCTTCCGCATTCTGAACCTTCCTGTCCCCTATTCCCATCCTCTCCCCCCCAATCCTTACCCGGGCACGGTCTCGTAAAGCTGGGGCACATACATGCCCTTAACCAACCGCGCCGGTATTAACAGAACAGCACGATTCCCTTCCCCAGTTCCATTCCCCCTTCAAAATCCCCCCTTCCACCTTCCCTCCATCCTTACCCGGGCACGGTCTCGTAGAGCTGCGGCACATACACGCCCTTCGCAGAGCGTGCCAGCTCCAGCAGCGTGTCATAGCGGGACAGGCGGCGCTAGTGGTCCCCTTCCCCTTCCCCCCTTCCCCCTCCCCCTTTTTCCCTTCCCCCTTTCCCCTTCCCCCATTTCCCTTCCCCTTTTCCCTGTACCTCCTTTCCCTTCCCCCTTCCACCTTCCTCCTCCTTTCCCCCCCTCCCTCTCCCCATCCTTACCCGGGCACGGTCTCGTAGAGCTGCGGCACATACACGCCCTTCACCGAGCGCGCCAGCTCCAGCAGCGTGTCGTAGCGGGACAGGCGGCGCTGTTTGCATGCGTCCAGGCACTGCGCTATCTCCACCAGACACTCCTGAAGACGGTGGTGAATCGGAGATGACGCAGGGAAGAGAATAGGGCAACGTAAAGGGAAGCGGAGGAGCAGGAACAGATGGCACTGCTTGCTTGCACGCGTCCAGACACTGCGCAATCTCCACCAGGCACTCCTGGGGGCGGTGGTGATGGAAGAGGGGAGGTGGGGGACAGTGTGGGTAAGAATACGAGAAGTGGGTGAAGGAGGAGGACAGATGGCGCTGCTTGTGCTGCTTGCACGAGTCCAGGCACTGCGCAATCTCCACCAGACACTCCTGCAGACGGTGGTGGGAACGGGCATGTGTATGAGTGACCGAGCACCGCGCGATCTCCACCAGACACTCCTGGGGAGGGGATGGTGGTGGGAAAGGGGGGAGTGGAGAAAAAAGGGGAGAGGAGAGAGGAATAGAAGGCGGCAACGTAAGGGGAAGTGAATGCGCAAGGAAAGTGGTGCTGCTTGCTTGCACACACCCAGGCAGGCACTGAGCGATCTCCCTCCAATAGAAACTTGGCATATCCGGAAAAGCTGGCAGAACGAAGCAAGGCTGTTTCGAATGAGTGAGTGGATGGGAGTCAAGGAGAGAGCGCATTAGATTGGATTGGATTGGCCAAAAGAGAGAAACAAGCAAAAGACCACTTATCAATGCAGCGTAACGCTTCAGAAAAGCATAGGATGGCGTTGATGAT